>CM030362.1:33813564-33981064 GCA_017893485.1 Hemerocallis citrina
TCTTCATATTTGTGGATTACAAGTAGTCCAATCGAATCATCCTTTTCTATTTTGTAGTCTTGATCATTTAGACTAGTATTTTTTATTATTATGGCTGTTTTTTCTATAGCCATAGGTTCTATTATTCCACTGGTAATAAAGATATTCTCTTTCGCATGTTGTGGAGAGTTATGTATAATACCATAATATCCTAGAGGTATTTGTATAATAATATCCAAATGAATAATTGTAGTTATATATCGTTTCAGATAATACGTTCTACTGGAGAATAACGTATAGCCTGCGGCATATACTTTTCCCTTTTGAGGTAGCATAATATCATCTAATAGCGGTATAAGTTTTATTGAATTGATAGTTTTATTTATTGTCAACATGTTGATGTTGATAGAATCGAATTGAGCATTGAATTCTTCTTCTTCTTCAGTCGAATCAGAATAAACGCTTTCGATTTCATATATGGAGGAATTATTGTCGCTTGGTATATCTTCTATTGTACCAAGATTAATTCCATATTCTTCTAAGTTGTCAACAATAAGTGTTTTAATATTAGCTGGACATTCATTAGCAAAATGTCCTTCTTTGCTACATTTAAAGCATTTACAACCTTTACGAAAGGTTCTCTTTTGAATAAATTTCCGTGCTGGGAATTTTCTTTCAGTTCGAAATTTTCGTTTGAACTCTGGTTTCCATGATTTGCGCTTAATTCGGATTTTGGTTTTTTCCGATAAAATGATTTTTTATTTCGAAATCTATTTAATTTTTGTTTATACTCCGATCTACATCCATATTGGAGATTTATATCTTGATTATATTTAGAACAACAGGCTTGGCCTAATTTAGAATGTTTTATTTTATTTTCAATCTGTTTATGAGCTTTCGCTCGTTCACAGTATTGTTCCATTGTTTCCATACAGGCTTTTTTGAGGTTTCCTGTGGAGTGAGCGTTTCTTTCACTCGGTGCTGTGGCAACTAATTTATCATAATTTACTTTGATAAGGTTACTCCATGGATGTGGGATTTTCGAAAAAAATCCTTTCATCCAAAACAGTTTTTGTTCTGTATTAGTTAGATGGAATATTAATCCGATATATTTAGCAACAAATTCTTCTAACATGCAAATATCACATAATTGCATTTTCATCAGATGCTGCTCAGATTCATGTTCTGTGAGTAATATTTCACCGGTAAGATCGGCAGCTAATATCTCTATAAGTTCTGTTAGGGCTACCTTCGCATTAGTGGATGCAACGATGGTATCTAGTACTGTTTGGTTTGTATTTTCCATACTAGTTAACTAGTGAAGGGCGTCGCCTTCCCAGTAACTGGTTGCATACTGCAGAAAATCATGTATACTCATGACTGGTAGAATATGTATAATTCCAGTCATTTTTTGTAACCAATTTCTTAAGTAAGGTTTTATCTTTCTATGAGGAAGTCATCTATATTTAGAATTAACCCCTGTGTATGTGTAGGGAGTGATAATTTTTGTTGAGTCCAATCTTCTCGTGTGGCAAAATGTTGAATATTTGGTCGTTGGGACATAGCTTCGTCGACAACCGATGCCTGTGATACAGGTTCAGGTTCTGGTATTTGATGACTTGGGCCACCAGTTAATAAAGGATTCCGTACAGTTAGTTGGGAATCTGTATTTGTACGAATTGCGTACTGTTGTTTGTCCGATGTGTCGGACAGATTTTCCTCTAGTTAAGAGGTTGTTTCTGAATCAGATTCTGATTCAGGATGTTTATATAACCAATAATTAATCGAGGATTCATGTTTTTCATAATATGAAAATACATCTAGACTATCTATTTCTCCAGTTAACTCCTTTTCTTGTAAATAGAGAAATGCTTCATAATAGATTTTATCTATGTCGTCTATGTGTATCGTATTCTTTTCTTGTGAAAAATACTTTACCATATTTATTCTTGGTTTTGACAAACACGATAAAGAAGAGTGATTTGATTTTACTGGTTGTCCTAGTTGAGGAAACCAAGTGTTAAGGTGGTTAACCTCTGTTTTTATGTCTTGTAGTAAGTCTACCATATAGTTAAAGATCCCTGCATTTAAGGATCCGTGTGTTGGTAGGTGAACAAAGTGTTCATAGTGTTCTTCGTTTAAACGATGTGAACAGTGATGTTTATCATCTAGAATAATCGGATTTCTCCTGGATTCTTCCATTATAACAAGAACATATTCTATAGTTATTATTTTTCTTTTATGATTAACAAGTAATCTTCTTAATCTTTTTCTTTCTAGGTCTCCGTTGATTACTTTCTCTTAGCTAGTGATGTTCCTAACCGTGGCTTTATAGTTAGGATTAAGCCGCGAATGAGCCTATAGCTCCTTACAACCCAACACCCATGGTGTTTCTGGTTTCAATACCACAAGCTTCCATCATTCAAGAGAATTTAATAACGAGAGCTAGAGAAAGAAAGCTAAGGAAGGTTACATTTTAATCATGCAAGCATAAAAACAACTATAGGATATGCTCCTGAGAATTTATACCATAATAAACATAAAATACAAGATACTTACGAGCTTAGTCGGCGTCACCGCCTTCCAGCATACACACTGTATATACAAGCACTTGGCTCTGATACCAAATGGGGAAGCACAAAAAAAAAATTACAAAAGGAAAGGGAAAGGAAACAAGAGGAAACTCAAGAGCTCTGGTGCGGTGAACGTGGAATGGCTTAGAAACTGATTGTTTAATTGGTATGGCTAATCTTCGATTTTTCGAACCATTTAACAAGCAGTATCTTCAACTAAACAACCGTTTCATCCCTCGGGTTCCTCTTACAGCCCCTTTAGCCTCTCATTTTCAACATGCAGCACAGCGTGGTGATAATCCCGTCACATTAATTCACCACCAACATCAACCTCACTCCAAACCAGGACAGGTCAATACCTACCTTTGCATCCTGCAAATAAATTTGAAACTCTCATTCACAACATGTTAGAACCACTCTACTCTAACAATCCCTTAAAATGGTTTGAGAAAAGCCCTAGATATTGTAACCTTGAACTATTAGAAGAACACCACGATACCCAATGGTTTCTCCTATAGACAAAATAGAATTTGCAAAACAAATTAAAGAATTAGTAGACCTCCAACTAATACAAAAAAGCTCAAGTCCCCATTCCTCCCCGGCTTTCCTTGTAAGAAATCATGCCGAAATAAAACGAGGAAAAGCAAGAATGGTAATTAATTATAGAAAATTAAATAGTTGTACAAAATTCGATGGCTACTTTATCCCATCTGCTGAACAACTCATTAAGCAGATACAAGGAGCAAAATATTATAGTAAGTTCGATGCGAAGTCAGGATTTTGGCAAGTAAAACTCCAAAACAAAACTTCGATAGAACTCACAGCATTTAGCTGTCCACAGGGACACTATGAGTGGTTAGTAATGCCCTTTGGATTAAAAAATGCTCCCCAAATATTCCAGAAATGGATGAATTCTCTTTTCGGACATCTACCATTTGTAGTTGTCTATATAGACGATATTCTCGTCTTCTCTTCTTCAGCAGAAGAACATAAACAACACCTTTTTCAAATAGCTCAACTGCTACTCAAACATGGCGTTATCCTAAGCCCTAAAAAGATCGAACTCTTTAAGACAGAGATCGAATTTCTAGGAAAATATATTAAACAAGGAACAATTGAACTCCAACAGCATATTTATGCAAAAATATAAGATTTTCCTGAAACATTCTCTACGCTAAAAGAACTTCAAAGTTTTCTTGGATTATTGAACTACGGACGAAAATTTATTCCTAACCTCTCCTCCAAAGTTCAAAATCTTCAACAGAAACTTAATGAAGAACAAGCAAAATACAAAGCTTCAACTGGTGAACAACCCAGACGATGGAATACTGATAAAATCTCCATCACTCTATCAGACAAAGAAATACAGGAAATTCTAGAAATCAAACACTCAGTTCAAGACCAGAAAGTACTTTACTTTCCTACTAATCAGGAAGTAATTACTTTACAAACAGATGCTTCTGATCATTTTTGGGCAGGAGTACTCGTTGCTAAACACAAAGAAATTATAGCATATACATCAGGAAAATTTGACAAAACACAGGTCAAATATTCTACATATGATAAAGAATTACTAGCTATAAAACTAGCTTTAAAAAGTCTTAAAATATATCTGTTATACCGTAGTTTTTGTATAGAAACAGATAACAAATCCGTTGCACAATTTCTGAAAAGAAAAACGTATAACCCTGAAGAAAATCTTAGAAGAATTAGATTAGCTATTTATTTAGAAATCTTTTCTTATGAGGTTAAATACATTCCCGGTTATACTAACCATGTTGCTGATTTTCTTACCAGACCATGAGCGACGACGATTTCAATGAAAAATTCAACCAGCTACTAGAGCAAATGAAGCGCCCCGGAGCTTGGCAGCAAGCTGGGTCAAAAAAGACCCAGAAGGTCTCCACAGAGACCGGTACCTCATCTACTCCCACAGGAGTAGATTCAGCCCAAAAGGGTAAACAGGTCCTACAGACCGAACCTGCTCTACAGAGCAAAGTCTCCACAGAGACGGTACCAGCTTCCACTGAAGCAAGGAAGACCTTTGTTCCCTACAACAAAGAAAAAATGGTTCCAATAGAACCAAAACGAACTTTCGCCGCATCAATGGTGAAAGATTGGTACAACATGGAGATGAAGGCCCATGACCCCAATCTCTATGAAAAATTTAACGGATGTTTTCGAGCCGTCCAATCTGCCGACTTTAGAACGGTAAATTTCTGGCTCACCAAATTAGAAAGTGATTTTCTCGCAATCATACGAGAAATTCGCCAGCATCAAACACGCCAAAATGAGACCCAAAGTCTCCTTCTGAAGATAACACAGTTCTCTTCCACTTCCAGATCTGAGGCTCTTAATAAAAAAGAAGCAGCCTTATTTTCTGGCAATACTCCCGAACAAAGGAGTCTACAACAGATTTTCTCCCAGATGGACACAACCGATCTGGTCAATCTAAGAATTCAAGACTTCTTAGATTTGTTAAAATCCCTAAACATACAAACCGAAAAAACAAAGGAGCTGGAAGCTGAAATCACTGTACAAAACATGATTTCTATGTACCAGCAAAATTTGTTAGATGACACAAGACTTCTTAATTTCTTTAAGAAATTAGAAGATACAGATATCTCCTTCTTCATAGATGAGGAGATCATAAAAAATGCAAACGACCGACCTCATCTCGTCGTCTTCTTTCGAGATATACAAAAATATCAAAAGCACATTCGCAAAGGGATTGTGCACGAAATTTATGTCAATACAAACAATCCAGAAGAGTATGCCAACTGCATACCAGAGGTCTGCAGGATCAAGCTTCTTGAATACGCAAACTGTTTTCAAAACATATTCATGTTCCGCATCTGGTCTATATGGGAAGAACGACAATATGTTAAGTTATTTCCCTCTGTCCAGTTATGGAAATTAGAAAGAGTCACGGACGAACCTCGTCATCAATTTACCAAATTCAACAAAAAGGAGTTTTCGGAAGAAAATGAACGCCTCCTAGCCGCTCAAGAATTTTTTGAGCATACAACGGAAGTTGCAGCAATCGGAGCCCATTCAATCCATGAAGGGAAGACTATTCTACTCGTAAATACCCTATCTTCCTACGAGTCCTCTCTCAGAATACAGAAGGCACAATCCTTCCTGTCCTCCCTCAAACTTGGCCGATTAGGCGGAACTGCTCAAGAAGAATACTTTGAGCAACAAGAAGACATACAAAAGGCTATCGACGGATCTAATTCAGTAGATTCGGATATGCTAGGTGACCTGGCAAATAATGAATGAACAGAAGCATGGTGGACCCTACCACGATACCTAACGCACTCAACAAAGATAAAATTCCTTCTTATCTTCGGACGCAACGGGACAGACAGCTTACCTACTGATAGAGACAGGTTACCTACTGCCAGCTTCCTCCACTCACAAAGATGCCCTCCTCCTGCTTTCCTCTCGCTATAAAAGAAAGACCTAAGGGTCATGTATAGATATAAGTTTTTTTGCATAAGTTTTTTTCTCTTCTTTTGTGTGAGCTCTTGAGTTTCCTCTTGTTTCCTTTCCCTTTCCTTTTGTAAATTTTTTTTTGTTTGTGTGCTTCCCCTTTTTTCGCGGCAGAGCTCTTCCACGTTCACCGCACCAGAGCACCCGACCACCCCCCCCCCCCGATTCCCTCAATGCCAGCACAGACCCACGCCGAAACCCCCTACTTCCTCTTCTCCGACCAAATCCCCAACTCTGTCGACACCCGTCCCGTCTGTCGATCATCTCTCCGTCGCCCTCTCACCCTGTGCTCCCTCTCTCTCTCCTGGTGCTCCTCCCGAGCGATGCAGCCAGGCGCTCGACCTTCAGTCCTACTGCGACACAGCCATTGTGTCCCTCCACCGACGTGCATCAGGCTAGACCCTGAGGTCTCGTCTGCCACCCCCGAAGTCGCTGCATCCCACTGTCTTCTCCGGCAACCCTGTCCTAGCACCGCCATCCAAGCAACCCGAAACCCTCCTATCCTCCTTCTCTCCTGTTTCGCTCGACGCCAGAGCTCAAGCCACCCAGTCGATTCCGTCGCCAGCTCTGCAGCCCCGTGGCGCTGCCCCCTGCCTCCGTCGTGCCGCACTCTGCGACGCCGACCACCACCGTCAGCCCCTGTCGACGTCGACCCCGATCCGAATCGAAGCTCTTTTGTTGTGTTGCTATGAGACAATATCCGTATGAGTCAAGAAAGTGTACTCATTGTGGCTAGATCGACCACACGAAAGCTCGTTGTTATGATATTATCGGCTATCCGGAAATCTGGGATCATAGCAGGGATATTCGGGAGAACACTTGCAATCAACCCACTGTCGCAGGTGGAGTTGCTGATTGTGCTGCTGTGGGTAATGATGGTAAGGTTTTTAATATTTCTGGCTCTGTTATGAATAATGCATGGATAATTGATTCGGGTGCTACCAACCATATGACTTTTGATTCTAGACAAGTTCAAAATTTTCAACCTTCCACCAAATCAACTGTGTCCACTGCCAATGGTGATCCTGCCACTGTTACTGGCGATGGTACCATACCTCTCACAAACAACCTAACCTTAGATACTGTCCTAGTTATGCCATCCTTGAATTTTAACCTATTATATGTTGCTCAAATAACTATTGCCTTACATTGTATTGTAGTCTTTTGGCCTTCACATTGTGTTTAAGGATATTCGGACTCGCAAGACGATTGGTTATGAGGTTAGACACGGGAAGCTCTATTACCTGGATTTGGAATCTGAAAGTTCAAGCAAGTTGACTCAAGCTCTAAGTGTGGAAGAATTCGAAGGTGAGAAGAAGAAATCAGATATTTGGCTATGACATCGACATCTAGGGCATGCTTCTTTTGGTTATTTGAAGAAATTATTTCCAAAATTATTTTTGAAGTTAGAAATTTCTATCTTTCGGTGTGATGTGTGTGAACTCGCAAAAAGTCACCGTGTCTCTTTTCCTCCAAGTCCAGGTAGAAGCTCTCATCCAAAACCGCTACATTTGGAGGTGCCAAATGATTTGTGACATTTATTGATGATTGTACTCATATGACCTGGATTTGTTTGATGAAGTCGAAAAGTGAAGTTAGTGGCTTGTTTCAAAAATTTCACAAGTATGTTATGATTCAGTATAAATCACAGATTCAAGTTCTTAGGAGTGATAATGGCGGAGAGTACCTGAGTTCGAATCTGCAACAATATTTGGTGGAACACGGCATTGTTCACCAGATTACATGCTCATATACATCTCACCAGAATGGGATTGCAGAAAGAAAAAATAGACACTTGCTCGAGGTGGTCCGTGCTTCTCTTATCCATAAAAATATGCCACTCATTTATTGGGGGGAAGCCCTTGCTTCTGCTGCATACTTAATCAACCGAGTGCCCTCCAGTATCCTAAACTTCCTCACACCATTTCAGGCATTAACTGAAGCTATGAATGCACCAAAAATTGTCAACTTGCCACCTCGTGTGTTTGGGTGTGTTGCATTTGTTCATCTTCATCAACATGAACGCAATAAGTTAACTCCTCAAGCTATCCGTTGTGTTTTCGTGGAGTATGCACAGGATAAGAAAGGGTACCGGTGCTATCACCCACCAAATCAAAGGATGTTTGTGACTACGGATGTTGTGTTCCATGAAGATGAGATGTATTTTTCTTCTTCTACGACTGAACTTCAGGGGGAGTACCGAAGTGAAGTTCAGACTCTTGGGTATGATGAAGGGGTTAGTGAAGTTCAGACTCTTGGGTATAATGAAGTAATTATCAGTCAGAAAGAACAACTGAATACAAATAATGATGAACACTTGAATGAAGACCTAGCAAGAGAGGAAGACCCTCACGAAGAAGTGCAACCAAGGGAAGAAGCCCCTCTTGAAGAAAACCCTCTTGAAAAATTGCAACCAGTACCAAAACTCGGTGAGAGTGAACCGTCAAAACCTCAAAACCAATCGTCATCGTTGTCCGAAGCCCCTAGAAGAGAACTCCCACACCGTACTAATAGAGGTATTCCAAAACCCACTTATGAACCTGATTCTACTAGTAACGTCAAATATCCCATAAGTAATTATGTATCCACTCAACGCTTGTCGGAATCAAATAAGTCATTTGTAAATCAATTATCTACTGTATCTATTCCTAACAGTGTGCAGGAAGCCCTTACTGATCCAAGGTGAAAAGCAGCAATGGATGAGGAGATGAAGTCCTTGAAAAAGAATGAGACTTAGGATATAGTCGAGCTGCCAGCAGGAAAGAAGCCAGTAGAATGCAGATGGATTTATACGGTGAAGTATAAGTCCGATGGTTCAATAAAGCGATACAAAGCAAGGCTGCTTGCCAAAGGATACACTCAAACGTATGGATTGATTATGAAGATACATTCGCACTTGTGGCAAAATTCAATACTGTTCGAGTCCTACTGTCACTTGCTGTAAATCTTGACTGTCCGTTGGAGCAATTTGATGAGAAGAATGCATTTTTACATGGAAATTTGACAGAAGAGGTTTATATGGATCTTCCACCAGGATCGAATAGACCAGTTCAACATAGCAATAAAGTATGTCGTTTGAAGAAAGCATTGTATGGACTTAAGCAGTCGCCAAGAGCTTGGTTCGGGAGGTTTACAAACGCAATGAAGACATTCGGATATTGTCACAGTAATTCAGATCATACCTTATTCCTGAAAAGGAAAGAATGTAAGATTACTGCTCTCATTATATATGTGGATGACATGATAGTAACTGGGAATGATCCTGAGGAGAGAATGGCATTGAAGAGCTACTTATCACAAGAGTTCAAAATGAAGGATCTTGGCTCTTTGAAATATTTTCTTGGTATTGAAGTTTCTCGCTCAAGAAATGGTATATTTCTGTCTTAAAGAAAGTATGCTCTCGATTTATTGAAGGAAACTAGAATATCTGCTTGTCAGCCGATTGGTACACCATTAGAAGAATGACTGAAATTTTGCAACGAATATGATCATGTGCCTTGTAATAAGGAAAGATATCAGAGATTGGTTGGCCGACTGATTTATCTTGCGCATACACGACCAGATTTATTATATGCTTTAAGTGTGGTAAGTCAGTTTATGCATGCACCTCAGAAACATCACATGGATACTGTGATGAGAATTCTGAGATATATTAAGTCTGCTCCAGGAAAAGGGGTCCTATTTGTGAAACATGGTCACTTGAAGATTGATGCATATAATGATGCTGATTGGGCATGATCTATAATTGATAGGCACTCCACTTCAGGATACTTCACCTTTGTTAGATGAAATATAGTTACATGGAGAAGCAAGAAGCAGAATGTTGTTGCACGCTCTAGTGCAGAGGCTAAGTATCGCGGAGTAGCTCTATGTATAGCAGAAGCTTTATGGCTGAAACTCTTGTTGCAGAACTTAAATTGTGGTCCGAATGAACCTATGAAGGTGTATTGTGACAGTCAAGTAGCATGTGATATTACCGCTAATCCAGTTCAACATGATAGGACGAAACATGTAGAGGTGGATAGATTCTTCATCAAGGAGAAATTGGATGAGAAAGTCATTGAAATATATAAAGTGAAGTCAGAAGATCAACTCGCAGAAATCCTGACCAAGACAGTTTCGAGTCGGCTTTTCTTGAAATTTGTTGACAAGTTGAGTATGTTCAATATCTATGCACCAACTTGAGGGGGAGTGTTGAAATGTAGTAATGACTAATATGTATTCTGTTTCTTAATCTATAGGAAACAGATTCCCCAAATCTCTCACCCCTCAATCTTCTTTCAATCTCCTTTCTTCTCCTCCAAGTATGTAATCCCTATATATAGATGTATACTGTAAAGAATAAGAATAAGAATAATAAGAATCATTCCCCCCCCCCAATCTGTTTTCTTCAGTCATCATCACAGTGAAGCACTGAAACCCTCCAAAGGCCTTTGGAGTTAAACTTCCGCATTGCAGGGATAAAAGTTAGAAAACAGGACTAAATGTCTCTGTAAATGAAAAACAAAAAAGGCGAGCCTTCGAAATTTTTGCGATAAAATGGGCATAACAGGTGTAGATGTTAAAACAGGATTTTGTTTATGTAGTGTTAAATTGAACATTGTGCATTCACTCTCTTGAAACAAAAAAAAAGGTACCGATGGAATCAAGGGACGAATGGTAAGGTAAGGATATTTTATTTCCAAACATTTACGGATTAAAAGAGGCATATTAAGTTGAAGAAGGACAGGATCCAACTGTCGAGGTCTTTCACAACCTAAAGAGGGTCATGGAGTCCCATACAGAATTTCTCTATAAGTCCATAACAGTGAGACTACTTACTTTTTTAAGTCGTAGGCATGGCTGAATTTGAGGTAGGAGTTCATAAAGAGGAATCCCCCTAGATCTTTGTAAAGATCACTAAATAGTCAGGAGTGTCAGCATCAAGCTGAAGAAACCCTCTTATGCTCACAGAAAACAATGAGGATAAATAACTATTGGGTCCTAATTTTAGGCCTAAAGAATCACTCTGAAGTTGCAAATCAAAGGACAGACAACAGCTCATGTACGTTTAGATCTAGCTGCTAGTTTGCCACTGTGATCTATCATGTTTAGTGAATGATATAAATTAGTTTAGCCAATAAAGTAAAACATGTGGGGAAAATGTGCTATCTGGCTCTTACTTTTATTTGTGCTTTAACCATGACTAAAAGATTAGGCCCAACCATGAAGACAAGATTCTTAATACAGGGTTGTCTTATTAGTTATGTGACACGAGTGTTGATGGAATCAGGATGTTGAGGTGGATGAGAAGTAAATCACCAATGATAAAAAATAATGCATCCGTAAGATTTGATTTATCTCTAATTGAGGAAATGAGATGGTCTGGGAAATGAATGAAGAACAAATGGTGCCGTTCTGAAAGAGTGTAATAGGATGTACTGATGGAGCATAGAGAAGATCCAGACTTAAAAGCATTTAAAGCATTTGGACTGAGGCAATTAAAAATGGTACAATAGGTAGCAGTTTGGCAAAGTGGATGACCCTTAACAAAGTTAAATGGAGAAAAAAGATTCAGGCGACCAACTATAAGAAGGTTTCTGTACAGGCTTTCTTGTTGTGCAGTTGTGACCTGATACTAAAGTACCATAAGAACAATGATAGTTCAAGTAATGTCTTAATATAGGATTAGAATGACAATTCAAGTGAATTGTCGCTGGATTATTGACATGCACTTGGATACTTGGTTACTTGATGGTATCTATTGGATAAGGACAATAAAATGAAGGTAAGGAATAGCATGTATAGGGTTTCAATGTATGGTATCACTACATACACTGACAACTTGCAGAGTTCTCACGTAGATAAGTTGCACTTTATGGAAGAATGGCCTGGATATGTATGGAGATTATATAACAGCCTTAGGGATTTGATTTTCTCAGTCTCTAGATTTAGGAAATGGAAGTACATAAACATTGTGCGAAGTATAGAAAGGGAAAATGATTATAAAAAGAAAAATAATGCACAAATCACAATGAACATTCCAAGGAAAAACATATATAAGATGGAACATCAAAGCTACATCGCATAGAACTGACTGGAGATACCTAGTTGAAACAATTTATATAATACAAAAGGCACTAAGCAAATACTAAAAATTATAAAATGGAAGTAATGAAAAACTTTGTATAATATGGGGACAAGTTATCTAAAAAACAGACATTCAAAGTAGGTATGCATTAGGATATTTTATCACAAATAACTCACATCATAGCCAGGGCCATTTATGTCTAGCCGTTTTGAGGACTCTATGCTGTCAATGTAAAACATTGTTGCCAATACTTTGTAACAAAATTCTTCAACAAAACGATGTCCAACAAAGATAACATGCTGCAGATACTGCACAAGATTAAGCACCTCTTATATGAAGCACAACATTAAAGGTTGATAGACTCAATATGAACATAAATTTATAATCTTACAAGAGCATTCCAAATGTCAACCCACTGCCAAGCTCCATCTCCAAGAGTTGGCACTCTTGGTGTAACAATTGGCATTATAGATATGCTTGCACTTGTGGATTTTGTATTAGGAAACCTAAATCACAAGAAAATTTAAGTAACCAATAACATCTTCATGTCCTAATTACAATGCTAAAAAAGAGACAATGCTGTCTGCAAGACTTACATTTTCTAACAAAGATAAACTTAACCTAAGCTTTATAAGAGAACAATTACTTAACAAACAATGTGATAGGTAGAAGAGATTCAACGCCCTAGTTCTACCATAAACTCGCTCTCCCTAACACTGATATACAAAACATAGTGTGATGATTCTGTTGATATAAATACAAAGATAAACAAATTATGCATTTTAGTTTGCACTCTTAAATAAAATGCAATATGAACATTACTTACAAACTAAACTCGGGGAGAGTGCCTCTTTATATCTACTCCAGTAGCTTTCTATATACTAAAGCCAGGGCCGGCCCTTAGTTCCCGGGGGGCAGAGGCGAAAGACCCAAATAATTATTTTTGGGGACCTCTAATAACAATATAATTTTTTTACGCGCAAAATATGTGCCTATATTTACAAGAGAAATACAAATTTAGGGCCCCTAAAATTGCAAAAAACCGGGGGCCTGAGGCAGCCGCCTCACCTGCCTCAAGGTGGGGGCCGACCCTGACTCAAGCACAAATATGATTCTCTACTTAAAATCTACAGTTTTCCTCCCCTCCAAATATTTACTCCCGAACAAATTGAAGGTCGGATACATATAATATTTAACCCCCCCCCCCCCCCCCCCCCCCCCCCCGCGAACATACCTACATGAATTCCTCCCCTCCAAATATTTACTCCCAAACAAATTGAAGGTCGGATACATATAATATTTAAACACCCCCCCCCCCCCCCCCCCCGGCGAACATACCTACATGAAACTTTTCAGCATGGTTAAATGCATCCTAAGTGAATCCAAACTGAGTACCTCAACAAGGCTTTACAAACCAACTGGCGAAACTAAATGGTAAAGTCACCTTATCGAGAGCCTTTCATGTGATTCACTACCAAATGCACCTGCTTGATCGAAACATAACCAACTTAATACAAGACCATAACTTAATTATTTTTCATAAAAAGTGAAAAATAAAAAATTACCCATGGATTGAGACTTCAGGCCTAGAAAACCTTTATTCAAATATCTGCAAACAAGAAGAAAAAAAAACAGCATAAAATTCGAAACTAATATTAAAAAAAAATGGAAATGAGTTCAAAGATGGAATGTTGACCTCAGAGAAGGATTGGAATCGGCGGTTGGAGAGTGCAAGAAAGATGGAGCTTTGGAATGGAAAAAGATAGCCATTATGAATCGATCGATTTGACAGGTTTTTTTTTACTGTCTGTGAAGTTAAATTGGATCGGATTTAGGGTATAGGGTTTATCAGAGTTTGGGGAAGAATCATAAATAGATAAAATGGAATATTGCGTGGGTCGGATTCATGTGGAATACGTCCAAACCATACCCGGATATGAAAAGTTGACGGTTTTTTTTATTCTTTTAAAAGTTTAATATAAATCCTCGTACTTCACTTTTTTGACATAAACAAAATCTTTATATAATAATTTATGAGATTATAAAATTTATAAATAATGATACACATACACCTTCTTCTATTATATACCTAATTTTTTACAACATGAGATAATACAATACTATTGAAAATTGTTATAGAATATTCATCAAAAAAAAGAAAATTGTTATAGAATATGCTGTATAAACATTCAATAATATTGTATCTACTAAGATTATAAAGAATTATGTTGTAGAAGATGATGTAGGTGTAACATTATTGAAACTTTATATATTATCATAATATAATAATTTATTTCACCATATCTTAAAAAATATTATTTGCACCAATAACATAAATTCTCAAACAGTACAGATTTTAATTTTAATTTTCTAAGATTACCTCACCACTTAAGAAAAAAGTCACTCCAATACATCTGTGTCATACTTTATACATATGAATTTTTGAACATATTATTACTGAAGGCTTATTTTGGAGAATAATCTTGGAGGAAAAAAAAATCTTAAATTTCCGTTAGGAGTAATGCTACATTCACTAGCAATTTCACTACATTTCTCTTTACTATCATAGATGGCACATTCCAATAGGTAGGAAAAGATAGAGTAGGTGAGAGAACTTTCTAATAGGGATATGCCACATAAGGTAGTGAACAAAATGTTAGTGAAATTGGTAGTGGATGAAGCATTACTCTTCTATCAAAAGTTTTCATAGTTTGACATGTTCAATAGAGATTATTTCACCATATCAAAAATAAAAATAAAAATACAAATTCTCATAATTTTTTAATGTGACTGTTCAACCACTAAATAATGGAGATTATTTTCTTGACAACTAATCTTCTTCTGTTACATATTTTTGTATGTTCAACCGCTAAATAATGGAGATCATTTTCATGACATTTAAGCCTTTTCTATTACCTATTTTCGTCGGTAGAACAGTTATTTTTATAAGTTAGGATTCTGTACCATAGTGTGAACTAGGATTACTAAAATCTATCCTACTACTTGACAGAATGTCATGCAATAAAATTGTGAAAATATGGTGTAACTTCTACCAAACGAATTAAAATAGAAAAGTTGTCCATACATGCAAATTCTACTCTCAACAAGCAAAACCAGTTCAACAACAAAGACAACTCTCACTACAACGGTTTTTTGTCTGGATTGAAAAACACTATTTGAAAAAATTTCACAATGTCAACCCATCTCCCCCTTCTCTAGCTTTCTTCTCCCTCCTCAACCTAGCACTTGCTTACTGACAACTCTGCTACCAAACCAACCAACACTGCCATTGAAAAACCATCTTGTCACGTCCCACTTCTCAAAAAAATACGGAATACGGATACGCGACTCAACCTAGCGAATGATTTGTATCATCCATAAGCTGTTCAGAATCTTTACAATAAATCTCAGAATAATCAGAGTCGGAAGCCAAAAGAATCTTCCTCACACAAACATATATATTTCAAAACAAAACAAAGTGCTAACAGAAATTAATTGAAAATCAATAATATAATAGTCTCAAATAAACAGATCCGAACAAGTTAATATACTGGATCACATTGCCTAAATACAAATAAAATCCACCTACTCAAATACATTATTCAATTGCAACAGATAATAATAATAGCAAAAGAAGTTCAGCACTAATATTTTATTTCTCCAATACCATTGAGCAAACGATCATCTTGATCTGCAATCAATAAATTGCAGGAGAAGGAAAAAGAAAACAAGTACCCGTCAATGCAAGTTACGGGCCGCTTATAATGCAGGATACAAGTACATGGAAAACTAACAAATCTAAATAATAGTATAAACAGATATAGCATAGTATAACATAATCAACTAGCATGGTATACTAACATGTGTCAAGTGTCGAAAATCAAATAGCATGCAGACAGATATACAGATAGTGTCAAATAATGGTGTCAAGTGATAGTGTCAGACAGATAACATATACTCAGATAATCAGATGAAAGATTCAGATATCAAATTTAGATGTCAGTTACAGATACAGATTCAGATATCAGATTCAGATTCTTATAAGTCTTGTATTAATTACTAACTAGGTACCACTTCATGTGTCATCCTTTTATCACATGGTTGCTACATTCAAAACAGCTACGTTTGTAGATTTCGTAGGGGATCATATAGGGCCGTGTACTCAGGGTTCAGACAGACATATATCAGATAACAGATCCCGACAGACAAATAGAACCTAGTGGTTCTCTTCTTCCCTACACTTTCCTATAGGAAGTAATGTAGACATGGTACAGAATAATAGATAACAGATAATCATATGGAAAACATGGGCCCCCTTCTAAGTACACATTTCTATGCTTTTCCACTACTAGGTCTTTTCCATAAACCCCGGTTTGATCATTTTATAATTATTATCAGACAGATGTGTATGTGCATGAAACAGAGTAAATCTAGCATGATATAACGACCCACAAGTTCAGAATAATAGATAAGCATGTACAGATGGTAAGATAGTCACATAACAGAATAAAATAGAGTACATCCTAATTCGGGACAGCACGACAATACAGTACTAAAACAGCGATTCCCGTTTCCACAAATATCAAAACCTAAATCCATCAGAAAATCTGGAAAATAGACTTCCAACTGAATCCAGCGGATACATATAAGTCATATACTGTTCCAACAAAATTTGTACTTAAGCACATAAATAAATATTATATTTACATATCTATCTTCAATAATTACTATTTACATATATCTATATAATAAAACACAAAGAAAGCTATCAAGTGGCTCTCCTTCAATCCCCCCAAAAATCAAAGGCCCAGATCTAACCTCACAAAACATATTTTCCCCCCAAAAGTTCCCCCCAAAACTCAAATTCAAATTCCCCACTCAAAACAACTCCTATATTTATTTAATTTTTTTTCCTCTCTCCCTCCCTCCCTCTTCTATTCAAAAAATTAAGAAAATAAACAATTTAAAAATTTTTAAAAATTAAAAAAACTAAAAAATTTAAAATTTAAAAAACTTTTAAAATAATTCAAAAAAAATCAAAAAAAAATCATATAATATGTTTTTTGTTCTCTGTTTGCTACTTCAATTAATTTGCTGGATTTTCAAAACTATTTTATATGATCAAACAAGGTGTACCGTTTTGAAGACGTGCCGTAGGCACGTGTCAACGGGCAAACCTAGTATATATATATATCCCTATAATCCAATTATTTAAATTCCCTGTTTTGGGGATATTTTTTAATGCATCCTAGTCTGGGTGGGCTCTATTTTGAGAAGACCCGTACCTGGACCCATATAGATCGGGTTGATTCCGGTCCAATACCGGGTACGGGTCCGGGTTAGATCCGCACCGGATCCGAGTATCGGGTATTTATACCAATGCTATGCAAAACCCTAATAATCGTTTCCTGTACTGTTCGATAATCTTCCTTTTAGGTAAGGTAAGGTAAGGTAAGGTAAGGCAAACAGAGACACGAGTGATATCTGATGTGGAGGATATGTAGGGATGGCATTCGGGCCGGGCCGGGCCGGGTTTTGACCGGTCCCGGGCTAACCCGAGCTGGGCTCTTCCAAACGCGGGCTGGGCCGGGCTCCTCCAAACGCGGGCCGGGCGGGGCCGGGCTGAAGGTAAGGAACCCTGGCCCGGACCTGGCCCCTAGCCCCTAGTGTGGGGGCCGGGCCGGCCCGGGCCGGGCCCGTGTATAGGGTTTTTTTTTTTAAAGTGTTGTTAAAGAACAATTATATGGATTTGTAATTTCATAGCAATTGCAAAGAATAATATTTCATAAATAATTGAAGTACATGATTAAATAAATTTGAACTTCTTAAATAAAATTAAGTACATGAATAAAATTCATACAAATTTGTCTATTTAGATCAAATCATCAAATTACAAATTAAGGGAATTACTTAAATTTAAAGATCGAGATGGCCTCTACTTAGATTGAAGAGAAGGCATTGGACTATTGTCGTGCACTTCAACTTAACCTAAATATAGAATCTCATCACTCTAAATTTCCCAATTAATTACAATTAATTGAACAACATTTTAATGTAATTAACTAAATGTAATCGTTCATTCATCACTACTTGTTGATCCACCTCCAGCTTGTGCTTCAAGTAAGTCTTGGGTCCTCTCTTCCGCTTTCATCCAATCTTCGGCGTATACTAGCATCTCCAAATTTGTGGCTGTCAATCGGTTCCTGCTCGGGCTCATTATCCTGCCACCAAGAGAAAAAGCACTTTCCGATGCAACAGTTGACACCGGTGTTGTTAGCAGATCTTTAGCCATATGAGAAATAATATTAAAAATTGCTTCATTACTCTTCCAAAATTGTAACACATCTTCTACATCTTCAACTGCACTTTGTGCATTATACCAATTCAACTCATTAGGTGAATTGGTTCTTGCCTTTTTTGATTTAATAAGATTTAAAACACCAATACTAGCTTGACTCTTTCCTTTTGCTAATATGGAGGAAGAAGAAGAAGAAGAAGATTCAACATTTTGTGTTTGTGTTTGATTAGTGTTAGTTGAATAAATCCTATCATAAGAATCATATAACCTAGTCAAAATATTCTCAAATTTACGAGTAAAAGCAACATGATCAAAATCTAGGATTGTATCGTGTGGGGCATAAGTGTAGAAAATTTCAATTAAATTTTTTGTACCATCTAATTTAATCATAGGATTCATTACACTAGCTACACAATATAACATAGGAATTGGATGAAAATATTTCAAAAATTTAACATATGCCGCATTAACCATATCTCCAATAAAATGGTCATTTTGCAAATCTTTAATTGTTGTCATCATAGTCACAATTTCAAGTAAAATACCACTAGATGTAGATGTATATGTTTTCGAAAATTACAAAGTTGCATCGTTAAAAGGTTGTAAAAATTTATATAAACTATCGGCAAAAAACCAAAAATCATCATCTAACATACAATTTTGCATACCCATCGCGACACAAAAATCTCTAAGATTAAAACGATAATGAAGAACAACACCTAATAATTCAAAGGTAGAATTCCAATGATGTCGCACATCTTTAGGAAAACGTCTACATACAATATCCCTAAGTTTACACCAATCATGAAAAGCTTGATAAATTGGACCACTCAATGTAATATAATGAACACAATCTTTCATTGCTTCTAGTTTATCATTTCCATATTTTAGTGCATCTTGCACACAAAGATTTAAAATGTGACAAGCACACCTAACATGAAAAATTTCAGGTTCTACAGGATCTAAAGTAATTTTCAAACTCTCAATTGCCTTAGTATTATTGGATGCATTATCAAAACCAATAGCAAACACTTTATCATAAATAAAAAAATTATTACATGCTTTCATAATGTGTGTGGCTATGATTTCACCCTTATGTGGGTACCTAACATATCCAAAAGAAATTATTCTCTTTTGAAGTAACCAATCCGAATCTATCCAATGACATGTTACACACATCATTGGAACCCCGTTTACTCCTACCCACCCATCCGATGTCAATGAAACTCTAGTGTTTAGTGATTTTAGTGTTGCTATCAAAAAATTGAGACCTGAGTTGTTGTTGTTGAGAAAGTTGAGACTTGAGTTGTTGTTGTTGAATGAGTTGATCACTTTGATTGTTGTTGATTTCCTTCCTTCAAATTTGATCTTGATCACTTGAAAGAATGTTGATCACCAAATTGTGGTTGTTGATTGGAGAAAGAAATAGTAGAGAGAAAGATAGTTGAGTGAATTGGTGAAGAGAAATGAAAGGAATGGTATTGTATTTATAGAAAATGCAATTTTTTTGATTTCCTAAAGTACCCCCAAAACTAGCCGTTATAAATCCGTTGGGGGGTAATTTCGTAATTTATTTTTTTTTAATTTTCTGGAATAAAAAATAAAAAAAAATGCAGCCAACGGTCGGCCCGGCCCGGCCCGAGCCCGGGCGGGCCGGTTCAACCAGTCCCAGGCCTCAAGCGGGCCGGGCTTGACCGGGCTTCCCTGGCAAAAAATGGGACCGAACCTGAACCTGGTCTATGGGGGCCGGTTCAGGGGCTAGCCCGGGTTGGAGGGGGGCCGGGCCGGGCCGGTCCCGGGCCAGCCCGGCCCCGATGCCATCCCTAAGGATATGAAGACTTGTAATCAATGGCTAATAGGTGAACATCAACTCATATAATTCTATAGGTATATAATTATCTTCTTTCTCTGACTTATCTCGCTGGATAAATTGTCTTGAGTGCTCACATTTGGATTTATACAATTGTACCATATATAGCTGGATTTATGACTCTATTCTGTTGTTATCTTTTTGCCATAATTATTTAGCTCTTTCTTAATATTATTTTCAAGTAACCATTATCTTTGTTTGCCATGAATAAATTACAAGTTACAGGCCCACGCCATCAGATAATAGTGGGCTGAACAAATAAGAACTAAAGAAAGTCCATGAAAAGGCCTCAAATAATAAGCTTTAATAACACTACAAGCCCAACAGATGGGCCCAAGAGAAATGTAACAGAATCACAAGATCCTTTCATTATATACATCTTGAACATAAATATGAATGTGGGTTGTATATATTAAATTTGTGACACTGCGTTACTCGCTAGTTTTATGGTGCCAGCTTCGAGTTTTCCAAGCTTACTTACACTCTGTGACTTTATCTATCCGTACATTAAAGAAACTAGTATAATGTCTACGAAAGGCAAAGTCATCAAATTAAATTAATATATATCGATAAGATTTTTTTTGTATATTTGAATGTTTTGATTTGGGCTACACGTGCGGTGTACATATATATTTATTGAATATAGTTTGGATGTGTATTATACGTATTTATATGATTAAAAAGTTAGGATTTGTTTGTTACAAACCCCAACTCTTCCATTAAAATAGTAGAGATAAACAATTTTTTGATCATGCGCATCGTCCTAATTGGTGATCCTAGAAGTTTCTAAGATACGAAAATGAGAAATACGTACAATTTAACAGCGTTCGTCATAATTAAATTTTGTAGTAAACTAGTTATCACAGTTCTAGAATAAAAAACCATGCACTCACTTAGATTATTCAAAAAACATCTACGAACAAATACAAATACAAGTATTGAAAACTTAATCCAAACATACATGCTCTCTAATACACAAATAACATGCACCTTTTAACACACAAGCATAAACGTACTATATAATATGCATACAATAACATAGGAACAATCCCATTAATTGCATGCTAATCAATTCTAACATCTCAACATCGATGTCTTTATTGATATATATAAGCTGCTCGATCGCGTTGCAAACCCTGAGAAGAAGAAAAAAACTCATAAACACGATGAATATTCAAACTTCAGAGATCGACTTCACGCATCCTATTCCTCCTCTACTTCACCTTCAGCAACCTTTGGTGGCTCATCAACTAAAGGCACATCCTTTTTCTCCTCAGCAACTGGATCAGTTGCTGCTGCTGCTGGTTGTGTCGTCTCTGCCGGCTTTTCTTCCTCTACTTTATCCAGCTTTACTTCTTCACTCTCTGTGATCGCTTCTTCATCTGTCGCAGGTTTTGACTCCACACTCCTTGCTGCGCCCTCTTCTGCTAATTCTACTGCTTCTGGTGCGGGTGCTACCAGTACTTCTTCTGTTTCTGCAGTGACTTGCTTAGGTTCTTCAGTGACTACTGGGGCCTCACTTACCTCTGCGGCTACTGCTGGAGTAGTTTCGGTTTCAATGGTTACCGGAGTTTCTTCCACCTGCATGTGGATTATGTAATGTATTAGGTTTCGTGAGAAATTAACAATTAAAAATTAGGGTTAATATCTTAGATCTAAATTGTTTGAGATATTCATCCTAGGTATCAAGATTGGAATTCATAGACTGCTATCACAAGCCAGTATTTATTCCTAAATACTGATTTGGGTATTGGGTTATAAGCCCACAAACCCGCATTCCAATATCCAATCAATTATACGTTCAATACACGTGTTACTCATATACACATGCAATATTTATATAGAGAGAATATACCAATATATCCAACATAATGTAAGAAGACTATGTATCATCTAGCCAGAGCCGGCCCTACCCTAGAGGCGGGTAAAGCGGCTGCCTTAGGCCCCCGAAGATTTCGCGATTTTAGGATCCCAAATTTGAACTTCTCTTGTAAATATAGGTACGTATTTTGCGCGTAAGAAATATATGTTATTAGGGGCCCCATTTCGAAAGTTCGCCAAGAGTTCCCGGAAACTCAGGGCCGGCCCTGAATCTAGCTATACATATATATATATAGGGAAACTTAAAGAGTTAGTATATATATATGCAACATGTTAACACCCGCGATCGATCAGTATATGAACGAGATGAGCTTATCTAGACGAAGAGAAAGAATGGCTTACCACTTCTGTAGCCATAGGTTAGAGAACTTGATAGAAATGTATATATTTTATGAAAGGGGGAGAAGAAGGAGGGGAAGAAGGAAGAGATCTATGATGGCTTAAACAAGAGACTCCAGTAGGTATTTATATATATATGCGAGCTAGTCCTAGTGTCTCATATTACATTATTATATATCATATGACTACATTGTAGTTAATATTTAAAATAGTACTATAACTATTGATTACTTAAGAATCTGCAAACTAGAATTGAGTTATAAAATAAAATTCCTAAAAGCAGTGACAGCGCATTAGAGCACTGGCTAGGTTCAGCCGGATCATCAAATTCTGTCCATGTGGCACGCTGCTATTCGTCCCTTTGACGATTCCAGTCTGGAAAGTAGGGAGGGGACGGTGGAGATGGGACCCAAACAGTGGAAAAGGATGGGAAAATTCTGAGATGACAGAGAGAGATTCCCACTCAGCTGTCCTGTCCATGAGACTACTTTGGAGTACTCTTGTTTCTTTCCGATTAATTATAAATTCCTTGATCAGGCTGGAGTGTGCGATCGACAGTGAGGATCAGGGCAATGCTTAGTGGGGGATACGACTGTTTATTCTCAGTACTGTATCGAAAAAGCAAAACTACTGGACTCAAGAAGAAGAAGATGGACATGGCGAGTATTTGTAAAATGCCTTGTAGCTAGGTGAAAGCGATACACTGAAAAACAGTACAGTTTAGCACTCGATCTTCCTCTAAGCAGATTTGAAAATAAAAGAGTAAACGTACAATTACATCGTACCAGTAGAACTCCAGCATAGACTTCAAAGAAGAGTACTGGCTCCCTATCTCCACTATTGTGGACAACGGCGTTGAGCTTATCTCCGATTCTGAATTCCATGCTACTTTCCTGACCTTTATAAAAACTTTTTGGGGACTTCTAAACCCCGTTCCATTATTCTTGATTGGGCTCAACTTTACGGTCAAGAATCCCACGACCAGTCTAGTCTGGAAGCCCTTTTCACTTTGGAAGAGATTAAATCTGCCGTCTTTTCCTTAAATAGCGACTCCGCTCTAGGCCCTGACGGATTCCCGTCCTTCTTCTTCTAAAAATTTTGGGATCTTCTTAAAGATGACCTGCTGGAGTTTTTTTTCCTGACCTTCACCAAGGGTCCTTTTCCTTTGATCGTATCAATTATGCTCACATTTTTCTCATCCCCAAGATCGTGGGTGCTAATTCGGTCTCTAAGATCCGACCGATTAGCCTCCTTAACACCACCTTCAAGATTATTATGAAAGTTCTCTCCAACCGACTCAGTCTTATTATCTTCCCCTATTATTGATCCCGCCCAGACTGATTTTGTTAAAGATCGATTTATCCTTAATAGTGTGGCTTCAGCTCAAGAGATTATTTCAGAATGCCATAGATCCAATTCAGAGAGCATATTGTTAAAATTAGATTTTGAAAAAGCCTACGATAAAGTGAGTTGGGATTTTCTCTTAGATATCCTCCTCCATCAAGGTTTCGGTCCAAAGTGGATCGCTGGATTAAGTCCAGTCTTTTCGCTGACACGTCTTCCATTTTCATTAATGGTACGGAATGGAACAAAATCAAGTGTAAGTGCGTTCTCCGTCTGGGGGATCCCATCTCCTCCCTTTTATTCTCTCTTCTTGCTGATGTTTTCAGCAAACTGTTACGTAACACATGGGATGCTAACGTCATCGAAGGTCTTGGTGGCTCCCACAGCTTCCGTGGTGTTCTCAACCTTCAATATGCCGATGATACCATCATCTTCACCAAACCCAATGATAGCACTTTACGCAACCTTAAGTTCCTCCTCTATCTCTTTGAAAGTGCTTCGGGCCTTTCGGTTAATTTCCATAAATTTCCGGTCCTTTGGCTTGGCGGATCCTGTTGGATCCTGTAGGCAAGACAACAAACACTAGAGGGGGGGTGAATAGTGTTTATTAAAAACTGCGGAAATTTTTCTCGGTGCAGTCGACTGAGTTATGAACCAGTCGACTGAAATGTCCAAAATAATTGAAAACAATAACTCTGTGCAGTCGACTGATGAATGAGACAGACGACTGAAAGCACAATGAAACTACAACTACAAACGGCACTGACCAGTCGACTGATAGTGCAAGGAGTCGACTGTCCAGAAGCTTTTTGCAGAACTTAAATAAACAAGAGTGAATGCAAACACAAGACAATCAATCACAGAGTACACAAGATATATCCTGGTTCGGTCCTCCCGACTTACATCCAGTCCCCAAGCAACCCACTTGAGATTTCCACTATTCTTGAAAAAGATTACAAGAATACCCTACGACGTTACGACAACAACCTTGTCTAACCCGTAGTCCTTTCTCTCAACCAGAGAAAGCCGACCCACTCTACTACCAAGAGTGAAACAACACCGACTCTACAACCTAGAGTCAAAAACACTCTCCAACCGAGAGCAAGAGAAAGAAATACTTTACAGTCAACCTATAGCCTTGTTGGTGTATGTGTTGATGCACGTGGCTAAAAAACAAGGTCGACTTCTATACTCAGTCCAGAGCGAATTCGTTGCTGTACTGGACTGAGTGTAGAGAACCAGAGAGTATGATCTTGAAAGCTTTATTTCTCAAAAAATCACTTAGAACTTTTTCACAAGAATGCTCGGATTTTCAAAAGGAATTCTCATGATGCTTTCAGTGAGATCTGAACTCTACTTAAAGAGTTTTGATCTCCTGAACGTTGGGAGACAATTACTCAACTGTCAACCAACGGATCCAAGCTTTTGAGTTTGAAAAAATTCGATTTTGAAAAAACAGAAAACGGTCAAAAGCTCTCGAACAGTCGAATGGGTTGCCATATGAGTCGACTGATCAGAGTTTGAATAATTTTAAACAGTTTTGTACTATCAGTCGACTGGCAGAAGCTTAAGTCGAATGGTACTCAAGAGTTAAAATTCTTCAAACTTTTTGACTTCTTTTTGGGGGGTTTTTAAGAGACACACATTATGAAATTTTGAGTGTGTGTGTGTGACAAGGCTTTACATCAGACTAAGACTCAACAGAAGGTAAGATACATTTGTTTTTACAAGACATTATAGTTTGACACAATTGAGCTAAGGTCTTGAGTCTTGAGTCTTGTCTTGAGTGAAATCTTGGATCTTGTCTGAGTGAAGTCTTCATCTGTATCCTTTTGAGCTTGTTCATTTGTTCAGCTAGAATTATCTTTGGTATGTACACTGCAATGTTAGCTGTATAACATAGACACATGTTGCACTGTGTTGTGATCATCAAAATCAAGAATCAACATTCTCCCCCTTTTTGATGATGACAACACAATAGCTGATAATAAAAGATAATATACAAGCATAGTGAAGACATGCTCCGCCTTATAAAAACACAAAATGCATTATAAAAAATGTCACATGTAACAGTCGACTTATATAGAATAGCAGGCGACTGATCAGAAAACCATACTTAGAAAAATCATAACACAAGGAGTAGCATCAGTCGACTGAGATGCCTTTGGGCAGTCGACTGACCAGAGAGTTAGTCCAATACCCAGTCATAATAGAACACAGATAATAAGCAATATAAACAATATAACCATAACACAGATATAACCATAACATAGATATATCTCTCCCCCTTTGGAATCATCAAAAAGCACAAAGTAACAAACTTTTGCATTAAAAAAGAAACTTAAGATAAAGTCTTATACAAAAAGAAATGCATTAAGAAAGAAAAGTACATAATAGAAAAATAAAAAAGTCTTCAATCTTCTTCATCGGAGTCTTCATCGTCATCTTGAGAAGGAGGATGAAACTGAGAGCTGAAGAGATGAGTGAGGTTGTCAAGCTTAGAGTCAATGTGATCTAGCTTGGAATCTAGGTTATGGAGTTGGGTATCGACAGTGGCTGAATGTTTCATTAGATAGGAAACACAGTCATATAGGGTACGAGGGTCATCATAATTTGCTTGAAGAAGTGGATCAGAGGAGGTAGAAGGTCTAGAGGGTCTAGAAGTAGAACCTAACGGAGCTTGAGAAGGAGAAGGAGACCTAGGGGGTGATCGAGTAGGAGCATCAAGGAGTTTCATACGTGCCAAACTAGCACGATCGAAATACTCATAACGAGTAACAACATTTGTCTCCGAATCGAGATCAACACCAAAAGCTATAAAGACTCTAGTAAGAAGACCTCCAAAAGGTAAAAAGTGAGTGTGGTCTTGATTAAGTTTAGAAAAGATAACTTGACCCCAATTAACAGCAATTTTACCAAAAATTGCATAAATAGCTTTTTGTAATTCTATAGAATATTGGTCATAACTACCCTTTTTAGGAAGGATGTTATAGGCTAATATTCTACCTACAAGCTTAGCAATTGGTTTGATATTTTTGCTTGTCATTGGAGGGCCATGATTAGGTAAGAAAATTTTAGATAATATAGAAGCATCGTCTAAAAGAATTTCATCAAGAGGGAATCCTCCATCATCAATACCTAATATCTGATTAATCCTAGTTGGTGTGAGTGTCATTTTAATATTCTTCACAGACGACCGGATTAAGACATCCCCATCTGGTTTTTGCACAACTCTCATATTTGTGTAAAACAAATAGATGAGTTGGGGATAGTAATTAGGTTGGTTTGATAATGAGAGAAAATTATAGAGACTACTATTTTAGAATAAAGGGATGAGATTGAAACGGTCTAGGTCATCAAAATTTACAAATCTTCCAGGGAAAATTGTAATGGTACAAAAAAGATACCAACGATCAATAAGATCGGGACTCAAGAGATATTGAGTGTAGTCTTGGAAAGAAGAACTACCCTCATGAGATCGTTTAGATCGTTTGGGTGCCATGAAAAGAGAGGGGAAAGGATTTTACCTAAGAAAAAGAGAGATTCGATCAGGGGCAAGCACAAGCAGCACTGAGAGAGTAGATCACCTTCTTCTCCAAAAGCTAGGGTTTTGAAATTGGGGGTAAAAACTTGAGATCGGTAAAGGGTTAAAACGGCTGGTAAAGGGGGTTTTAACTGCGAATAAACGGCTGAGATCAAAGAGAAAAGAAATCGACGGTAGAGATTAGAGATCACGGGTGAAAAGAGAGGTGAAATCCATCTCAAAAGACGCGATGAATAGTCGCTGAAGACAATTGAGCTCGCGACAGTCGACTGGTAGGGTATATCAGTCGACTGAGTCGAGAAGAAAATGAAATTTTTATATCTACTAATCAGTCGACTGGTATAGGAACCAGGCGACTGGTCTAATAAAAAAAATTGATTTGTTTTAAAAAACCAGTATAGTCGACTTATTCAAGAGTACAGTCGACTTAACAGAAACAATTTTTTCAGCAAATATCAATAAAATCACAAATTCCAAGTTCTCTTCTTAAATTAATGAAAGTATCTTCTTTAAGGGGTTTGGTAAATATATCTGCTACTTGTTTATCAGTAGAGATAAAGTCTAAAGATATATCTCCTTTTAAAACATGATCACGTAGAAAATGATGTCGAATATCAATATGTTTCGTACGTGAATGTTGAATCGGATTTTTAGATAGATTAATTGCACTGGTATTATCACACATAATTGAGGGTTTCTCAAATGAAATACCATAATCTAATAAGGTTTTTTTCATCCATAAAATTTGTGCACATGCCAAACTTGCAGCGATATACTCAGCTTCTGTAGTTGATAGGGATACGGAGTTTTGCTTTTTACTGCACCAAGATACTAGGGAATGTCCCAAAAAGTGACATGTACCACTAGTACTCTTGCGATCAGTTTTGCTTCCAGCAAAATCGGCATCGCTATATGACAAAAGTTGAAAATTATCGGTGCGTGGATAAAATAAACAATATTCAGATGTGCCTTTAATATATCTTAAAATTCGTTTCACTGCTTTTAAATGAGACTCTTTAGGACTAGATTGATATCTAGCACATAAACATACACTGAACATAATATCTGGTCTACTTGCAGTAATATATAAGAGTGAACCAATCATACCTCGATAGAGTTTTTGATCAACACTCTTACCTAATAAATCTTTGTCAAGAGTAGTAGTAGTAGCCATAGGTGTGGATTTACTACTAGTACTATTCATGTTAAAACGTTTGAGTAGTTCCTTTGCATATTTGCCTTGATTTATAAATATGCCATTTGAGGATTGTTTAATTTGAAGTCCAAGGAAATAATTGAGTTCACCCATGTGACTCATCTCAAATTCATTTTTCATGGTATTAGCAAATTCTTGACATAGATTATTATTAGTAGAACCAAAAATTATATCATCAACATATATTTGTATGATTAAGATATCATTCTTAACTCTTTTGATAAACAAAGTAGTGTCTACTTTACCTATTTCAAATCCTGTTTCTAAAAGAAAAGTTTTCAGACGATCATACCAAGCACGAGGTGCTTGTTTAAGACCGTATAAAGCCTTTTTCAATTTATAAACATGATCTGGAAATTGTTCATGTTCAAAACCTGGTGGTTGTTTAACATAAACATTTTCCTTAATAAACCCATTAAGAAAAGCACTTTTCACATCCATTTGATAGAGTATAAAATTCATAAAACAAGCAAAAGATAATAAAATACGAATAGATTCTAATCTAGCAACAGGAGCATATGTTTCATCAAAATCTATACCTTCTTCTTGATTATATCCTTGAGCAACTAATCTAGCCTTGTTCCTTACAACTTGTCCTGATTCATCTAACTTATTCTTGAATACCCATTTGGTACCAATGATAGTCTGATCAGGAGGTCTAGGAACTAAATCCCATACATCATTCCTTATAAATTGGTTTAGTTCATCTTGCATGGCATTCATCCAATATTCATTCTCACAAGCTTCTTGTATATTTTTCGGTTCAAAATCCGACAAGAATGCTGTATGAGAGATCATATTAACATGTGAACGTGTCTGAATACCATGGGAGATGTCACCAATTATTAATTCATGAGGATGATCTTTAACTTCAACAAATGACTTTGGTAAAGTTGAAGATATCACAATCGGATCAGTCGACTTGACTTGTTCTTCAGTCGACTGCTTTACGTCAGTCAACTGGGAGACCTTATCAGTTGACTTATCAGACAGATTAGTTTGCTCTAAGGATTTAATCACATTATCTAAAGGTGATAAATCAGTTTCATCATCTTTATTTAAGGTTAATGAAGGTAAAGATTCATCGAATGTAACATGCATTGATTCTTCAATAGTCATTGTAGACTTATTGAAAATTCTATATGCTTTACTCCTATTTGAGTATCCTAAAAAGATACCCTCATTAGATCTAGGATCAAATTTGTCTAAATTATCTTTTGTGTTTAGAATAAAACACTTACAACCAAATATCTTAAAGTAAGAGACTTTAGGAATTTTATTAAAAAATAACTCATAACAAGTCTTCTTTAGTTTAGGTCTTAGAAGAATTCTATTTAAAACATAACAAGCTGTAGCAACAGCTTCAGCCCAAAAATGCTTTGGTAGATTGCTTTTAACAAGCATAATACGTGCGCATTCTTGCAAAGTCCTATTTTTCCTTTCAACCACTCCATTTTGTGGTGAAGCTCTAGGAAATGCAAATGAATGTGTTATACCATTCTTGTTGCAATATTCTGTAAATGTTTCATTTTCAAATTCTCTACCATGATCACTTCTAATAGTGACTATGGTTAGAGATCTTTGATTTTGAACACGTTTACAGAAATGTGCAAATTCTTCAAAAGCATCATTTTTATGTTTTAAAAAGAATGTCCAAGTGAATCTTGAAAAATCATCTACTAAAACAAACACATATCTACTTTTATTTAAAGAAGCAACTCTAGTAGGGCCAAATAAGTCCATATGAATTAATTCAAGTGGCCTACTAGTAGAGATTACTTCTTTTGTTTTAAAAGTGGATTTGATTTGTTTTCCTAGTTGACATGCATCACATAACTTATCCTTTTTAAAGGATAGTTTTGGCAGTCCTTTAACTAGGTTATATTTAGATAATTTTGAGAGATTTTTCATATTCACATGTCCAAATCTTCTATGCCATAGCCAAGATTCATTGTTAGAGGCTATTAAACAAAAGTCATTTGAAAAATCAATTGCATTCAAACACAATTCATAAATATTATTTTTACGAAAACCTTGAAAAATAACATTTTGCATAGTAGAGTCATAAATCAAACATGCATCTTTTTCAAAAACTATTTTATATCCTTTATCACACAATTGACTAATGCTTAAAAGATTATGCTTTAAACCACTAATCAATAACACATTTTCTATAGTTGGGTTAGAAGTTTTACCGACCATGCCAATGCCTATGACTTTGCCTTTGTTGTTATCTCCAAAGGCGACGGTTCCTCCATCTATGCTTTGAATGGTGGATAGTAGGTTGGCATGTCCTGTCATGTGTTTTGAACATCCGCTGTCTTTTGAACATCCGCTGTCTAATATCCAGCGTTCTTTCTTGGGTACCTATAAAAAATTTAAGGTAAATATGGTACCCTTTTTATTGGGTCCAAAACGCATTAGTTTGGGAGAAACCAAACCCATGAAGAGTTTGATCTTCCTCCATAAGCAGGAATATAATAAGTAGAATTACACACATTTAATATATATGAGTTAATATAAGCAATTCTATCATTCTGATTTAGACTGACTGGAACCCATACTAACTTGTTCTGTCCAGTCAACTTAACAGTGTCCTTCAGTCGACTGTTGGTGTACATCAGTCGACTGGTAGATACACTAGGTCGACTTATAAGAGGTTTTGATCTCGTCGAATAAGATCCAATTTCTCTGGACAGACGACTGGTTGTATGGTTCAGTCGACTTAATCGAACGTTAGTTTTGCTTTTATCACTAAGATTAACAACCTTAGGCTTTGCAAAGAAATATACAACTTGTGTGTAACACTAGAAATAGATGCTGATTTATTTTTACTAGTGTTTACAACAGGAGATTCTTTTACAGACGATTTTTTAAAACCAAGTCCATATTTTTGACTAGATGTAACTTGATGATGAAGCATATCATTTAAATTCTCTTTGCCTTTGTTAAACTTAGATACGTTCTTTGAAATCTCTTCATAATTCTTTTTGAGAGTTTCAAGATCAGTATCTAAACTTGCAATGCGAGAATTTAGGGATTTTACTTCCTTATCAAGGTTAAGATTTTCTTGATTAAGTGTTTGATTCACTTTCTCAAAATTCTTAACTCTAATTTTTTCTTTCTTTAACTCATGGAATATTTCATTAAAAGCATCAAGAAGATCTTCGGAATCATAATCATTACTTACATGTTCTTGTGCAGCCATGAAACATACATTTGCCACTTCGTTATTTTCATCCGTTTCTTCTTCGGAAGATGAATCACTATCATCCCATGTAGCTTGATAAGCCTTCTTGTTCTTGGCAAATTTGTTCTTTGAATATTTGTCCTTCTTGAAGTTGGATGATTTTCCCTTGTTCTTTGCATTTTCTAAGGAACAATCCTTCTTCATGTGACCTATTTTATTGCACCTGAAACATGTAGGAGGGTCATTAGAATCTCTAACTTTAGAATTAAACTTACCCTTCTTTAAGAACTTCTTGAATCTCCGAGTGAACATTGCTATCTCTTCTTCATCTTCTTCCTCATCTTCTGAGTCTGTCATGGCTTTAAAAGCCAATGATTTCTTCTTTGCTTGGTGTGATTCTGTATCCTTCTTTCGATCTTCAAGTTGGACCTCATATGCCATGAGATTGCCAACAAGATTCTCGAGAGAAAGTGTTGACAAGTCATTCGCTTCCTCTATTGCTGTGGTCTTCTTCTCCCATTCTGGAGTGAGTGCACACAAAACTTTTCTAACCATCTCTGCTTGAGTGTAAATCTTTCCAAGTGCCACAAGAGAGTTTGTGATGTCTGTGAATCTGGTAATCATCTCAGACACAGTCTCATTGTCCTTCATTCTGAACATCTCAAACCTGTGGACAAGAACAGAAATTTTAGACTCTTTTACTTTATTCGTTCCTTCATGTGTTACCTCGAGTGTATGCCAAATTTGATGTGCGGTTGTAGCATTTGATACACGGTTGAATTCTTCCTTTGTAAGTGCACAAAATAAGGCATTCATTGCTTTGGTATTGTTCATAGTCTGATTCTTTTGATCATCATTCCATTGTGCATATGGAATGGTAGGGGCAGTGTATTTCATCTCTGTCATTTGCCATATCTCGTAGTTGATTGATTGGAGATAGATTCGCATTCGGCACTTCCAATAATTGTAGTTCGTTCCATCAAATAGTGATGGCCGTTGTGTAGATTGGCCTTCATGGTACTGATTTGTATTTGATGTAGTTGCCATAGCCTGTAACCTTGCTCTGATACCAAGTGTTGGATCCTGTAGGCAAGACAACAAACACTAGAGGGGGGGTGAATAGTGTTTATTAAAAACTGCGGAAATTTTTCTCGGTGCAGTCGACTGAGTTATGAACCAGTCGACTGAAATGTCCAAAATAATTGAAAACAATAACTCTGTGCAGTCGACTGATGAATGAGACAGACGACTGAAAGCACAATGAAACTACAACTACAAACGGCACTGATCAGTCGACTGATAGTGCAAGGAGTCAACTGTCCAGAAGCTTTTTGCAGAACTTAAATAAACAAGAGTGAATGCAAACACAAGACAATCAATCACAGAGTACACAAGATATATCCTGGTTCGGTCCTCCCGACCTACATCCAGTCTCCAAGCAACCCACTTGAGATTTCTACTATTCTTGAAAAAGATTACAAGAATACCCTACGGCGTTACGACAACAACCTTGTCTAACCCGTAGTCCTTTCTCTCAACCAGAGAAAGCCGACCCACTCTACTACCAAGAGTGAAACAACACCGACTCTACAACCTAGAGTCAAAAACACTCTCCAACCGAGAGCAAAAGAAAGAAATACTTTACAGTCAACCTATAGCCTTGTTGGTGTATGTGTTGATGCACGTGGCTAAAAAACAAGGTCGACTTCTATACTCAGTCCAGAGCGAATTCGTTGCTATACTGGACTGAGTGTAGAGAACCAGAGAGTATGATCTTGAAAGCTTTATTTCTCAAAAAATCACTTAGAACTTTTTCACAAGAATGCTCGGATTTTCAAAAGGAATTCTCATGATGCTTTCAGTGAGATCTGAACTCTACTTAAAGAGTTTTGATCTCCTGAACGTTGGGAGACAGTTACTCAACTGTCAACCAACGGATCCAAGCTTTTGGGTTTGAAAAAATTCGATTTTGAAAAAACAGAAAACGGTCAAAAGCTCTCGAACAGTCGACTGGGTTGCCATATGAGTCGACTGATCAGAGTTTGAATAATTTTAAACAGTTTTGTACTATCAGTCGACTGGCAGAAGCTTAAGTCGACTGGTACTCAAGAGTTAAAATTCTTCAAACTGTTTTGACTTCTTTTTGGGGGGTTTTTAAGAGACACACATTATGAAATTTTGAGTGTGTGTGTGTGACAAGGTTTTACATCAGACTAAGACTCAACAGAAAGTAAGATACATTTGTTTTTACAAGACATTATAGTTTGACACAATTGAGCTAAGGTCTTGAGTATTGAGTCTTGTCTTGAGTGAAATCTTGGATCTTGTCTGAGTGAAGTCTTCATCTGTATCCTTTTGAGCTTGTTCATTTGTTCAGCTAGAATTGTCTTTGGTATGTACACTGCAATGTTAGCTGTATAACATAGACACATGTTGCACTGTGTTGTGATCATCAAAATCAAGAATCAACAGATCCAACAATCTCCAGGTTGAGATCGCTCAATTCTTCAACTGTACTTTCGCCTCCTTTCCTATTCTGTATCTTGGCGTTCCTTTACGTTGGGGGTAAATTGCATAAATCTGACTGGCTTCTGATGATAGATAAAGTTGAATCCAGACTCAATGTGTGGTCTGGTAAGCATCTTTCTCGAGGAGGTAGACTGATCTCAGTCAATTCGGTCCTTACTTCAATTCCATTATATATGGTGTCCTTCTTCCATGTTCCCTCTTGGGTGATCAAGAGGATTGATCAAATTAGAAGGAATTTCTTCTGGTCGGGTGCTGATATTTATAGAGCTGGTACGCATCTTTGTAATTGGAAGATTGTGTGCACTTCCAAGGCGGCTGTCGGTTTGGGTATTCTTAATCTAAAAAATCAAAACTTAGCTCTTTTGGGTAAATGGTTATGGAAAATGCTTAAAGATGATCAGTTGCCCTGAGCTCGCCTGATCAGTCATAAATGTTTTTCTCGTCACAGGATTTGGGATTTTCGACAAGCTTTTTCTTCCAAAGCTTCGCATTTCTGGAGGGGAGTGTGGAAAGTCGCTGCACCATTTCAATGTGACATTTTCCACTTGCGTGCGGATGGCTCCAAGACCAAGTTCTGGACTGACCTCTGGATTGGTAATATCAAGCTCGCATCTGCCTTTCCAGCCCTCTATCAGTTTGCCTTCAACCAATCAGCCTCAGTGGCTGATTATCTCACTCTCCATAACAATCACAGAGTGTGGCACATCCCCTTCAATATCGATCTACCCCCACCCCTTATTTCTGATTTCATTCAACTTTTATCTTGTCTTAACAGCTACAACTGGCAACCCAAAGAGGAAATCAGTTGGCGCTGGACCAGCTCAGGCTCTTATTCTGTTAAGTCGTTTATAATTTTCTTAACTTTGGAGGTGTCAACTCTCCTTTTGCCAAGTGCATTTGGAGCTGCTGTGCCCCGCTGAAAGCTAAAATTCTTTCTTGGCTCGCCGTTAATAAAAAGCTATTAACTGTCGAGGTTCTCAACAAGATGAATATGGCTCTTGGCCAATTATATTCTTTATGTATGGCTTCCCATGAAGATGTTGATCATCTTTTTTTACACTGTGTTTTCATTTGCCCATTATGGGTTATTTGTTTACACGCTTGCCAGGTTCCTTCTTTCCCTTCCTCTTTCTTTACTAGCTGGAGTTCACATCAAGTTAGGAATAAATATCAAAATTCTTGGATTCTTTCCATTGTGACCATCATATGGGTAACTTGGAAAGAAAGAAACAACCACATTTTCTCCAATATCTCTCGCCCCATTGACAGTATTATTGATGAGTTTTTATTCCTCACCAAGTTTTGGCTCTCCTCATCTTCTTTTAAAAAATTAGAGGGCTTGTATCTTCAGCGTTTTGAAGAAGCTGCATTTATTTATCGTTCTTCTATTTCTATTCTTCCTTAAGTTTTCTATTCTCTTGTAATAATTCTCTCTTTCTTTTCTTCTTTGCAGAATTGAGACGCTCGTATGCGATGACTCTTTTGTTTGCTGTCGCTTGGCTGCAATGTCTGGCTCTGGTTTGTTCGCATCCCTCTGGTTATGGGATATTTTCTCCTTTTGTTGGTTATTTTTGGGTTCAACCTGCGGCTTTGCTCTTGTCTGTTTCTTTTGTTGTTGTTGTTGTTTGCTGTTGCTCTGTTATTATCTCCATTTTGGCTTAAACTCATCTCTGTGCTACTGTGCTTTTTACTATAATTATCCGCCGTTTTTGGTGAACTCTAACTAAGTTCGTTTAGGTTCGTATTTCTGGGTGCTTTCGTTCTTTCTATCTTATTTTTGTGTTCCCTTTATTGTTGGGATTGCTTGTTGTTTGAATCGCAGTGACGTGATCCGCATTTGATCCCGTCAAGGCATTTTGCCTTGGGCTTATACCCAGGCTTTTGGTTGAGTTATATGGTTGTTCGTTTGTCTTCCTCTTCTTCAGGTCGCCCTCTGGTAGGGTGCTTTGGTCTTGTTAGGCTGCAGAGTTGCGTGCTGTTTTTTGTTTTGGATTATGGCCCTTTTTCTCTGCTGCTCTTTTGCACAGACTGGCGTGAGTCTGTCAGTGTGGGTTGTTCGATGTGGCTGCCCCTTCTACATGCGGGTCTTTTTAGTTCGAGCGGTGACTCCAGTGCCGGAGTTCCTTGGTTGTGCTTGATGCTACTCTTTTTTGGTGCTGTTTGAGTCGCGGACTACCTGTTTGTTTGTTGCCTATTGGGTCATGTTGTGGCTATGCTTTCCATTCCCTGTGTATTTTAGCTTTGGTGGTTGTTTGGTTTTTTTTCTTTGTCTATTCTAGTTTTACATCCTATAAAATTTTACTTGTACTATATCATTCTTTTTTAATGCAATTTTGGGCTGGAGTCTTAAGACTCTATCCGCGTTATCCCAAAAAAAAAAAAAGAGTACTAGCTAATTAACATCATTATGCAAAACAACTTAAAATATCACAATAACCAGACTTTCCTGCTTAATTGGTACAACGAATAGTACAAAAAATCTTTTCGTAATATATATATATATATATATATATATATATATATAGAGAGAGAGAGAGAGAGAGAGAGAGAGAGAGGGAGAGTAATGTAAGCCTCATATTTGTATGAGGAAATTTTCCTCATACAAAGTGATTATACTCACTTGGTGGGGCCTTATAAAAGATCCAGTCCGTCCATCATTTTTATCATGCTAATAGATGTATGTGTAGAAAAAATCAAGTAGTTTGGAGGTCATTCACCCATGCATCATGTGGGTCCAATTTGTAGTTCGATTTGTAGTACTGTTGAAATCGTTCATTTTTTAACCACATGATGCATGGGTGAATGACCTCCAAACCACTTGATTTTTGCTACACATACATCCATTAGTATGATAAACATGATGGACGGAGTAGATCTTCTATAAGGGCCCCACCAAGTGAGTATAATCACTTTGTATGAGGAAAATTTCCTCATACAAATATGAGGCTCACTTTTCTCATATATATATATATATATATATATTATTTGTCCGTGGGCACGTACCTACGGTATGTCTTCGGAACGATACAACATATGAATTTGCCCGTGGGCACGTGCCTACGACACATCTTCAGAACGATACAGCATATGAAAAGCCTTGTAAATAGTAAAACAACAATTATGTATCTCAAGTTTGAATAGTATAACAATAATTAGTTGTAAATAAATTCCATGTTTCCATTAGTATATGTTGAAAAATAATTATAAATGAGGGTATAAAGTCCAACTTCTTAGAATTTTGAGGCTAGAAAATGATGAAATTTAACTATTGAAGAGATATTTGCTATTTTCAATGTAACATGAACAATAAAAAAAACATAAAAAATCTGTAAATTTACAAACCTAAAATCTGAAAAATCTAAATTTCTGAGTAAATAGAGAGAGAATGAGAGAGAGAGAGAGAGAGAGAGAATTAATTAAATAAATAAATGAGTTGTTTTTGTTTTGTTGGGGGGGAGGGGGATTTGAATTTGAGTTTTGGGGTTTAAAATTCTGGGGGAAAAAATTGTGTTTTGTGAGGTTAAATTTGAGCCTTTGATTTTGAGGGGATTGAAGGAGAGCCACTTAATAGCTTTCTTTGTGTTTTATTATATATATATATATATATATATATAGGAAAAGGTTCGGGTGAGAACCATTCCCTGGGGTGAGAACCTAAGGGCCTATCCCAGCCATTCATCTGACTAATATTAACGGTCTGGATCTTATCCGTTACAATTAATTAGATTAATTAATTTTTTATTTTAGATGTCAATCCCTTTAATTAAGCGTTGGGGACCGCATAATAAAAGGAATGAAGATATTATGCGGTCAATATTAGACAGATTTTTCGATCAATATTTTTTGCCGTTTTTATTATATTTGCAACCGAACCACATTCTTCATCAGGATGATGAACACGTCCGATTACGACGACGTTAACCCTACTGCCCAAACTTCCGGTGTAGACAATCCGAATAATATCCAAACACCGTTCCCGTCTCCTCCAATGAATCCGAAGAATGTGGATACACCAGGTTTTCATTCTACTATGTTTTATTGTTTCTGATTATTGTATTTCTTGTTCTATAGAACGTCGATCAGGTCATTATATACCTCATTTTTTTTCTTGTTGTTTGCAGATTTATATTTTATAAATAGAAACATAATATACAGTACTGTATAAGAATCATCAATTACAATATAATAAACAAAGCAATGTGTTATATTCGAAACTATCAAGATAATTTATGAAATCGTTTATATTCGAAAGAAATAACACATCCATCTTCGAAACTATCAATATTTGCAGTTGCTATTTACAGTTGCTATTTATAGTTATCACAGTTGCTATTTATAGTTACGACAGTTGCTATTTATAGTTATTACAGTTGCTATTTAGAGTTATTACAGTTGCTATTTAGAGTTATTACAATTGCTATTTATAATTATTACAGTTCCTTTTTTTTCCTGGTGTATCCACAATTGCTAGAGTTATTATAAATAGAAACATAATATACAGTACTGTATAAGAATCATCAATTACAAGATAATAAACAAAGCAATGTGTTATAGTTATTTTAATTCATGAAATCGTTTATATTCGAAAGAAATAACACATCCATCTTCGAAACTATCAATATTTGCAGTTGCTATTTATAGTTGCTATTTATAGTTATCACAGTTGCTATTTATAGCTATTACAGTTGCTATTTATAGCTATTACAGTTGCTATTTAGAGTTATTACAGTTGCTATTTAAAATTATTACAGTTGCTATTTAGAGTTATTACAGTTGCTATTTATAATTATTACAATTGCTGTTTAAGTGGAATTGAAAATAGCAACTGCACAGCAATTGATTAGTAACTAGCAACTTCATAGCAACTCTTTTATTAGAAAACAAAAAAAATACTGGAATTGAAAATAGCAAATACTGAACAGCAAGATACATAGCAAATAATGAAAATTCGCAAATACTGATTAGCAAGATTTATAATTTTTTTTAAAAATCTTATTTGATATAAATGTCATAACAATGTTTTATTGATTTTGTAGTTGGAAATAAAATTATTCCAGTCCAGGGTTGTACCTTGTCGATATCGCCCGGATTAACTGAACGCCATATACCTCATTGTGACAGTGACTTGAAGCCTTTTGTCGGCAAGCAATTTGCTAATATGAATGATGGGATAAAGTTTTATATAGAATACGCCGCAACTTGTGGTTTTGATGTTCGGCGGGGTGGCGACAAGAGAAAACGTGGTTTAATTACACACAAGTGGCTTTATTGTAACAGGCAGGGAAATAAGAATACCGTTAAGTCCGATGTTTCAAACAACCATCTCAATAATGATATTGTCGAGGAGAATATTGTAGAGGAGAATGATCCGATTGATAAACCAAAAATCAAGAGGCATCGGGTGTCGAAACGGCTAGACTGCAAGGCTCTTATGCTTTTAAAACATGAAACAAATTCGAACTACATTGTCTCTAAATTCGTCGAGCATCATTCTCACCTGTTAGTGCCATTGGTTCAGAGACAATTCCTCGACGCGAATAAAACATTAAATCCCGGTCACCAGAATTTCATTCTTAATTGTGCTAGAGCAAATATAGGTCCGATGAAGTCTTACAGGTTATTCAAAGAGGTTGTTGGATCTTACTCCAATATCGGATGCACAAGTGTTGAGTTCAAAAATTTCTCGCGCGACCTTAAGGCATATGCGCTTGGTGTTGATGCTCAAATGGCTTTGGACAGGCTTTTCAAGAAAAAAGAAATAAGTCCAGCCTTTGTTTTGGAATACGATGTCAATGAGAAAGACCAGCTGACACGTGTCTTTTGGGCTGACTCAATATGCCGGAGAAATTATGCCGTTTTCGGTGATGTTCTGAGCTTTGATGCTACTTATTCAACTAATAGGTACGAGCATGCGTTTGTTTTCTGATTTTAAGTAGCCACAAATATTACATATATTAGTTGGAAACAATATTATTATTGCTTGTTTCTCATTTCGCAAATTTCTGTACTACATGATGTGAATTCACTATATAGCAACTGAATGTATTATGCAGTTGCTATGCAGTTGCTTTGAAGTTGCTAATTAATTGCTATGCAGTTGCTCTTTTGTGTTTGAGCTTCTATGCAGTTGCTATTTTGAATTGAAAATATTTATTCCCAAATTAATAGCAACTGCAGAATCATTCACCATTTCGTTCGTTGCAATTACTGTTTATTACAGTTGCTATTTATAATTATTACAGTTGCTGTTTAAGTGGTCAGGTATTGCCGTATAACTATTTCTGTTGCTATTTATAGTTATTACAGTTGCTATTTATAGTTATTACAATTGCTATTTATAGTTATTACAGTTGCTATTTATAGTTATTACAGTTGCTATTTATAGTTATTTATGTCAAACAAAACAGGATACTTGTAGATTTTTTTTAAAAAAATATGTCCACAATCAAGTTTATGCTAATTTTTATATATTCATAGGTATAACATGATCTTCACTCCGTTCACGGGAAAAGACAACCACGGCGGATGTATAACTTTTGCTGCTGCGTTGCTCACTAAAGAAGATGTCGATTCTTACACTTGGGTACTTGAGAAATTTAAAGATTGCATGGGTCATTGCCCCTCAATGATTATTACAGACCAAGACCCTGCATTGAAGATTGCACTTGAACGCGTATTTCCTGGTGTCAGGCGACGCCTGTGCATGTGGTACATCATGCAGAAGTTGCCTTTGAGGCTACCAAATAAAGTGAAAGATGACGACACTTTCAAATCGATGTTGAGGTCGATTGTTTGGACAAGCCTCATTGAGCCACCAGAATTTGAAGATAAGTGGGTTACATTAATGACTGAATACAGAGTTCAAGACGACAATTGGTTGAAGTCAATGTTTCAGATACGAGAGTTTTGGATCCCAGCATATTTTAGGGACTGCCCTATGAGCGGCTTGCTACGAACTACATCAATGTCTGAGAGCGAAAATAATTTCTTCAAAATACACTTCAACCCTCGATCAAACTTGATTGAGTTTTTCATGTTTTTTGAAGGGGCTTTAGAGAAACAGCGAAATGAATACGACAAGTTGAACAACAAGAACACCTTTTCTGTCTCCATTCCCATCACCCAGTTGTTGATCGAGAGGCATGCTAGCAAGGTATACACGTCAACAATTTTCAAAGAAACGCAAAAGGAGATCGTCTCTGCATGTTATGATTGTAGCATTGTCAGTATCACAAAAGGCTCCCTAAGTTCTACATATGAAATAAGTAGTGACAGTAGCGATATAGTAACTGTCACACACAACAACACTGCTGAGGATGTGACATGCACCTGCAAGAAGTTTACAATGATGGGCTTACTATGTCGGCATATTTTCTGGGTGTTCAAAGATCAAAAACTTGAAGCTATACCTGATAAGTATGTTATCGACCGATGGACTAAAACAGCTGAATCGAAGCCAATACACCAACTTGACAACAATGTCCTTAACGACTGCGCAAGCATTGATGAGCAAAAGTCTATCATGAATAATTTAATTTCAGATTTTTACTCGTGTATTGGTCTTATTGATGGTAACATCGCAAAGATGTCGAGTTTCCACCGCTGCATCAAAGAACAAATGGTCCTGCTTAATTCCACCGAAGAGACACAAGCTGGTCCGTCTACCAAGAATAGGATGTTCGAAACGCATTTCGGAGCTCCTGCTCCTGAACAAGTCTCGGTGCATCCACCAACCAAGGTCAGCACCAAAGGAAGTGGTAGTAGACTTGTTTCTCGTCAAGAAGCTGCGATTGAGCGCAACAAGAAACCGTTGCGTACGTGCAGCATATGCATGAAAAAAGTTAGACATGATGCTAGAAATTGTCCTGGCCGAACAGTTGTCGTTGAAGAAGACATCGGAGTCGAATGATTTTATGCAGTTGCTATTTTGAATTCAATCTATGTTAATAGGTTTCTGTTAATTATTTGATATTTTGTTTCTATGGTGTTGCTATTTTAATATCAAATTTGTAACGTTAATTATATAGTTACTTTGAGTTCGAAATAGACAACATAAGTTCGTCTAATTGCTATGTAGTTGCTATTTTGTTTTGAGTTTACAGTTGCTATATACAGTTTTGAGTTTATAGTTTTGAGTTTATACAGTTTTAATTAATTGCTACACAGTTTTGAGTTTGTAGTTGCTATGCAGTTGCTATACACAGTTACTGTTTATTACAGTTGCTATTTATAATTATTACAGTTGCTGCTTAAGTGGTCATGTATTGCTGTATAAATATTACAGTTGCTATTTATAGTTATTACAGTTGCTATTTATAGTTATTACAGTTGCTATTTATAGTTAGTACAGTTGCTATTTACTTGAAATATAGTTATTACAGTTGCAGTTACTGTTTATTACAGTTACTATTTATAATTATTACAGGTTCTTTTTAAGTTCGAAATAAACAACATAAGTTTCTATATAGTTGCTATGCAGTTGCTAATTAATTGCTATGCAGTTGTTATTTACTTGAAATATTGAGTTTTAATTAATTGATATGCAGTTGCTATGCAATTGCTATGCAGTTGCTATTTTGATTTGAGTTTCTATGCAGTTGCTATTTTTGAATTGAAAATATTTATTCCCAAAATAATAGCAAATGCAGAATCATTCATTCACCAATTAGTTCCATACAGTTACTGTTTATTACAGTTGCTATTTGTAATTATTACAGTTGCTGTTTAAGTGGCCAGGTATTGCTGTATAATTATTTCAGTTGCTATTTATAGCTATTACAGTTGCTATTTATAGTTATTATAGTTGCTATTTAAAATTAAAGTAATTATGATGTAGGTTTGTAAAAGTAATAGCAACTGCAGAACCATTCACCATTTCGTTCTATACAGTTGCTATTTGTAATTATTACAGTTGCTGTTTTAGTGGCCAAGAATGCTGTATAATTATTTCAGTTGCTATTTATAGTTATTACAGTTGCTTTTTATAGCTATCACAGGTGCTATTTTATAGTTATTACAGTTGCTACTTATAGTTATTACAGTTGCTATTTATAGTTATTATAGTTGCTATTTAAAATTAAAGTAATTTTGAAGTATACAAAACAATTAAAGTAATTATGAAGTATCGATCAAAAACAACATCATTCATTAGTATACAAAAGAATCATACTATTTTGCAATTTCAATATCATTCATTAGTATACAAAAGAATCATTCATTAGTATACAAAAGAATCATACATCTGACTACTATAATCTAACGACACTCAGACCGTTAGCGGCTTGTAATTAAGCAGAATGGGCCCCAAATCTATTGGCCCATCCACACATTGCTGCTGATAGTGGAGGTTTGAAGCTGCATCAACTTGATGTTTTAAGGTATTAACGTCAGATTTCAATATGGCAGCACAGTACTTAATCCTCAATACATTAAGCTGTCTCTTATTGTTCTTCTTCAAGCCACTATTCCAATTTTTTTCTCCCCCGCCATGACATGTCTCCATGTGGCGCATCAGAAACACTCCACAATCCTCCTTATTTTTGTCGTCCCTCCAAGGCATACTCAGCCTCCGTATATTTACATTCTGCAGTTCCATGGACTCCTTATTTTTTCCTTTTGACTCCAAAAATAGATTAAACAATTGGCTCTGCAAGAATGTTTAAAAACAATATTAACTAAATGTAGACTGCACTCACAAAGTTATAAATTTGATGTTGCAATTATCATAATGTTCGTACCAGTGATCCTGGAACATCGCCATATTTCGTCTTCAATTCACCAGTATCCATCGCCGAGGAGTTATCAATAAGATCAATGGACATATTCTTCAAGTCATATACCATCATGTAAAAATGACTTGCATGTATTATTGGAAACACAAACTGCATACGCAAATTAGCAATTTCAAATTAACTAAATAGCAACACATTCTCTTTACGTCACAAACTGTACGATATGCCTAACATTAAAAAAATTAATAACCATCAAACTTACGATGTCAATGCTGCCCAATTTCATCCACTTCGTATCAACGATTTCCTCATCAAGTCGCTCGAAGAACTTCTCGCATCGTCTATTCATACTCCATTCTTTAACAGGGTTCACAGCAGTGTATGCCTAACCGTAAATTATGTTAGGCCGAAAATAGTGGTGAAACAAACAAAAGAATGCAACAAAAAAAAATAATAAATGAAAAATAAAAATAAATAAATAAATAAATAAATAAATAATTTTAGTCAGACTCACAGTTAGGTATGTAGATGCGAAGAATCTACATGGTGAACCTTTCGACCGAGACATCTCCTTTTGATTGAGTATTATACTCCAAATATCAATAACTGATGCTTCCACATAAACAGATGGCAAAAGTGAAATCATTTGTTCTCTACTGAGCTGATACTGTCCGGTGTAAAATAAGATCTCCATCCTACATCAATAAATAATAAGTCAGCTATAAAAATCCTTAGAATTGCATGAAAACTATTTTAGCAACTGCTTAGCAATTAATTAGCAACTGCTTAGCAATTAATTAGCAACTGCATAGACTCTCAAAACAAAACAGCAACTGCATAGCAATTAATTAGCAACTGCATAGCAACTATTTAGAAACTCAATTTTTCAAGTAAATAGCAATTGCATAGCGATTAATAAGCAATTACATATCAACTGCATTGAAACTCAAAACAAAATAGCAACTGCCTAGCAACTAATTAATTAGCAATTGCATAGCAATTAATTAGCAACTGCATATCAAATGCATAGAAACTCAAAACAAAATAGCAACTGCTTAGCAATTAATTAGCAAAACAAAGAAAAACTTACATATCAGCATCAGCATTGTTCATCACCCAGTACCCAATCTTCTTTTCAGCATCGGTCCATCCGTCGGTCAACGCCACTTCCCTACGGACGTACGGGAAAATTAATTTTTCAGTCTTCTTTTTTTCTGTTTGTTTCCGGCGTACCATGTGGTGTGCAGTCTCAATAGGGTTTTTGCCTTTCAAAATATCAGAATTCTTCTTCGCCTTATTGATCTCCACACCCTCTTCTGGACCTTTCACAATCAAGTATTCCCCTATATCAGTCGGAGTATGCGTCTCGGTCTCCTATGAAGTGTTGGTAACAAATATTCTAGTTAACATCATTCAAAAAATTGCACAACAGTTGAATTAAATCTTAAAAACAACAATCCAAATACCTTGCCACTTCCCATGTTTATCTGACGCTTTTTATTTTCTAGATCCGCATCTCGATCAACCTTTAAACATAAATACTACTCCCATAAGCAAATGCAGCATGATTATACAGCAACTGTAATGATTATAAATAGCAACTGCAATAACAATACCTGACTAGGAAATCGACGTTTTCTAACAGAATTTCGAGGTTTTCTAACAGCTTTTTTCGCCCATTCAACATTTTGTTGACAATAATTTGTTTTCTCCTCCATCAATTCCTAAACAAGAAAAAAATGAAAAAACATTATGGTTCTTTTGCAACTGTAATAACTATAAATAGCAACTGTAATAACTATAAATAGCAATTGTAATAACTATAATTAGCAACTATAATAACTATAAATAGCAACTGCATAACTATAAATAGCAACTGCATAGCAGTTAATTAGCAACTGCATAACTGTAAATAGCAACTGTAATAACTATAAATAGCAACTGTAATAACTATAAATAACAACTGTAATAACTATAAATAGCAATTGTAATAACTATAAATAGCAACTGCATAACAGTTAATTAGCAACTGCATATGAACTGCATAAAAACTCAAAACAAAATAGCAACTGCATAGCAATTAATTGGCAGTTGCATAACAACTAGATAGAAAATCAAAACAAAATAGCGACTGCATAGCAATTATTTAGAAACTCAATTTTTAAAGTAAATAGCAACTGCATAGTAATTAATAGTTATAAATAGCAACTGCATAGCAACTGCATAGTAAACAAAATCAAAACAAAATAGCAACTGTAATAACTATAAATAGCAACTGTAATAACTATAAATAGCAACTGCATAGCAGTTAATTAGCAACTGCATATCAACTGCATAAAAACTCAAAAACAAAATAGCAACTGCTTAGCAATTAATTAGCAATTGCATAGCAACTGGATAGAAAATCAAAACAAAATAGCAACTGCATAGCAATTAATTAGCAAGTACATACATTAAACGTAGCAAAAAAGATAACATTTGTACGGTATGACCTGTGCTGTTTTTCCTTCCTCCTTCTCTGTGCTCTTATTGTGTGCCTACAAAATACACAAGTCTTTCAATTAAAATAACTTTTCGTATAGGGAAAGTTGAAAAGGAAAAATATATAATTCATTATTTATCAACCTGCAACAAGGGATCTTGAACCTGCTCCGCTCCTGTATCATCGTCACCTTGCAGTTGTGTTAATCCAAGGCTGAAACTTGGCTCATTATGTCCCAATATACTCTTGTCTGGCCGATCTGTTTTAGCGGCCACTTCTTTGTTAAACGCGAAACGTTTAACAGCTGCTTCCTCAAGCACCTTCAACTGATCAAATACATCATCCTGAGCCCAGAATGAATCATACATATTCTGTGTGCTACCAGCTTGCTGATCTGCCAAATTTTCATTTTCTACTGGTACATTGGCTCTACAACCCAATAGTACTTGAGCCTTGTCAACCATATTCTTCACATTCGGATCAGACATGATCTCTGCCGGCGCATCTCGGACCATTGACATTAGATCAACCATCGTATCAGCCAATATTTTTGCCTTGGTAAGGAATTTATCCGCAAACAAGCGAACAGCGCCTCCGGCTTCACTACTTTCACCATCGGTTGACATTCCCGTACGCTTCTCAGATCCTTTTTCAAGAACTTCAGCATCTTTATCTTCTGGTACCAGCTTCTGGCGTATTGGCGTATTGGGTTCTTCAGCTTCTTCAAATTTCTCACCCGACCATTCGATTCGGTCGCAAAGATGTCCTGTCCCAAAACCTCCGTGTTTCTTTTCATCCTTCTCCCGCTTCAACATCTCACCAAACGTCCAAACCTTTATTAACGGATAACATCTTGGGACGGTTCTTCTCAAGAACACGACACGATCGAGGTAAAGAGCCTACAAAAGATATGAAAAAATAATACAATGAAAAATAATATCAAAAACAAGACTCGATCGAGATAAAGAGCTGAAAAAATCAATTAACCCAATATTTTATTAGTTGCAACTTATAGATATTCATATTGCTAATTATAGTACACAAAATATATATTTATGAAGTACGAAAAAATCCACCACAATGAACAAGGTCGGGCCCATGAAGTTTTTTGTCTTTTTCCCCTCCCATTTCAGCTTCCATTCTACGAGGCATCTCACCATGTAATCACCCCAGTCGTACTCCCTTAGCGTCGACATACATTCCAAGTTGCTCAGTATTTGGGGATTCACATAGCCATTGCCCGGATTTTCAAATAGGCAAGCTCCTAATAAAACCACGAAATGACGTTTGAACCATACGCCACCATCAACCTCGGCAAGCATCTTGTCCTTCAGAGTATTGATTAATACTCTATCTTTCCCAATATGCTGTTTCCACTCTAAAACCTTCGGACATACTGCCCTTCTCCGCTTTCTATCTAATTGGCGCTTACCTCTCAGGAGTCCAAATATTAGTGCAGCGTCATCTGATTCCACATGAAGTGACCGTCCATTATCCATCTTCAATTCACAGCTCCTAGGATCAAAGTGATCAAGAACCCAATACGCCAAAGAAGCTGGTACCTTCGTGGTTTTCAAAAGCAGAATGTTACCAAATCCCATTTCAACAACAGCACGTCGCTGTGCATCCTTCATGTCTTTAATAGCATTCACCAGAATACGGGAGCATGTCCTACTAAGTACAACTGGCTCATCGGCGACGCTCTCAGCTGGCTTCTCATTACCCCTTTTATTTCCAGCATCTACTTCGACAAAGTCGTCGTTTACATTCTTCTGACAACTATCAATATTTGCTTTCTTTCTAACATCAAGTGCGCAACTTGAACTTCTTTTCGAAACACTTTCACCTTTGAAAGAAATAACACAAAGACATCAATTACAACAAGTTTTTAAATGTAATGAGCAATTGCATAAGAATTAGATTGCAACTGAATAATATCAAATTAGAAACAAAATCTTTCATGTAAATAGCAACTGCATAGCAATTGATTAGCAACTGCATAGACTATCAAAACAAAATAGCAACTACATAGCAATTAATGTTAGAAATAGCAACTGTAATAATTATAAATAACTATAAATAGCAACTGTAATAATTATAAATAGCAACTGTAATAACTATAAATAGCAACTGCATAGCAGTTAATTAGCAACTGCATATCAACTGCATAAAAACTCAAAACAAAATAGCAACTGTAAATAGCAACTGTAATAACTATAAATAGCAATTGTAATAACTATAAATAGCAACTGTAATAACTATAAATAGCAACTGAAATAACTATAAATAGCAACTGTAATAACTATAAATAGCAACTATAATAACTATAATTAGCAACTGCATAGAAACTCAAAACAAAATAGCAACTGCATAGCAATTAATTAGCAATTGCATAGCAACTGGATAGCAACTATTTAGAAAATCAATTTTTCAAGTAAATAGCAACTGCATAGTAATTAATAGCAACTGTTGAATGCAAAAACCATCAATAACATAGTAGCAACTGTTGAATGCATTTCAATAGCAACTGTTGAATGCAAAAACTATTTTTTTTAGGTCCTAAATAGCAACTGACTGTATTGTTATTATTTTTTTAGGCCCTATATAACCCCTTAATTCGAAAGTTTGGCCCTAAATAACCAAACTTTTAAAGCATTTAAAAAATCATTTTACAGGAAAAATTATCACGAAGAAGATTCAGAAATTTATAATTAAAACAACAAATTGTTCGGGGAATCAATAATGTAGATCGAATTGCAAGAAAATAAAATAATAAAAGGCGACATCGGAATAATTTTATAAAAAAAAAAAAACTCACCGGCGCCTGCGCCGTCGCAAATGAGCCTCTTCATGTTCTTTTTCGGTGACATGTCTAACCAAATTGAAATCGCCTAAACTACGATCTCCTAGATCTTGTCGCGAGGGTTTAGTAATTTTCGACGATGAAGGAACGAAATCGTGCGGAAAAAAAAAATCTAGATTCTTTTTGTTGTGTTATTATTAGGGTTAAGGGAAAAAAAATGGTGATTGATTCTGCATTTGATATTAATGGGATACAAAATCTTTCCCATATTTTTTGGAAACCAAATTTTTCTCTCTCTAATTATGAAAAATTTACCTTAACCGTCACACACCAAAAAAAGTCTATACATTAGGATCTATTACCATTTTTTGTAGTTTGCATAATCTCAGCCATTCATCATGATTTGATGAGTGGTAGGGAGAGGCCCTTAGGTTCTCACCCCAGGGCTGGTTCTCACCCGAACCGGCCCCTATATATATATATATATATATATATTTTTTTATGCTTCATAGAGCAACTGAAATCTCCTTCGTGCCATTCAGTAGTGATGGCAATCGGGTCGACCGGGCCGGGCTAAGCCCGTTCGGGTTTGACCTGGTTTCGGGTGGGCTTGGGTCGGGTTGGGCCATTAATCGGGCCGAGCCGTGCTGGATTGGGCCATTAGTCGGGCGGGGTTGGGAATTGAAAAAACCGACCCCGTCCACCCGTGAACACATCTGGGTTAAACCTGAGTCGGGTTGGGCGGGTCAGCGGGTTGCCCCACCCCCCCCCCCCCCCCTCCCTCCTTCTTAATCTAAATAAAAATTTAAAAAAATTGTACAACAAGTATAAGAGATTAAGAATTAAATAAAATTGTATATATTATTCATTTGAAATTCTATGAAATTTTCACATACAAATACTGTTAAAAATATATACAAATTCCTTCAATTACATGTTTAAGAGAACAATCTAGAATTCGAGATAGCCTAGAGTTAGATAGAGGAGTGGGCATTGGGCTACTGTCATACATCTCTACTTAACCTAAACCTAGGATCTCATCGCCCTAAATTCCCTAATCTTGTTGTTGGACTTCAGGCGAGTTCCTTCCACTTGTTAAAGTAGATGTCATTTTCCCTTGAATCCTATCTTCAGCCTTCATCCAATCTTCAGTGCACACGAGCATCTCCAATGAATCCGGTTTCAAGCGATTCCTGTAATCTATTAGAAGTTTGCCACTTGTAGAAAAAGTACTTTCTGAAGCAACTGTGGAGACATGAGGAGTTAGTAGCTGTGGAGACATGAGGAGTTAGTAGATCTCTAGCCATATGTGAAAGAATAGGAAAAAGATTTTCATGTTCTTTCCACCATTATAGCACTACAATCTTAGTGCTAGAACTTCCACTATCTTGTTGATTATACCAATTTAATTCAATAGGTGCATTAGTCCTGATATTTTTTTATTAAATACGAGCAAGTAAATTAGCAGTGGCAACTTCTAATGTATTCTTACCCTTATCTCTAGAAGTATAGAAGAAGAAGAAGTAATTATACTAGTTAATAATCATACAAGTTATTCAATGTCAATTCAAAGCTAGCTAAAAATTTATTACAATCATATTCAGAATCATCTCCGAGTAAAGTAAAAAACATTTCAATCAAACTTCTCGTACGTACTCGCTAATTTGATACGAGGATCTATAACTGTAGCAATGCAATACAACATAGGAGGATGATTAAAATACTTCAACAATTTTGTATAAGTAGGAATAACAATATGGCTAATGTATTCGTCAGAAATAATTTCTTGAAAAGTTTGCATCATAGTAATGATTGAAATAAAAATATTTCTAGAAGTAATATCATAAGATGTAGAAAACTTCACTGTTGCGGTATTAAAAGGTTTCAAAACTTGTAATAAAGATTCGGCAAAATACCATGAATGTGGAGTCATTTGAAAATTTTCTACGTTTTTTGCAAGACAAAAATCGTTTATAATATCTTTATATTGAGTAACAACATTTAGTATATCGAAAGTAGAGTTCCATCGGTGTTTAACATCTTTAGAAAATTTTCTAAAATGTAATTCCCTGGCTTTACACCATCCTTTACATTCTTGAAGCATTTGATCACTCAAAGCAATAAAATGTACACAATTTTTAATTGCAATTATATACGAATCAGCTATATTTTCAATGTATCTTATACACATAAATTTAAAATATGACACATATATCTAACATGAAAAATTTCATTACATGGAGGAGCTAATTGTATTTTTAATGTACTAATTGAAGCATTGTTGTTAGATGATTATCTAAACTAATAGTAATTTTTTTATATCACGAATATGATATAAATCACAAACTTCTAAAATACGTGTTGCAATAACTAGTCCACTATGGGTATACAGCAAAGCGACAAGTGAGATGATTCTCTTTTGAATCATCCAATTACTATATATCCAATAACAAGTTAAGCCCATTATCGGAATATTGTGTTCTTAATGACAAGTAGTTCATCTTTAATAACTAGTTGGACCATTTTTCGACGAACAAGTTCGGGATCATAGGGTTGGCCATCTTTTTTTCCGGACCTAGGGTTGATTTTTTGTTGGCCTTGTTGGTCTTGTACTAATTCTTTATGTACATTTAAAATGTGTCGTTTAATTGTACTCTCACCCTTCTTCCATTTGTAACTCTTATCACAATGTTTATAAATCTTATGTCCTACACCCGGATTATCTTCATCGGGTATATAGTCATAAAATTTGTGTCAATTACTTTTTTTCCCCTAGTTTTTCTACTACTAGTGTATTCGGTTTGTTGTGTTCGTGTGCCAACATCATGCATTTCTTCTTCTATTTCATGTGTAAGGATATAGTGAGTTCCTACCATAAGATTCGATATAAATTCGGGCTCTATATGTGGAACTATTGGAGGTCGACATGAAGTACCGGTGGAATCTTGTCCACTTTGGCTACGGCTGATGTTGAATTTGCAAGTGTACAAAATCGCACAAGTAATATAGATAGATGAGTAGAGTGTCGAACCCACAGGGACTAGATATTTTACTGAGTACCGATATCACTAGATTAATCACTATTTGGAAGATCAAATTTTATAAGGATAAAATTACTAAATTAAATTAATCTAACTAAATCTAACTAAATTGGTGAAGAGGGAGAGGGCTGTGAAACAGTGAAGCTCTTGTAATTTGTTTAAGGGTAAAATTAGTTCTAGGGCTCTTGGTTCACCTCGTTTATCACACACACAAATTATTTTTCCTTATAAATAAAAATATTATCTTTCCCAAATTGTCGACCAAAATCCTAAAGATATTAACCACTCTATCCACGTAGTCTAAAAATTATTCTCAATTAATCATTCGTCTATCCACCAAATTATTAAATGAGAAATTGGATTTCTTAACGGTCACATCCTCCAATATACGGTCTTAATTTTTATTAATCACAAATCACCTGTTCGGTCTCTTTATGATTTGAAAAATCATACAAATGTCTATCCACCATGTTGTACGCATAAATAATAAAAATTAAAACACAATCAGGAAAAATATAATAATAATAAGGATTTAAAAATTGTGTTCTACAAAACTCAGCTACACCTTAGCTTCTAGAACAATAATAAATTCAGTTCACGATTGTTTGGAATTGCATCTAAAAAATTTGGAGAAGAACATGAGATACAAAAAATAAAAAATAAATATTAAATAATCCAAACCCCTGGCAACAATACCGAACCCAAAAGCCTTGAATACTGCGTTGAAGGAGCAGTCGAATCGCACGCCACGTCAGACGCGTCGAACCGAGCGCCAGCTAGCAGGTCGCCACGTCAGCGCTCTGCACGTCAGATCGTCAGGAGCTGTCAAGTCGTGTGGGTCCCTCTTGTTTCGTCCTTCACGCCAAAGAGAAGAGTAATGCTCCCTTTTTTTGTTTTGTTCCGCACGTCACTTCGAAGAAGGAGAGCCTACGTGCGCTGCTTCTCTCTTCTTCTTTGGTTAGTCAGCACGCAAGAGAGAGAAAACGAAAAGTTGCCAAGTCAAATCGCTTCGTTGGGTGCACTTCGAATACTGCGCCAAAAGAACACAGCCCTACTGCCCATACGCTGCTTTTCGCCTTGGAATTCGCACCCACCTTCTCTCTCTCTTATTTTTTCTTTTTCTTCTTTTGAGTTATTGTACAGCCGTCACCTCTTGAATTCTATTCTCTGCCCTTTGCTTGTATTTATAGAGTACGGGAATAAGATTTAGGGTTTGCACTTTTTGCAGAAAACTCCATTCTTTTTCTTTATTTCCTTCCTTTAATTGATCTGAATTTATTTCTTTCTCTTTCTTTCTTTGCTTCCTTTTCTGCCCACCACGTGCTGCTGCATACACAAAATAATACCTAAAATTAGGATTTTTTTTAAATAAAATAAATTAAATTAGTTTAAAATTAATTAAACTAACTTTATATCATATTAGCGTATAAAAATCCTTTTAAAATTTATTTGTCGCACTTTTAAATCAACACAACAATAAAAAATGATAAATCAATTATTTTACTTTGTTTGTTGATTTTTTTCCACAATTCTTTACTTTTTGCATCAAAAATATTATTTCTTCAAAAATTATTAATTAAATGAAATCATATAGAAATAAGATGAATTATTGATAATATCAGTGAAAACAAGCTATTTTAATAGGTAAATGAGTACAAATATTTGTATATAAATTAGACACATCAACGGCCGCTACCTCGTGGTGTAGACATGGTAATAGTGTGTTGAAAAAATAATTTCTAGTGTTCTACTAGTGTATGTGAAATAATACAAAACAATTTAGGATCTATATGTTAAAAAAAATTTAAAAAACAATAAGAGAGGTGAGAGAGAGAAAAGTGAAAAGCCAACAAACAAATATGATACAAAAAAATAGAACTATAACAAAAATCAAGACAATAGGAGGGTTGTAAAATTTTGTTACCATACGCGGATAATCGTATATAGAAATGAGAGAGAAAATAAAAGTAGATCGACATAGTTGATTGAGAAATGTAGTAGACGTAAGTCCAGTAGTCATTGAAAGAAAGAGAGAGAGAGAGAGAAAGCTTCTTTATTGGAGGAGTTCAAGCAGACGTAGTTGAGAGTTGAATCAACATAATTCAATACGATCAAAAATTTTCTTTTCTTTGTTGCTTGCTTCATTGTTGAATGAATTGAGATTGAATTGAGTAGTAGTAGTAGAGAGGGTAAGAGAGTAAGGTGTGAAAATTTGTAGGCGTGTGAAATTTTTTAGATTGAATTAAGGACTCACTTATAAGGAAGGCGCCCCCCCCCCCCCCCCAAAAAAAAGTCCCAATGGTCAGTTTCTGACTGAACGTGTGACCCGTTCCTGTGGGTCGAGCGGGCGGATTTGACCTGGTCAACGGGTTCACGGGTCGAGTCGAGCGGATTGGGTATTCAAATTTGGCGAGCCGGGTCAACCCACATGTTCGACCCGGATCCAAACCGCCTAATTGCGGGCCGGATTTGAGTGGACGGGTTGCCGGTTAATCCGGTCCGGTTGCCATCACTACCATTCAGCACATCTTCATGAGCAAGTTGAGGCATGGGACTTGGAGTTGGACCCATATTGGGGGCCCATTTGGTCTTCTTTGTTGGTTGATGGGTGGCAACTGGGGGCCCGTTGGCCCAGTTGTCTTTGTTTCAATGACGAGGGTGATGTGACTGATGTCTCGTTAGAGTGAGCAGTTAGTTTTGTGGGTTAAGGGAGTGGCCGAGTGGGTTCAGACCTTATGCACCCATCAATCATCTTCATTACCCACTTTGTTGTTGGAGATACCGAACTTTTCTTTTTAATTTGTTGCTACATTTGAGACACTCCGAGTTGACATGACAAGAAAAAAAAAAAGAAATAAACTGGGAATTTTTTTCTTTTTACACTAGGAAAATAGAGCTAGGGCCATTGTTTGTAGACGAAGAACATGACTAAGTTGGCCACCCTTGGATAAACATTCAGAACTTCATTGAAATCAACCCTAATTTCCTAATAAGTAAAAACCTGCGCTAATCAGGTAAGCATATATCGCTTACTTACCTGATGGCCCATGATCATCCTCAACCATCGGCCAAAAGAAAGTCATGATTTGGAGGTGTGACTCAGTAAGCCAACTCTAAAAATAAGGTTCTCATTATATAGAGGCTAAATTTAAAAAAAGCCTCCTTGAAGTACCTTCCTGAATTTTTTTACGCAGAAAATCACACTCAGTTATGGTTACAAAAAATCACTCTAAAGTATATTTTCAAAACAACACATCTAACTTTTTTGCCTGTATTAGATAATCTCATTTATCTTTGCAAGTTGGTTAGTAAAACATCAAGCATCTTTAGCATTATTGTCAAAAAACCTCACTCAACTTTAGAAGAAAGCTCGCGCCGTCGGAGTGAGTTTTTTGCAACTATACTTGAGTGTGGTTTTCTGCATAAAAGAGATAGTTCAAAGGGGTTTTTTCAAATTTACCCTATATCTTATAATCACAATTTCCTATTATTTTTCCATGTGGGATTAAAAACATCCATCCACTCTATCAACTTCTGCACTCATTATACATGTGCCACTTATGTAAATATGTTATATTCTGAAACGGGTTTGGGTCAGGTCCTCTTACAGATACAAGATCCACATCAAAGTCCTTTTAGAACAAGGTTGTAGGCGCACACGCACACCGCACCCACAAACTCTCGCAATAATCATATAATAAAGGGATGATTCAAGCATGAAATGAACCCCTGACCTCATGTTCACTAACTAAGACGCTTATCGATATACTACAGTGACACTTGCCATATCTGAGTTGAGTCAAACCATTCAATATTGATTTCTTTTCTTTTGATCAAATTTGGATCAGACTGGAGTTGTAACCGAATGAAGCATATTGTAAAAGTCATGTGTTGTATACCCTATGCAGAGACGGATTTGGGCCCAAGCAGCACAAACAACTGTTTTGGGCCCCAAATTTTATAAGGCACCATATTACATTAACATATGTATATAAAGTTTGTTCAATTATTTTGTTAACAAATCTGAGTGGTGCAGCGGAAGCGTGGTGGGCCCATAACCCCAGGTCCCAGGATCAAAACTTGGCTCTGATAATTGCTTTTTAAATTTCATATCGAAACTTGGCTCTGATAATTGTTTTTAAAATTTCATTTCATTAAATATTAGGGATGAGATTGGGCTTTTCAATCTATGGTTCTTGAGTTTTATTGGGCTTTTAAAAAGAAATTCTTTTTAATATTTATCAACTACACTTGGGCTTTTGAAGGGTAAACTCAAAAACTTTTTTATTCAATCACTTTTTTCTTTTCTTTTTCTGACATTCATATCTTAGTGTTTGCATAGAAAATAATCAACATAAGTTATTGATGCAATTATATACAATATTAAATTTAGAATTCAAGTTAATTTATGAGTGAATGTAGTAGTGATGATTTTAAGAAACAATGTAGCTTAACCACTATATGCTTATTCCATTTGTTTTAAATTATCCTGCACAACTTAGCCTTCGAATTCATACCTTATATTTACATAGAATAAGTCGTTTGTTTCAACTTTTTCCATAAGCAAATTGTTTTAATTCTAAAGTTTTGATTTTATATTGCATCAACCAAACAATGTATGATCATTGAAGCTGCAATGACGATATTTTGTTGTGTTTTATTTTGCACACTAATTTTGGATGCAAACAAAGAGCTTACTTTGGAGAACATAGATTGTGTATGTGATGTTAAACACCCCGAGTTCTATTTACATGTAATTCGTAGCACAACATGATCTTTTACTTCAAATTCGTACAATTTTACAAGAAAATTTAAAACTTTTCATTAAACAGCATGGGTCTTTACATCAACGCAGCGGAAATAAAAAGAATACAACATAATAAATACAACATTAACATCGACAACTTAAATCATGATAATAGTCTTTAGCATCAATTCATCTTTAAGTCCTTGCCAATCCAAGCCCTGCACAGAAAAATCTTTGGGCATGTCAGTTGCTTACAACCGACGCAATATTATAAAACAACGATTCTCATTATGCCGTAATATAACGATTCTCTTACTTTAGCAACCACAAACTTGAATGCACAATAAAGTGTAAAAAAAGTGACTATCCTAAATATGTCAGTGTATGATATGACTTAATGCCTAATGCAGATATTACACTATGATGACAATAATGCATACTTGTTCGGTAACTATGCATCCCATTCTACATAGGTCCGAGGGCAAGCACATAAGTACTCAATATTAAAAGGTTTAATCCCTCGCTATGAATAACTACTCGGTAACAAAATCAAGTTTTAGATATTCCACGAGTACGGACTCCAGCCCTGGAGTCCACCGTCAAGCTTATACGAAAATCGTCGTCGTATGAACATCCTGCAAGTGTCCCTCTAACCCCGGTATACACATATACATTGGAGAACAACCTCCTATCCGCCCGGCTATTCATGATCCTGAAGTCCATCGTCAGATCAATCATAGTCCTGGATTTAATTAAGGCTCGTCTCCATCGCATGCAACCACAGTTTCGGAATCCACCGTCAAACTAGGTCTATAGTCCCGGAGTCCACCGTTAGACTAAATAGAGATGCCCCACTTATGTTTGCCCAAGTTTTATTACATCACCCCTTAGTGCATATCCTTAAGTTTAAACATGAATAAATAATACCACATAGAGCTAGCTTACACTCCTACAGGTCCTACTTAAAAAATACCGAGATTGACAATCCATATTGGTTACTTCTCAAATCAATTAATCATTATCATTACTTTCCGGCACGTGGTTCTCACTAAACATCTAGAATCAACAACTTTTCATGTTCAAAATCATGGTGTACTCATACCCTTATAATTCATATTCTCAATTTCATTTATTTACATCTCAATCAATCCTTTCACTCATTCTTATTTACCAACTATGAAGAAAACACTTCTTGGTTGGACATACACAACAAACAATTCAATTTAATAAACTACAAAGTTTCTTTGATTAAATAAATCCTTTTCGTATTCATTTATATTTCAATTATAAATCTCAATTCTATTCAAAAGATAGATTCATTAGTTTCATAAAAGTGTCTACTATATCTCTGTAGTTAAGATCATCTAGAATCATCCTCAATTACTTCATCTAAATTCATTTGCAAAACAGTAAGTTCAAAATCAGAAAACTGCAGCTCATGCTACTTGTAAAAATCACAGAAAATTATATACTTTATGAACTTTGTGTTCTTTAGATCAAAATAAAGGTATAAAATTCTAATATAATTTCTTAGTTATAATTTTCTCCAAAATATTGTATCTATAACCCTGAATTCTTCGAAATCTATAGTAGGGTCGAAATATTGAAATACTATCATTTGTTCAGTCTTGAAAATTTCATTATAAATTTATTTCTTTGTGAAAATTTGATTTCTTAGACTTTATAGAAAGGTTAACGAGTCTACTTCAAGCTCTTAGTTTTGACTTTTATCAAATTACTTCATCTAAGATGTTGAAATGATCAAAATCCAAATTGTGTACAAAATTTCAGTAACTAGTCAACTGCCAACCAGTCCTAAGTTTGGATTTTATTAAAATAATAAACGACATCCAAAAATTATGAAAGTTTAAATAGAAGTCCCTAACATATACGAGATGTTCTTATAAAAAATTCAGTTCTGAATTCCATCTAGTTTAATAGATATGATTTTCTGAAGTGCAACTAAAACATTAAAATATAATTTTCTTTGCATAAATTAACAATTTTGTGTACGACTTTATACCCAATTCATTTAATCTAAACATGATATACTAGTATGCAACCAATACCACAACAACAACTCAATATAAAATTTCAATTTATTAAACATGACAATTTTATAATAAATATTTCAACTAGCATGCATTTATTTTCGTATCCCAGTTCTAGTTATCAATACAATATGCAACATATCAAATTAGAAATTTAAAGAACACATGCCACATTTTCAATCATGGAATAATTAGACATGCATAGTACAATATATAGAAAGAAAAAAGAAATAACCCACCTTATTTTTGATGCAAAAATGAAATGGACTTCTATAGGAATTGTTCCAAAGCTCCAACCAAGTAAGCCTTCTCCTCCGAGCAATTTTCTAACACCAAAAGCTCCTCTCTTTCTTTTGTTTCTTTTAGTGTACATTGTTCATGAATGAGAGAGGTATTTATGAGGCTAAATGGGTGAATGAAGGGACACCCACTATCAAAAATAAATACCCACTCACACAAATTAACCACTCACTCAAAAAACCACTTCACAACCCCTTCTCTTTCCTTCATGAATTAGCTAACTCTTGGGTGCACAACACGTGCACGTGCACCCAACTTTCACACACTTCGCATTCTTTTAATCAATTCTTATTAGTCCATTTGTGTGTGTTTGTTACATGACAAGTGTGTAGGATTAAAAAGTGTACATTTACAATGTAGAATAAAACCATGGGCCTCTCTTCTTAATTAATTTTCTAGTGGGCTTTAAAATATATTTTAGGCCTATGGGTTTTTATTAAAAATTAATAATACAAATTTGACAAATAAAAGAGAGAAAAAATTGAGCATGATTCTTAGAAAATTTTAGAAATAAAATGCACATGAAAATTTACGTTCAATGCACACATAAAAACAAATATTCAAATACGAAATAGATTTGAGTAACGGGAAAAAGTTTATATATAGTCAAAATATAATATACGAAAAATATTTATTTTGATAATGTTACGGATATGTCACGTAATAGAAAATATACGTAATCGACATGTGTATTGATTGCACGTGCAATGTACGTAAAATATAAGGATTAAAATAAATGTTTGAGTTGGCTAAAAATAGGATTGAAATGAGTTTTGAAAAAATAGAAAACATATAAATAATCAGAATATAAGATACGTATGACATTTATATAAAAATCTGTGACGAACATTACTCGTAACGGTACAAAATACACGTGCGTAACACACAAGGAGCAAAATTTTCATAACTCAATTTTGCGGAAGTTACATGTTGAGATAACATATTTCGTTTTTGTTGTTAGAGTTTGTCCGAGTTTCTTTTCGCCACGATGTATTTCATGTAAAATGCGTACGTTATCAATTAAATTTTTTTGAAAGCATATATATATATTTGTTTTCATTTAAATAGTTTGTCCTTCCAGACTCCAAGTTTGCTTGCATTTAAATAATTGTCATTTTTATTTTGTCAACTTGCAAAAGGCCACATTTGAAAACTTGCTTAGGGCCCCCTAAAAGTCACATACGTTCCTGACCCCATGAGTCAAATTTTTTTGCTATTACTATGTGATAATTTGCCTGCATTTATCGATTATAATGTGTTTTACATTCTCAAATATAATGTCAGACTCCAACTAGTTGGGAAAAAAAAAATCTTTTTTTTGGTCTCAAATTTATTTTTTTGGGCTTTAAAATTTAAAATTAGTACTTAGATTTGCTTATTTTAGTTAGACCTAGATTGTATGGAGATTTTTTTCTCAAATCCCTAAATTTCCATCTATTTCTTCATATATTTCAATTTTTAAGAATTGTAGTAAAAAAAAAATCCCTAAATTTTTTTTTTGCAATTTTTTAAAAATATATTTTGTATAAGGGACCCATTTAGGGAATTCTCCTCGGCCCCTATAAACTGAGGGCCGACCCTGAATAGAATGAAAGGTATACAAAGTGTATATTATAAAGTGTATATTATGTATTCTTTCGTATAATCTGAAGTAAACATTGCGATTTTTAACTGAAGAGAGGTCTCTACATCAGATAACTCGAGATATGTCAACTCCAAAATAATTCCTTAGAGCATCCACAATCGTTTGCTATATTTGCCAAATTCTCATTTTTTGAGAAATTGGCATCTGCAGTCGTTTGCTATTTTGCCATAAAATGACAAAATTGCTACCGTTCCTTCTCATAAATGAGAAACGAAATTACGATTTTCAAATTAAAGGGGATGGACAACATGTTCCGTCCCAATTATTTTATTTTTTTTAAAATTGATCGGACGACACATGTTGTTTCATCTGGTTTATTATTATTATTTTTTTATAATAATTAGACGGTACATGTTGTACCGTCTAAATAATAATAATTGAAAATAAGGCCAGACGGGACATGTCGTCCCGTCTCATGAGAAAAGTTCTCAAACGGGACAACATGTCTCGGTTGAGGACTTTTCCACCACTTAATTAATGTTTAGTCACTTAATTAATGTTTAGGTCACTATCACACTTGTTTAGTCACTTAATTAAGGTATTAGTGATTATTTAAATATAGTTTAGGTTAATTTAATAGTTAATTTATTTACTAAATAATATTTTAAATATTAAACCCAATTAAATTATATAAAAAATAATGGGACGGGACAACATGTCCCGTCCGCTCAAAAAAGTTTAAAAATTTACCAAAATAGAGCAAACGAGCACTGCAGCGATCACACCTATTTCCTATTTCTATTTGTGACATTTTCTCAAATATGAGAAACACCATTGTGGATGCTCTTAGTAGACAAAAATTTAGCATTAATAATGGTATTTTATTATTTCCGCGTACTTTATGTTGTCTTACCTCCACTCTGCATCCAAGGAAGCTCATCTTCTTCAAGACTCCAATTTTGGCATGCACTAGTTTTTTTCGAAGGAGCCTTGGAACAGTTTAATATGCATAAACATAACATAGTTTTCATAAGAGATGTGTTGCTGCTTATTTCGGTGTGGGAGCAAACAGATAGTGAGTTAATAATTGAAGGAAATTACTAAAAGTGAAACCTGTGATCCTGGTCATTAAAGACGGTTAGAGCTCCTGAGAATGAATCTGGATCATTGATTGATCACCGTGATCTGAATTCGACGGTTGCTGATGCGGCCGATGGACCTGTAAAAAGCCTGAAACACCGGGGGGTGGCCCCGGCGACAGACCCTCCTACGCTCAAGTCAGAACCAGAAAGAGAGAGAGAGAGAGAGAGTTAGAAAGTGAAAACTGGAAAATTGTTGATTACCTTCTGACTGAAGAGGGGGAGGGGTATTTATAGGCCTGAGAGACATTTCAAGAGATTGATTTGTATCCATTGGATTAGTTCAACTACCTTATCTCTTTCATGTCTCTCCCCCTCAAGAGATAAGATATCCTTGTTAGGAGATAAGAGATTTGACTCCTAGCCTGTATGGATTGGGTGTCTCTCCTAGTGGGCCTAGTCTGTCACTTTTATGGGCATGGAGAAGTCCATGTCTTGGAGTGGGCCCAGACTAGTAAAAGAGGCTTGTGATGGTTAATCAGCCTATGGATGCTTTGGGATCTGTGTAGGAATTGTACGACTCTAATCTGCTACGATTTTTACCATCATCATAAGCCCCTACTTCCGGAAGGCAATTTTGGTTTTCGGGAAGTAGTACGTCTTATTTTCAGAATCTGGCGTATAATCTCAGCAGTCAGAGTATTCGGAGATACCTGGAACTGATTTGTGGCTTCTGAAGGCAGTGAATATTTTCTTGAATTTTTTCATAGTTCTTCAGATTTTTCCAAAATTTCTGAATTTTTTGGAATTTTTCCATAGTTCTTCAGATTTTTCCGAATTTAATTTTTTGATATTTTTCCCAATTTTAAAATCACTTTTTTGAATTTTATAATTAATAAATTCAAATTTAATTATTTTTTCGTATTTTATAATTTATTTTCCGAATAAAAATAATTATTTTTGAATTTTTTAATTACTGTTTCGAATTAAAAATGAAATTATGGGGTTTTTTGTAAAAAAATCAACCGCGCACAGATCTTTACGCGATCTTGGAAGCTGATCATAGCCAGTCTCGCATGTTGAGAAGATCAAACGGCCTGTAATCTTTCGCTATGATGGAGGGTGACGTGGCCAGATCAGAGACGCTCATCATCGCACGACTCATTCGCTGAGTGAATCAGACGGTGGAGGAGTGATTGAAGCATGGGAGAAGAATGCGGGCGACGTGGACGCATCTGGGCCGTCCGTTGCACTCGAACTCAATTTTTGGAGAGATCCAACGGTTGACAGTGGCTGTGAGTGACCCCTTAGCTCGGCCGACCATTTCGCTAAGCTATGGGTGATCTCTTCGACTCTTGAGGATCTCGTCGTGCAGCGGAGCTATAGGGCTGTCGTCAAGCTCTGATGGGAGGCCGTCGTTGAGCTTTTTTGGCCAAGCTACGAGCTAAACTCTTCTAGCTATGGCCTCTGACTCCTCATCAAGCTATCGATGGCATTGCCGAGCTATGGAGGTCGCTTCGTGGTTGAGCTATGAGGACGAGTCTACAATTGAGCTCTAATCAAGCTATGGAGTTGGGAAATCACTTCGTCGAGCTGCGAGAGTTCGAGTTTTGCCACCGAGCTTTAAAACTCTACTCTCAGCTGAGCTATGGAGATAGCTCGCTATGGCCGAGCTATGGTGGCTGGCAGTTGTCGAGCTACTGAGACGACGCTTCGTCGAGCTATGGGAGATACCTCTTGCCGAGCTATGAGCTTTGTTATCGAAGCATCAGAGCTAACTCTATTTCGATCGAGTTATGGGATGACATTCTTCGATGTGTTATAAGCTTTGGCGAGCGATGAATGCTTCGCCGAGCCATGGGAAGTTTGAAGCTTCGTTGAGCTATCTTGATCTTCTAGCTCTCTCGCCGAGCTTTGAAACTCTACTTTCAGCCGAGCTATAGAGAATCTTTGGCGAGCTGTGAGCGATTTCCCTTCGTCGAGCTCTGTTTCATGGCGAGTATGGCAAGCGAGTTATCGAACAGGACCTTCGACGGGAGTGAGGAGGAAAGGTTTCGTGGATGAGCCCCTGTTGTTGGGTTTTTGGCGCTCACTTTCGAAGAAGGAGAAAGAGAGAGGAAGATGAGAAGTGGAGATGGGTATTGGGTTTCGACTAACGGGTTTGGACCCGACCCGTTAATACCCCTTCAATTGATTTGCGGGTTAGGTTGTGGATCCGAACTGACCTGAATTCATCTCTTCTTCTCTTCAACCCGTAAGCTTGCTTTTGGGGGGGTTTTTTTGGAGTTTTTTGAGACTGGGTTTGCATATATATATATATATATATATATATATATATATATATATATATATATTTGTGTATATGCAACAATATATATATGGGTAAAAGGGATATGAGCAACTTGCTCATTTAGTAAATGAGCAATTGATTATGTGGCATGCATGTGATACATTGGACAACTAACATTTTAAAGAATTTTCCAATCACATGTATGCCACATCATCAATTGCTTATTTACTAAATGAGCAAGTTGCTCATACCCCTTTTTCCATATATATATATATATATATATATATATATATATATATATATATATATATATATATATATTGGTTATATGTGTATACCCAGCTTTTTATCCCATCACCCTTGTTTGGTGGATATTGTACACATATAGCTGTCCTGTGAGAGCTGTTGCAGACTTGTTGTTTGATTCCAACGAGTTTGTGGAGAACGTTCTACGACGGAGTTTGTGTCGATCTTTCTGTTTGTGCCCAGCGAAACTGTAGAGACATTTCTGAGATGGAATTGGACGTAGAAACTGCCATTTGATCCCGGCAAGTTTGGAGACACCTCTGAGATAGAGTTGATGTAGAAACAGCCATTTGATCCCGGCGAGTTTGTAGAGGCAAATCGTGGTGAAGCTAAGTTGGAGTTTGTTGTTTGATCCCAGTAAGTTTATAGAGACAACTCTTTGACTTGGTTGGTCTAGAAACTGCCGTTTTACCCCGGCGAGTTTAGAGACAACTCTGAGATAGAGCTGATGTAGAAACTGTCATTTGATCCCGACGAGTTTGTATGGGCAACTCATGGTGGAGCTGTGCATTGAACTTGTCGTTTGCTCTGAACAAGTTTAGAGAGAACTCTATGATAGAGTTAGTGTAGAGCTTGCCATTTGAACATAGCGAGTTTAGAAGAGATAACTCTAAGACAGAGTTGATGTAGAGCTCGTTGTTTGATCCCAGCGAGCTTGGAGAGAACCCTGTGATGGAGTTGAGTGTTGAAACTGTTGTTTGATCCAGGCGAGTTTAGTGCAGCTCTGAGATAGAGTTAATATAGAAACTGTCGTTTGATCCCGGCAAGTTTGTATGGAGAGTTATGAGATGAACTTGAGCTGGAACTTGTTGTTTGACCCTAGCGAGTTTACAGAGGTCACTCCTTGATCGAGTTGGTTTTAAAACTGCCGTTTGATCCCGGCGAGCTTAGAGACAACTCTGAAATAGAGTTGATGTAGAAACTGTCGTTTGACCCCAACGAGTTTCGAGACAACTCTAAGATAGAGTGGGATGTTGAACTTGCTATTTGTACCCAGCAAGCGAGTAGAGAAATCTGGGACGGAGTTAGATATTTGGACTTACTGTTTGCACCCAGCAGGATTTGTAAGGATAATTTTAGGCCAGTGTTGGATGCCAAGCCCATTGCACGAAGATGAGGATTTGTTTAGAAAGAATCGAACAAGTAGCGGGGCGATGTACTCGCTGTTTGAAGAGAACGGGTTGTTGATGGGGCTCCTACGAAGAGCAGAGCGTTGAACTCTTTGTTGGGAGCTAACGAGCTATTTGGCAGAGCTTGAGCGAAGACCAAGGCATCGACCTCGTTGTTTAGAGCCAACAAGTTGTTAACGGAGCTCGAGAAGAGTGCGGAGCATTGAATTCGTTGTTTGGAGCCAACAAGTTGTTGACGAAGCCTGAGCGTAGAGCAAGGCATCGAACTCATTGTTTGGGACCAATAAGGTGTTGACGGAGCTCAAGCAGAGTGCGAAGCATTGAACTCGTTGTTTGGGACCAACAAGCTATTGACGGAGCTCACGCAGAGAGCAGAGCGTTAAACTCATTGTTTGGGACCAACGTGTTGTAGACAGAGCTCATGCAGAGATCAGAGCGTTGAACTCGTTGTTCGGAGCCAACGAGTTGTTGATGAAGCCTAAGCGAAGGGCAAGACATTGAACTCATTGTTCGGAGCCAACAAGTTTTTGATGGAGCTCAAGCAGTAATCAAAGCGTAGAACTCGTTGTTTGGAGTCAACGAGCCATTTGGCGGAGCTCGAGCGAAGACAAAGGCGTTGGACCTGTTGCTCGATGCTGACGAGTAATTGCGTACATCGAACGAGGTCCTTGGGACATAGAGCTTGCTCACCTTCATGATACGCTGTGCTTGAAAGAGTCAGGACTCTCCCGTTCGCACGGCGCTTTAAGCAAGACGGAGTTGAAGCTTCCTCAAGTGAAGGTGGTCAGATAAATCTGAAGGTTGCCTGCCTAAGGAAGACTTGTCTTGAGTTTCATTATCAAGAGTTGAGGCAGCCCTATGAGCTGTTAGCTGGTAGAAGGCCGGTAAAGAGGTTTCTTTCTCTTAGATAGAGCATCTCTCCAGGGTGTAGCTGGAAGAACAGCTTACATGACAGTTTGTCGTACAGTGTTCGCAGGACTCTTCGTAGCACTTCCTAGACGTGAAACGTAGACTCATTGTAATTCTGCTATTGTAATGATACTTATAGTTTGTGGAATAAGAAGTCTTCTACGTGCCGGTGTCTTGTCCTGTGATTCATTATCTTGGGGGTCGGCTGGTCGTATGAGCTGCTCTTGGAGAGAGTTAGACTCTGGACTAGACATTTTGTATCTGTATGTCTGTAGTGCTTCTGGATCTGAACATATGGGTTTGTGATGGTTCTGTGATTTGAATAATTCTTTTCACATGCTTGATCCTTGCTGTCATGGTTGATGTGCTATCGATTGGGCTCTTTGTAGCTAAATAACAGGGCCATAAGTCTGTTGCGTATATCTAACGAACCGCCGACGATGTATGACGGAGTTTGACTTTGCTCCGTCTTGAACCCGACTTGTTGTAGGGACAACTCTGAAGGAGAGTTGTTTTCCGAACTTGCTGTATGGGGCCTCTGACAGATTGTGAGAGTCACATCGAATGGAGAGTTGAACTCTAAGTGTTGCTTTTTACAAGTGTTGCTAGAGTAACTGCGATCCATGATTTTGGACCTCTGTCGTTGAGGAAATTTAACTAGTTGCAGGAAAAGATCGAATGACGAGTTGAACTCTGAACGTGTGTAATTGCAGGTTGTGAGTGTAACTCTGAGCCATGGGTATGGATTTCTAACTTGTTAGTTTGAGTATCAACAGGTTGCAGGTACAGATCGAATGGCGAAGCGTGCTCTGAACTTTCTTCTTTGCAAATTACGAGAGTCTCTGTTGAGCTGTAACACCTCGAATTTGTAAAATACCCGAAAATACCTGTTTTTATATATTTGGAGTGGTGAAAAATTATTTTTGATATATTTTATTTAAATATTGATATCGGTATGGATATTTGTGGTAGATTGGTATTATTGATATATTGAAGCCATGAGTTGAGATTTTATGTGAATAAATATTGTTTATTTTATTTTATAATTTTGAAGGATTACTACGAGATAATTGTAATGTATTTTGTATTTTTGGTGCTATTAAAGAATAGAGTTGGGATTTGTTTGAAATATTTTGGAGGTCTGGGGGCCTATTTGTAAATATCCATTTATAAATATATTATTATTATTATAATTTTATTTTAATAACCCCCCCCCCCCTTCCCATTTCTACTTACTTCTTCTTCCTCCTTTTTTTTCCTGATCCCGTTCGAACACCCAAGCCGAACCCACTTTCGGCCGATCTTCCCCTGCCCAAATCCGATCAATTTCTCCATGATTTTCAAATTAGTTCTAGGGGATGACAAATTGAAGGGTTCTCTACAACGTGGTAGCATCGGATTTTTGAAAGGATTTTGGAAAGGTAAACCCTATTTTATCTTATTGTATAAAATTAAGTGCTTTCAATTTCTATTGAGTAGAATTATGGTAGTAGGGAGATTAGGAGGGGTTGGGTGTTGTAGATACGAGAAATTAGCAAGTTGATGGAGAATTTGTATGTTGCTAATAAATTAGGATTTTAGGTTTGTAAAAGAGAATTATATATGTGAGAATTATCTTCTTTATAGTAGTAGAATTTTAGTAGAACTATTGGAATGAGGTAGGGGTGATTTTAGTAATTGTTTAGGGATAAACATCCCGTAGGAATTTAAATATTACGTGCAACGCACGTGTGCATCCCAGACGTTCGATAAAATGCCTGAGGGATATTAGAATTAGTGTTGTTATTTTCTGTGGTTGATTTGGATGTTTGAGCCTTGATTGCTTTGAAACTTGATAATAGGAGATGTTAACGGCTTCGGGTGCGGGATGGAGAAGTGATGTTTCGAGTCTTCCCGAGCTGTAAGGTGAGTATGAAGGTATTTATGTATTTGTTATTTTAAGAAAATTTTAGTATAATCTGAATGATTGATATGAATCCCGGAATAAGGTGTATGTGTAAAGGGAAATTAGTGTTCGGTGTTGGTATGCGATATGACGATTAAATACTCGTCTCGTGTATTGATATAAATTTATAGATGATGGATTAGTTATATATATATGGGGATGAGTTATATGTATATAAGGATGTCGGTATATTCGTGATGTGTGAGGTAATGATCAAATAAATAATACAGTACTGTTGTGATGTGCAATATTATGATGTGATGATTTTATATATTAATTACAGTGATAATTTGATGGAATTGGAGGTATACTTTAACCTCAATAATATTGTTTAGTCTTAAATTAAGAAATTAGGGTGGTGATACTTTGGGGAGATTAATGATATTGAGAATATGAGAAATGAAGTATAGGTAGTATGATGTGTATGTTTAAAGGGCGATATGAGCTTTATATCCTAGTGAATAATTTTGAATGACTACTATAACTGATATATGACCTATTTATAGGTTGGTATGATATATTGAGGTGTTGTAGCACTTAAAATAGGTGGAATGTATTGTGGATGCTCTATATTGGCTATATGTATGTGATATGTCAATTATATAATGAATGGTGGTACATGTATTGATTGAATTGGAAATTTTGGGTTTACAACCGAATGGAAATGACGTATAAGGGTGAGATTGAATGTTGGTATAGAATGATGTGACGATATAAGATATGGCAGGGATATATGAATATAATTACCGGTATGAGATATGAAAGGAAATATGAAATGATGTGTTTACTGATATGAGATATGAAAGGTATATGATGTTGATATGACTTTAGTTTGCAGTTAGAGGTGTTTTATGGCATTAAGTTACTATTAGTGATGAATCTGACAGTATATGAGTATATTACACCCCCAGTTATACTGGGAATCTGTTGTCATGACTAAGCTATCGGCTTTAGTCATGGTATTAGTAGAAGGAATATGTTAATTATAGTGATATTTCTTATATGTGATTCATTGAAAGGGTGATGATAATATGAAAAGAAAATGTTAATAGCAATAATTTCGGTTGACTTGAGTTGATTGCCCAGGATGGACCAGGGAGAGCAGATACCTCCGGATAGACCGGAGAGAGATATGATACCTCAGGGTAGGCCTGAGAGAGAGTTGATTCCCCAGGATGGACCTGGGAGAGCAGATACCTCCGGATAGACCGGAGAGAGATATGATACCTCAGGGTAGACCTGAGAGAGAGTTGATTCCCCAGGATGGACCTGGGAGAGCAGATACCTTCGGATAGACCGGAGAGAGATATGATACCTCAGGGTAGACCTGAGAGAGAGTTGATTCCCCAGGATGGACCTGGGAGAGCACATACCTCCGGATAGACCGGAGAAAGATATGACACCTCAGGGTAGACCTGAGAGAGAGTTGATTCCCCAGGATGGACCTGGGAGAGCAGATACCTCCGGATAGACCGGAGAGAGATATGATACCTCAGGGTAGACCTGAGAGAGAGTTGATTCCCCAGGATGGACCTGGGAGAGCAGATACCTCCGGATAGACCGGAGAGAGATATGATACCTCAGGGTAGACTTGAGAGAGAGTTGATTCCCCAGGATGGACTTGGGAGAGCAGATACCTCCGGATAGACCGGAGAGAGATATGATACCTCAGGGTAGACCTGAGAGAGAGTTGATTCCCCAGGATGGACCTGGGAGAGCAAATACCTCCGGATAGACCGGAGAGAGATATGATACCTCAGGGTAGACCTGAGAGAGAGTTGATACCCCAGGATAGACCTGGGAGAGCAGATACCTCCGGATAGACCGGAGAGAGAGTTGATACCTCGGGGTATACCTCTGAGGGAATTGATACTCTAGGATAGACCTGGGATAAATTGAATATGATATAGAATGTGAATGAGAAAGAGAAGAAAGTACCTAGTATAAAATGAAATGAAATGAAGCAAGTATATTATGAGTTAAGAATAAAGATTAAATAAATAATTACGAGATGAGATTCAGAAAATACGAAAAGTGTATTAATATGGATTAAATAAAGAAATTGTGTTATGATAATGAATACCTGAAGTAGAAAGAATGCATTATGTATCGTATAAATGAAAGTGAAATACAGGATTATTTGAGTTGATACACCTTGGAATTGTGTCGAGGAACTACCCGCCCGCTATTTCTATGGAAATGGTGGGAACTACCTACCTTGACATAATTCGCAGGGTGAGTGGCATGATATCGATGATGAATAATGGAAATGAAGAATAAAGTAAGTGAAGATGAATAGTAATTAAAGTAAATTAATAACCAAGCTATCGGCTGGAGATGTGATGTGATACTACCCAGACTACGTGTTTGGGGTGCGGTGATTATTACCCAAGCTACCGGCTTTGGGGTGTGATATATTATTGCCCAAACTATGTTTGGGATATGGAGTATAAATTGATGAGAATGAAAGTAAGATCAATGATAACTTGAGTTATGAGTGAAGATGAAAGTAAGTTAATTATCAATTAGATTGAATAGTTACTAAGTGATATAATGGGATGAGAATGAATTATAAAACATGCTTTGGATGCGATAAGAATGAGTATTCAGTAAAGTGATAGGTTAATGATGTGATAAAATGTGAGTTACTTGCAATGTGTAATGAGATTTTATATTGTGTCACAAGACATGAATGAATGTGGTATTACGAGAATAGAGGTATATGGTTATGGGGTGGATCGTGATACAATACAAGTAAATGAAGTGCGTGGCTAATAAAGATGAAGAAAAGATGTAGTAACCTCATGTGTGTATACAAATATATAAAGAGAATGAGAAATAAAGATAGTGCTTTTGTGTGTTACTTATGTGATACATTATTATGTGAATAATAAACGAGTAAAGTATATGCATGGTTAGTGGGATGTATATAGTTGGATGCAGATTCGAAGAATGTTTGATGTAAAGCAATAATGGTGATGTTTTATATCCAGAGTCCAGGTTGATATTTCTTATCTCAATAATTGTAAGATCAATTTATTTTCTTTATATAAGTAAGTGATTTGTTAGATTTCTAAATTATACTCACACCAGAAATAGCTAACCCCTTAGTATTTGGGAGGTTAGGGAGTCCCTAGACTACCCTAGATCCCCTACTGTTACAGGTCCTCAGCAGTGCAGAGGTGAGGTGTAGATTCTGTGGAGTGGAGCGTTTATTTTAAAATTGTTGTTTAAGTTTAATTATGTGAGTAGTGGAAATTTATGATTTAAATTGTATTTTAGATGTATAAGCATGTATATGATGATGATGAGGATAGTGTGGAGTAGTATGTGGTGGTTGTGACCCGTACCCATCTTGTTGTGGTGTACCGAGCTCTGTGGTAGATTTTAGAAAGGTTTTTCTAAAAACTTTACCCCGTTTTCAAAGGAATTTATGGTTTTTATTTGATATTTGTTATTCTATTATGAGTTTGGCCCCCAGAGCATGATATTATATTGCCTGTGTGTTTCTGCTCATTTTGGCCTGGGGAGCCCATGAAATTATTGCATGTATTGTGAGCTACGAAATTTTGAGCAGAATTTCGTAAGCTATTTGTGTTTCGGGGCAAAATTTACAGGGGAGACTCTGCCCAAATTTTTATTAATATATAACTATTTTAGTTTATGTTTAAAGTGATATAGAAATTGATAGAATTGAATTTCGATGTTTAGTTTTCAAAAAAAAAATTTGGGGCGTTACATGAGCCATGGGTATGGAATCCGAACCAGTTGTGTAGGCGCTAACGGATTGCAGGAGCAGATCGAATGGCGAAGTGCACTGTGAACTTGCTTTATTGCAAATTGTTAGAGTCTCTTCGAGCCATGGGTAGGGACTCCGAATCCGTCTTATGGGAAGACTTGTAACAAGTGTTTGGTGCCGTTTATGTGTATAAGTTTTTCACTCAACTCGTTGTAAAAGTCTCCAAGGAACTTTAACTAGTTTGAGGAACAGGTCGATCGGTGAGTTGTGCTCTAAATGTGCAGGATTAAGTGTTGTGAGAGTAACCCTCGAGTCATGGATCTGGGTTCCCAACTTGTGTTGTTGAAAGCTTGTAACGAGTGTTTAACACCGCTCTAGGTGTAAGTTGGGCGTGTAGCTCGTTGTTTGCTTTAATGAATTAACAGATTGCAGGAGCAGATCGAATGGCGAAGTGCACCCTAAACTTGCTTCATTGCAAATTGCTGGAGTATCTTCGAACCATGAGTGTGGACACCGATCCCGTCTTGTAGGAAGCTTTTAACGATTTTTTGGTGCCATTTTTGCGGACAAGTTTGGCACTCAACTCATTGTATGCATCCGTAGAGTTGTACAAGAATTTTGCAAAAATTCATGCTTCATTTTATTGGAAATAAAACTAAGCGGCTGCTATAGTGGCTGACCGTTATTACAAATTGAGAGAATTTGCTACTACTATTAAGAGAGGATGTTTCAGACGCCCTCGTTCTGTAACGCCCCTGCCCTAGCTCGGACAATTTATACAAGTTAGAAGACAAATTAGATACTATGTAGTACAACTACCCACCACAGGCTGCCTCTCAAAAGGTGGTTAATCGATTAGGTGACTCTTGATCATAAGTTATTATATTTTAATATTATTTTTATTCTTGTTAACTCCCGATATGGGACTAACTTCTCAAATCTCTTCCTCTCTCTCTCTCTCCGAGAGAAACACCCAGCATGGCACGTCACCCTCATGGTGACGTCAGCAGGAATAAGGCAAAGCATCTCTTGCTGCTTCCCTTCACAGGGTGGGCCCCAGTGATCAGGGCACATCATCAAGCACATTCAACAACACTATATGGTTGTTTCAAACCACGTGGGCCCCCACCATCACTATTCCACTTCAACATTATTACATAAATGCCATCATACATATAGTTATTTTTCCAAACAACCACTGTTTTGTAACACCCCGTAGTTTTCAAAGAGTATAATTATATATATATATATAATATATAAGTAATAGTTGGCTGGTTTGGTAAATAAAATGAAATGAAATGTGGTAAATATATTAAATGTTGATGTGAAATGATTGGGGGGGGGGGCACGTGAAATGGAAATAGCAAAATTGGCTGTGGTTGTTTACTTCGTCAACCAAAAAGGGTAACGTGTCATTATGAAAAGGGGGCCCACCTACTGTGTACTCACGGAAGAGTGAGAGTGATTTGAGAATTTAGTCCCATATCGGGAGAATAGTTGAATATAATAATATATAAATATAATAGCCTACGATCAAGAGTCACCAATTCGGTTAACCACCTTTTGAGAGGCAGCCTGTGGTGGGCAGTTGTACTACATAGTATCTAATTTGTCTTCTAAATTGTATAAATTGTCTGAGCTAGGGGCATGGGCGTTACATGTTTACTTTTTCAGTTACATGTTTACTTTTTCAATATATATATATACTCTTTGAAAATTACGGGGTGTTACACGTTCACCTTCACACGGTGTTCTACCTTCAAAGTTCTGCTGATATCTTCCTGCCCCCGTGTCTTTAAGTTGATGAGCCGTTAGGAAAACAACTTGGTAGACCATGTCTGGACTTGCCTATTTTGGAAGGAGCCCCCCACTATTTTGCATAGAGAAAGAGAAATCTTCTGATGCACCAATGTGTTTAGGCAAGATTATTTGTCTCCGGTGAATGAGCGAAATGGCTTCGGACGAGGAATTCAGGTTTATTACTGTGTTATGATAAGAACTAGTTTGGACCTAGTGAGAGATGATTTGGCAGGTTTGGAAGTTCTTAGTAGAGTTGTTTGTGGCAGTGGCTTCAAGCTCGTCACAGTTTTTGAATTATCCTGACTGCTTTCTGGCGGTAGCTCTATGGTGTCGAGGGGGAGAACTGAGCCCCCCATTGTAGCGGTGTAGCATGTTCGTGCTGCCTGTTGACTTCCTACAGCTTGGCCTACGCCAGTTGTTGTTGGAAACTTTATTTTCATGTGAAATGTGGAGGCAACTGTATGGAATGCTACTAGGCCGTGACGGCTGAATATAGCATTGTATGCAGCTTCGACATCGACTACCATAAAGTCCAGTACTTCCGTTCGAATAGCGGGGGCTTTCCTTACTGTCATATCCAGTGTGACGACTCCTTCTACTTAAACGGAGATACCGGAGAATCCGTGGAGTGTATAACCGGCTGGCTTGAGTCAGTCTCGAGAGAGCTTGAGAACCTCGAATATAGCCATGAAGAGGATGTTTACTGAGCTTCCATTGTCCACCAGGATGCGGCATACCTCATGATTCACAATGCAAAAGATTATGACCAATGCATCACAATGAGGTATTTGGGCGCCTTCTAAGTCCTTGTCGGAGAAAGATATCGGGACCCCGGTATTTTTGGCATGCAGAATGTTATCTATGGAGTTGACTTCCCTGACGAAATATTTGCAGGAGGAGTTGGAATCTCCCCCCATCGGGCCTCCATGAATGGAGTGGAGGACGGTCATGTGTTGAGAGTCTTGCGGCTCGTATGGCCTCTCTTGATGCTTATTAGCCCCCAGGGCGGAGGGTTTTCGGCATCGTTTTCTTTCTGAACAAAGTTGGAGAGATAGCCTCTGCGAATCAGGGCTTCCAGTTCTTCTTTAAGGGCTCAACAGTTGTCAATAGTGTGTCAATGATCTCTGTGAAATGCTCACCACTTATTTTTGTCTCTTCTTTTACTAGACATTGACATCGTGTGGGGAGGGTGGATTATTCCGTCCTTCTCATTTTTCATGAGGATGGTTGATACACTTGCATTGAGAGGAGTGAACTTTTCGAAGCGTGGTGCTAGAGTTGGACGACGTGAACCTGCACCGTTTTTTTGAAACTTCCTGAGTTCTTCCTTGCTAGTATTTTTTCGTTTGTTCCCGAAAGATGAATCATTCTTGCATTGAGGATAGAGAGCTTCCTCAACCCTCCTTTCCAGGAGCTGAGTGAAACTTGGAGGCTTTCAGGTCTTTGTTAGTGACGTTGTGGCGGAAAGCTGCAGCCGCTACTGAAGTGTTCAAGGAGAAAATTATCCTTTCTTCAGTTGTAAAGCGTTTGACAAAGTTTTGCAACAATTCTCCGTCTCTTTGCTTTAGTTCTAGCAGAGAGACACCGATCTTTTCAGCTCTCCAACTAGTAACAAAGTGTGCAATGAAGAGTTCTTTGAGCTGATCGAAGGAAAATATGGATTCGGGTTTCAAACGTGAATACCATTCCCTTATTGATCCTTTCAGTATTGCGGGAAATGTCCGACACATGAGTGCATCGGTGGCGTTATAGACCATCACAAGTGTTTTGTGTAATGCCCCTGCCCCTAGCTCAAACAATTTATACAATTTAAAAGACAAATTATTTATAGTATAATACAACTTCCCACCACAGGCTGCCTCTCAAATGGTGGTTAACCGGATTGGTGACTCTTGATCATAGGCATTATTATTTTAATATTATTTAATCTAGTTGAAATCCCGATATGGGACTAATACAAATCCATTTCTCTTTCTTTCGTGAGAAGCACAACCGAGACCCTACAAGGTGGGCTCCCTTGCCTTTCCACGTCAGCAAGCACAGAGACCCTTTGTTTCACTTCACAATCCAGGTGGCCCCCACCTGGTGATGCCATGCTGACATCACCCCAAACAAGCCACAACATTCTTTTGTTGTTAATCAAGCGCGGGCCCCCCTATTTTCCAATTATTACACTTTTGCCATCCTTATATATATATATATATAGTTATTTTGAAATTACGGGATGTTACATATTGAAGCTCTTGATATGGTCGGTCGAGTCTGATTCTCCATTGTAGTATTCGAATTGAGGAGCTTTGAAGTCCCCTGGAATAGGTGCGTCGAGGGTAGCTCTGCTAAAAGGAGGTCGACTAGGGGCGACAGGCCCTGTTGGAGTGGTTTCTCTCATTCTTCATTTATTCTAGGCAATCTTCTACTTCTTATATATGGATGAGGACTTGGTCGTCCTTCCTTTGGGATCCAGTTGAGTCGGAGGATCCTTCGTTAGGGGGCAGGCCCAGATCTTGACTCCCTTGGATAGCATGGAGGATGTCGAGCTTGAACTTATTCAATTTGGCTCTAGTGACTGAGGCATTTTGCCCTCTGTTCTGCACAGGAAGCCTTTGACTCTCAGGAGTTGGGATTCTCATTATTGGGCGCCCCCTGTGAGAGAAGGATTTCCTTGATCACTGTCTAGGAAAATGTATTCTCCGGCTTGCTTGATGACCTGAGCGGGAGGCCTCAGATTGGGCGCACCTCTTGTTCAATTGGATTCGCAAATCGGTTCCTTGTAGTCTGGCACTGATGATCTGGCAGAGATCTCCAGACCCCCGGGGGCCTTGCGAGGCCATTGAATTAGTTGAAGCATTATGGACTGAGATGTGGTCGACTGAGGATGTTGTTCATGTTATGAGCCCTCCGGTGCCTCTTCGTTGGAAGGAGCGTGATTAGGCTTTCAGGGTGACTGTTGAGGAGGAATCTGATCGTCCATAGAAGGAGCTGGTTGATGAAGAGAGGTAGTGCGACGGCTGGAGCCGCCTCTTTACCTCTTAGTCTTGGTGGCATGGAGACAAGCTCGACTTGTGTAGTAAATTCTCACAGACGGTGCCAATCTGTTGCTGCTTATTTCGGCGTGGCAGCAAACAGATAGTGAGTTAATAATTGAAGGAAACTACTAAAAGTCAAACCTGTGACCCTGACCGTTAAAGACAGTTAGAACTCCTGAGAATGAATCTGGATCATTGATTGACCACCGTAATCTGAATTTGACGGTTGCTGATGCGGCCGATGGACCTGCAAAAAGCCTGAAATACCGGGGGTGGCCCCGGCGACAGACCCTCCGACGCTTAAGGCAGAACCAAAAAGAGAGAGGGAGACTTAGAAAGTGAAAACTGGCAAATTGTTGATTACCTTCTGTCTGAAGAGCGGGGGGGGGGGGGGTATTTATAGGCCTGAGAGACATTTCAAGAGATTGATTTGTGTCTGTTGGACCGAGACAACTACTTTATCTCTTTCATGTCTCTCCCTCTCAAGAGATAAGATATCCTTGTCAAGGGATAAGAGATTTGACTCCTAGCCTGCATGAGCTTGGTGTCTCTCCTAGTGGGCCTAGTCTGTCACTTTTTATGGGCTTGGAGAAGCCCATGTTTTGGAGTGGGCCCAGACATGTAAAAGAGGCATGTGATGGCCAATCTGTCTGTGGATGCTTTGAGATCTGTGTAGGAATCATACAGCTTTGATCTGCTGCGATTTTTACCATCATGAAAGTATGTAACATCGCAAGCAGGATTCAAGGTCAAATGAAAGACAAAATAATTTTAAAGAATATATATAAAAAAATAAATTTGTTAAAGTAAAGATGAGTAATAATCATAAGGCAAAATTTAAAAAAAGTCACAAAACTTTGGGCCAGTTTAAAAAAACGTCACTAAACTTTTTTTTAATTTAAAAACAACACAATGTTTAACTTTGAACTGACGGAGTTACCTACCGTTAACTTTCTTCTACGTGCACTGCACGTACTCTAATTATATGACGAAAATACCCTAAAAAGGCAAAATTTTAAAAAAACTACGTAAAACTTTTGGCCAGTTTAAAAAAACTACATTAAAGTTTTTTTTTAAAAGGACACAATGTTTAAATAAGGTCCACTGGGTTAGTTAGGGTTAGGGTTAGGGTTAGGGTTTGGGTTGGGTTAGGTTCACTGGGTTAGTTCAATAAACCCCCCAAACTAACCCTGACCCTAACCCTAACCCTAACTAACCCAGTGAACCTTATTTAAACATTGTATCCTTTTTAAAAAAAAAACTTTAGTGTAATTTTTTTAAACTGACCAAAAGTTGTGTAGTTTTTTTAAATTCTGCCTTTTAAGGGTATTTTCGTCATATAATTAGAGTACGTGCAGTGCACGTAGAAGAAAGTTAACGGTAGGTAACTCTATCAGTTCAAAATTAAACATTGTGTCATTTTAAAAAAAAAGTTTAGTGACGTTTTTTTAAACTGGCCCAAAGTTTTGTGACGTTTTTTTAAATTTTGCCATTATAAAAACTTTGTGTGCTATTTGAGAATTAAGATAAACTTTGGGTGATATTTCGTCATTCCCTCTAAATATTTTTTTTAAAAGTAAAGACTACGCCATAATCTGGCCTTGAACCTAAGACCCCCCTTTACCCATCTCAAACTCTTATTAGTTATGCTCGGGCGATGAACGTAAGTTGGTTTGTCTATATCTACAAATTGAGTTTTTGTCTACAACACAACCCCAACTCTCACATTGAAGTATTAGATTGGTCGATATTGTTGTTTCGGGCTGGTTGCACATTCAATCGACTGCCATATTACTATGTTCGATTGGAAAAGAAAGGGCGAGGCGAGAAGAGCTCTCGAAGCGAGAGTGGAAGCGAAAGAGTTGTTTCGAGCTAGATGCATCAGTCAACTACCATATATGCATGTTGCTTCTCTATTTGGTCTTGACTCTAATGCAGTCGACTATCACTTTGGTGATCGCAACCAGTAGTGACAGTATATTGGTCATATTTTAAAAATTTCTGGTGCTATTTGGGTAAGTATAAAAACTTTGGGTGTTATTTGAGAATTATGAAATACATAAATGACCACATGCCTTTCTTCTTCCATTTTCAGTTCTTTTTCTTCATTTTTTTTCCTTCAGTTTTTCTTGTTTTGGTTTTTTTTTTAATGTGTGGAAATGAAGGTGATGGTGATGGATTTCGTAGGTGGTGGAGATGGGTTTCGGAGATGATGGTAATAGATTTCGGTGGTGGTGATTGTAATTTGTATAAGAAATGAGAGCATTTTCAATATTTCACTCTTCTTTGGGTAAAAACTTTGGGTACTATTTGAAAATTATTGAATCATTTTCCCTATAAAAACTTTGGGTGCTTTTTAAAAATTATCATATTATATTATAATTATATATTATACTAATATGTCCACCCCCTCTATCATTTCTCTATTTTGAAATAAAGAAAGGAGAGTAAAAAATAGGGCTTAATACTTAACTAACACGTGCACTATGTACACTTTTATTTATTTAAAAAAATCCAAACCCTCCAAGTCGGTCAGTCTAATCATGTTCAGTACTGAATAATAAGTTAGTTTTGATTGAACTCAAGAACACCACTGCTGCTCACGGCACCATCACAGAATACCTACAGATACCTATCGCACCTTTTCTCTCTAAGTTTGAGTTTTGTAGTTAATATTTTTTGTTCGCATATGTAGATAGTGGGACTTACAAGCATGTCAAAATTATTTTAGGCTGTTTAATTTGCACGTAACATGAGAAAAAATAGAAAAAATGGGTGTTAACTAAATCATTTCCCCCCATATATTTGTTAAGGCGTTTAAATCGCACGTGTAAATTACTTGATAACAATCATTTACGTTATCCAGGCAAGAGAAGGCCATGACTGAGCGAGCTGATACAAGAGTACTTGTCCCAATTATATAAACCATGAAATGTTCGTTTACTTTCCGATGTGGGACTAAAAACATCACCTCAGGTATTATACACGTGCCATTCAGGTAAATATATTAACGTGTTTGGGTCAAGTCCTCCCACATCCGAATGAGTCAAACCGTTCAATTTTCTTATTCCAAGTTCCAAACCCAATTGTTAATGCTAGGGTTTCTAAGATTTTGGACCAAATTTTTTCAGGGTACAACGCTCAGGCCATAGTTCGCCGGAGTGATGGGTTCAAGTGTTCAGATGCTGCTTCCATGTGGCTTGTTGATTCGTTGTTGGTTGCTGATTCAATTGCTGGTTAAGATTTCTGAGAAGGAATGCACGCGCGATGCGCACGTTTATGTTTGTAAAAACTCATTGGCGGGAAGAGGGCGGGAAACTGTAAAAGTGCGCTTTGCACGTAAATGTTTGAAAGTGTTGTCGTTTAGCGTAACAGCCTATATAACAACCTGATTGTAATTGGTTAGAGAATTAATGAGAAATTTCCCAATTCTTTTCCTCAGATCTTCTTCTTCTTCCTCTCAACTTCTCTTCTCTAACTCTAGATCTCATCCATGGCTAAATCTCGAAGCAATCGGAACCCCCATGCTGACAATTTGGTATCAGAGCCAGATCTTCATGACGACGAAGGGCGTGATGATGGAAGCACATCGCTCGAAGGCATCGTAGCTGACATGAGAAGTCAGATGGTGGAAGGCCAACTACAAACCAATTTCCTCACCGAAAGAGTCGAAGCCATTGCGGAGAATGTGGGAACTAGGATGTCTACGATAGAGACGAGGCTCGATTCCTTGATGACGATGATGCAGCAACTTCACTCACGGATACCGCAACCACCACTCCTTCCAAATCCACTACCACTGCCAAACCGTAGAGAGGTATCTGTTTCTAATGCAAATTCCGCACCAATTACTAACTCAATAGAAGGAGGAACTGTGTTTAGATCTCCATTCAAAGTGGAATTTCCAATGTTTCACGAAGGGGATCCGACGGAATGGATCTGTGGCGTTGAACAGTTCTTGGATTTCTACGAAATTCCTGAGAATCAAAAGTTAAAGTATGCGACGCTCAACCTGAGGGGAAGAGCAGCGCAGTGGTTTCGGAGACATTTGAAACCAAGGATTCAAGAGGTGACTTGGTCGATGTTTTTAGAAGAGCTGCTAACCAGATTTGGACCTACGGAGTTTCAGGACTTCGAGGGAATCCTATCTAAACTGCAACAAAAAGGAGATCTCGAGGTCTATGTTCAGGAGTTTGATCGAATTTCTAACTTTGTCGATGGTTGTACATAGTCACACTACTTGAGCACATTCATCAGTGGCCTTAGAGATGAAATACGCTGGGATGTAAAGTCAAAGCGTCCAAGGAATGTTAATGAGGCGATTGGTCTTGCGAGGGGGTACGAAGAAAAGATCTCCTGCTTAAGGAGGAGTTATAGGAACAATTTCACCTCAAGAACACCTTTTATGCCACCCAAACCACCCCCATCAACAGGAGTTTTAATTAATTTTTCCCCATCGCACACAACAACTTCCAGCATTCCAATTCAATCTAGTCACAATAGTTCTCCGTCTTCAGCTGCTACTGGATTTGTGCCTAAGAGATTGAATCTCCAAGAAATGCGAGAGAGGAGAGCTAGAGGCTTATGCTTCAACTGTGACGAAAGGTATGTTCCTGGACATCTTTGTAAAACTCAGAAATTCTATTTCCTAGAGGGATTAGAAGAGGAAGGAAATGAGGAGACGGGAGGGGAACTAGCTGCAGTAGATGAGAATGTAACAATACCTGAACAATCACCACCATACCACACACTCTACCCTGAAATTTCATTTCATGCTCTTGTTGAGAATCAAGTTTATCCCCAGACAATGCGAGTAAAAGGAAGGATTGGAGGCAAAGAAGTGAATATCCTCATCGATTCTGGATCTACTCATAACTATCTTGACCCTCAAACGGCGCTTAAAGCTAATCTCTCCATTATAAATGAACCCCGATACAAGGTGACTGTGGCGAATGGACAATGCATGTACAGCGAAGGGAAAGTTCCTAGTGTGAATTTTGTAGTCCAAGGAGTAGAGCTTCAAGCTGAGTTACTTTTATTGTCTCTAGGACCCGCACAGATGGTCTTAGGGGCGCATTGGTTCCGGTCGTTAGGGCCAGTGACGATGGATTTTTCACATATGACAATGGAATTTGAAGTCGAAGGCAGTAAGAAGAAGTTGCAGGGACTTCACAGCTCTCAATTGCAAATGGTTAATGGCCAGGAAATTTCCAAGATGAACTCATGTATCTGCCAAGCTTTTATGATCCAAGTCCAAGCAACTATATTAGATGAAGAAGAAAGCAGTGAATTGCATACTGATTCCAAAGATCTGCAGTTAGTCCTCAATCAATTTCCCGAAGTGTTTAAGGATAATCTTGCTCTACCTCCTCAGAGATCCATAGATCATCAAATCCCCATCATCGAAGGAGCAAAACCTGTGTGCTTAAGGCCCTATAGACACCCACACTACCACAAAGGTGAGATTGAGAAACAAATAAAAGAAATGCTCAACTCAGGTTTTATTCGACCAAGCCAGAGTCCATATGCATCCCCAGTGATTTTGGTGAAGAAATCAGATGGGAGCTGGAGATTATGTGTCGACTATAGGGCGCTCAACAACCAAACAATCAAAGCTAAATTTCCAATTCCCCTCATCGACGACCTCCTAGATGAATTAAATGGAGCTACCTTCTTTTCAAAAATAGATTTGAAGTCAGGTTATCATCAAATAAGGGTGAGCGACGCAGACATTTCCAAGACAGCTTTCCGAACCCACCATGGCCATTATGAGTTTGTAGTCATGCCTTCTGGACTTACAAACGCACCTGCAACATTCCAGAGTTTAATGAATGATATTTTTAAGGAATATCTGCGCAAGTTCATCCTGGTGTTCTTCGATGACATTCTCATATACAGCAACTCTTGGGCGACCCATTTACAGCATGTTTCTACAACATTAGAGGTGTTAAGTAAACACAAACTAGTGGCGAAGGGAAGTAAATGCACATTTGGGAAGCGTACAGTTGGGTTCTTGGGGCATATCATCAGCCAGGAAGGCATTGCTGTAGATCCAAAGAAGATTCAAGTAGTAATTGAGTGGCCAGAACCCCAGACTGTGAAAGAGCTTCGAGGATTTTTGGGTTTAACAGACTATTACCGTAGGTTTGTGAAGAACTACGGAGGAATTGCACTTCCCCTCACTCAGTTGTTGAAGAAGAACTCATTCCAATGGAGCTCCGCAGCGTCACAAGCCTTCCAGGTTCTCAAAGAAGCGATGACATCTACCCCTGTTTTGAGATCCCCAGACTTCTCCAAAGTTTTTGTAGTTGAAACTGATGCATCTCAATCTGGCATAGGAGCTATACTGATGCAAGAATCACAACCTATTGCTTATATGAGTAAGGGGTTGAAGGGTAGATTGATGGTTCTCTCCACCTACGAAAAGGAAGTTTTTGCGATCTTGAAGGCTGTAAAACAATGGAGGCAGTATCTTTTGGGAGGTGAGTTCATTATTAGAACAGATCAATGTAGTATTAAGTTCATCTTGGAACAAAGAATCAATACTGATATGCAGGAGAAGTGGTTGTGGAAGTTATTGGGTTATAACTTTACTGTTAAATACAAAAAAGGAAGTGACAACAATGCACCTATGGTTTGTCTAGAAGAAGAGGAGATGGGGAAACATGCTATGAAGTAACATTTGTGGTTCCGGAATGGATGGAGGGCATAAAAAGAATGGTTTTGGAAGATCCCTACTTTGAAAACTTCGCTGAGAAACTGCTAGTTAAACCTGGAGCTCAAGAAAACTTCAAATTATTTGGTGGTGTATGGTATTACAAAGGTAAGATATTGGTGAGTCCCAACGCAGAGGTGAGACACTTGTTTTTTTTTGATCTCCACTCTTCGAGTGTAGGGGGACACTCTGGCTTCACTAAAACTTTGAAGCGCATCAAAAGGGATTTCAAGTGGGAAGGAATGAGCAAAGAAATCAAGCGTTGGGTAAGAGAGTGCTTGGTTTGTCAGAAGAGTAAAAGTGAAAATCTTCACCCTGCAGGTCTCTTAAACCCTCTCCCAATTCCTAATCGTGTTTGGGAAGACGTATCGATGGATTTTATTGAAGGTTTGCCCAAGAGCCAGGGAAAAAGTGTGGTATTGGTCGTTGTTGATCGATTAACCAAATATTCCCACTTTATTGGAATATCACATCCATACACGGCACAATCGGTAGCTAAGGTGTTTGTGGACAATGTTTATAAGATTCATGGTATGCCAAGGAGTATAGTTAGTGATCGAGATCCCATTTTCATTTCCAAATTCTGGAAAGAGTTCTTCAAGCTTCAAGGGTGTAAGCTCAACCATACGACAGCATATCATCCTCAAGGAGATGGACAAACAGAGATTGTGAACAAAGCACTAGAACTTTATTTACGATGCTTTTGTTGTCAGAAACCCACTGATTGGATGAATTGGATTGCGTGGGCTGAATTTTGGTTCAATACCAGTTGGCATTCAACAACGAGAGTCACGCCCTTTGAAGGAGCGTACGGGAGATCTCCTCCTTCAATTGTTCAGTATGTTAGAGGGACGGCAAGTTTGCCAGCATTAGTAGAGGACTTGATAAGTAGGGATGGTAAGTTGTTAAGGGATAACATGTTGCAAGCTCAGGAGAGGATGAAGTTCTTCGCAGATAGGAAGCGTACGGAGAGAGTGTTCGAAGTTGGAGACCTAGTGCTATTGAAGATTCAGCCTTACAGGCAAAATTCACTTCGGAACCATACTCCTCAGAAGCTAACCTCCAGATTCTTTGGTCCTTACAGGATTATTGAGAAGGTGGGAACAGTTGCGTACCGCCTACAGTTGCCAGAGGGGGCCGTTATCCATCCAGTGTTCCATGTCTCGAAGCTAAAAAAATGTCATGGCGATCACTTACCCAACATTTCTTCGGAGTTTCCTTCTTGGTGGGTGGAAGAAGAGAATCTAGTGAGTCCAGAGGAGGTATTGGATGGAAGGGTGCTCAAGAGAAATAATAAGATGGGAATAGATCTTTTGATCAAATTGAAGAATTCTGGGGTCGAAAATGCGTCGTGGGTTGACATTGATGTGATTCGATGTCGTTTTCCATACTTCGAACTTGGGGCAAGTTCGTTTTTAAGCGGGGAGGAGTTGTCAGGGTACAACGCTCAGGCCATAGTTCGCCGGAGTGATGGGTTCAAGTGTTCAGATGCTGGCTTCCATGTTGCTTGCTGATTCGTTGTTGGTTGCTGATTCAATTGCTGGTTAAGAGTTCTGAGAAGGAATGCACGTGCGATGCGCACGTTTATGTTTGTAAAAACTCATTGGCGGGAAGAGAGCGGGAAACTGTAAAAGTGCGCTTTGCACGTAAATGTTTGAAAGTGTTGTCGTTTAGCGTAACGGCCTATATAACAACCTGATTGTAATTGGTTAGAGAATTAATGAGAAATTTCCCAATTCTTTTCCTCAGATCTTCTTCTTCTTCCTCTCAACTCTCTCTTCTCTAACTCTAGATCTCATCCATGGCTAAATCTCGAAGCAATCGGAACCCCCATGCTGACAAATTTGGATCAGACTGGAGTGGTTCTCAAATGAAGCACATTGTAAACATCGTAGGTTTGTTTTTTTCTTTTCTTTTTCTGGTATCACTATCTGCCATTTGGATTTGCCTCGTATATACTATGATTCTTTGTTTGTTGTTGCTAAATTCTCATGATTCTGAAACTTGTTCAATATCCTAAAAGGAAATTCACATGTTGTTCTGATACTTTGTGAAAAAATTTCTGCATTTTTTATTGATATTATTTGATCTACCCAGCTATCGTAAAATCTAAAACATGTTTACTTAGACTATGCTTGGTAACAAAATTAAGTTAGGATAAATAAAGTTCTCTCTCGTAACTTCAAAAAACTTTATTTATCCTAGTTGTGACATATTTGTAACACATTTTGGAGTTAACCAAAAGATGACAACACCATAGTCCATAGATATCAAAACTCCACTTTTACCTAATTTTTCTTAACTTTAAAATTAGTTTTAAAGTGGAGATAATGGTATGGTTTCCAACGCTAGCATACCTTACACCTCCAAAATTTAATAAAACTTTGGTTATCTAGATTCTGTTCTCAAAAAGGGTTAGGGATGTAGGGTAAGAAAATCCTCAAATAGAAGTAGAGGGATACAAATAAATTGGGCGGTAGTTTATATAGCTATAGTGATCTCGACATTAGGATTAAGATAATTTGAGACATCTGAACTCCAAAACAAATTCTTAGTAAACAAAACTTGTCATAAAAATAATGGTATTTTATTATCTCCGTATACTTTATGTTATCTTACCTCGAGTCTACCTTTGTCTCCACCGTTGGCTGTGTGTTCTCTCTTTTGTTACCATTCCAATTCACCCTATAGACTCCCTTTTCACCGAAGAAACCGAAGAAGAAGAAGAAGAAGAAGAAGAAGAAGAAGGGAACATGTAAAAGTTTTGTTTTGTTTTTTTTATAGGAAAAGGTGGAGTATAAAGAAGAAGAAGGGAACATGTAAAAGTTTTTGTTTTTTTTAGGAAAAGGTGGAGTATGGCCACCCTGTTTTATTAATAAGAGATTAAAAAAATAAACTCAAAGTACTGGACCAGTTACAAGGTCCTACGAAAAAATAAAAATAAAAGTGCATAAACAAAGTACATAATCTCCACCCCAAGCAAGGGGAGTGGGTCCAAAATACCATAATGGCCACAACAAATATGCGTAAAAACCAAAATACATCATGTCCCCTCAATAAATCCTGGGGTGGTGGGTATCTATCCACAGTAAAGGCCACGCCGTCTGTCAATCGATCGTCGGACCGATTTGAACCTCCTCATCATCGAACTCCTCGACCTGGAAAATGCTCGCTATCCTCCCCCTGGGACCTGCTGCTGCCACATTAGCTCAAAATGAAATAAGATGCATAATGTGGGTCAAATCACCAGAAATATTATTACGAGTATTGTGGAAATAAAAATTGTTTCTGTCTAGCGAAAGAACCCAAGTCGTTGCGGCGATAGCGATATACCACGCTTCTCTCATAGTCATTCTCTCAAAGGCAAAAGTTGGACTTACCCATAGATCCTCATACACACAGGGGTACTGATTCGTCCCTAGGGCATTTAGTACCTCAACAAGTACCGCTTTGCTCCTGGGATACTGCAGGAACATGTGGTCTCTAGATTCTATTGTGGCGTGGTAGAACCCGCAACAAGAATCAACATTCGGTTGGAATTTAGGGAGATTTTCCCTAGTCAAAATGGCGTTGTTCAGCACCAGCCAGAGGAAAACTCTGACTTTCAACTGGGCTTTCGTTCTCCAAATGACGCATGACCACTTTGGGGTACATCCCCCAAAGTGTATTCAGTTATACAGGGACTTAACGGTGAACGTGCCGTTCTTTTTCAATCCCCAAGATTTCTTATCTGGGCCCTGAGAACAGCGAATTCCAACATTGGTGATGTAGGTCTGGAGTTCCATGAGTCTATCTTGAGATCTCACGTCGAGCGTTTGTTTGAAGGAAGGTTTCCAGGCGCCTCTTTTCTAGGTAGCGGTGACCGTGCAATGTGGTTGTGATGCATATTCATATAGATCGGGAAACATAGCTCGGAGAGTGTGGTCCCCACACCACTTATCCCACAAGAATCTGGTGAGTCTGCCATTACCGATCACTGATGTAACACAGCTAATGAATGGCTCATAGGCCTTGGTGATGCCTTTCCATAACCAGGAGACACGCCTACCCTGAAGCCCAAATTTTTCGTTCCATTCCCATGCAGATATCCCTGGACAAAATCTTGCCACCCTTCTCCATTCGGGTGGAAAACTTTCCACCACCATTTACCTAAAAGGGCAAGATTCATATCTCGCAGATCAATAATGCCAAGTCCTCCATGCATCTTTTTCATGCACGCCTTTTCCCATCTGATAAGATGATAGTCACCTCGATCTGGATCTGCTCCTTTCCATAAAAACTGTTTCGAGTCCGGTCGATTCTCTGAATTACCCATCGCGGCATTTCAAATAAGGATAGATAGTAAGTTGGGAGATTTGAAAGGACAGCATTAATAAGTGTGACTCTCCCACCCAATGATAAGCCTTTACCTTTCCAACCTGTCAGCCGGTTCTCAACCCGGTCAATGATGGGTAGCCAATCGGCTTTTTTGAGTTTTCCGGGTCTTAGTGGCAATCCCAGATACTGGATGGGGAAGCTATCAGTGGAGCAATTAAGAATTGTGGCATGTTCTAATGCCTCCTATGTTGTCAGGGTAATGGGGATGAGGGAACTTTTGTAAAAGTTAACCCTGAGGCCGGACCAAGCTTCGAAGCTATATAGGATACCTTTAAAGGTGGTTGTTTCCCCGAGGTTGCCATTACCAAATAGAAGAGTATCATCTGCATATTGGAGTATTAAGCACCCTTGGCGATTGATTCCCCTGGCCACCAGAGCGATCTAACCTACTCTGCTGCAATTAGCCATCATGGACCGTAGCACGTCTGCCACAATAGTGAAGAGAAGGGGTGAGAGCAAATCTCCTTGTCTGAGGCCCCGTTTGCACGAAAATGGGTGGCTCGACACCCCATTAACCAAAATTGCCGTTCTGCTAGTGGAAAGACATGCGTGGATCCATCTTATCCATCTATCTCCAAAACCTCTTCCAGCCAGTGTTTCCAGCAGACAGTCTCATTCAACCGAATTATAAGCTTTCTTGAAATCCAGCTTCAGGAGGTAGCTCTTATTATTCGCTGTGTGACAATGGTGTATAGTTTCTTTGGCCATAGCTACGTTGTCCTGAATACATCGTCCCTTAATAAACCCCATTTGATCGTGACTAATGAGGTTGCCCATTACCATTCCCAGTCTATTTTCGAGTGTCTTGGTAATGATCTTGACTAAGCAGTTAAGGAGACTAATAAGGTGGTGGTCTTCTACTCACCGGGAGTCTTCTTTTTTAGGGATCAGCACGACCTCCACATAATTAATTCTCCCTAGTTTGAGTTTATGGTCGTAGAAATCAGCGAACACTTTCAGCAAATCTCCTTTGATTTTCTCCCAGAATGTTTGGTAGAAGATCATTGGGAAACCATCAGGACCCGGGGCATTGTTTTTTCCAAGTTGTTGAACTGCCTTCCAGACTTCCTTCTCAGTGAATGGTGCGGTGCCTCTAGGGCCCGCATACGGTCGGAGTCCCCCCCTCTTCAGGTCCTCCCAGAATTCATGTTGTAAAGAGACTCTCAAGTCTGCTTTGTGACCAAAGAGGAGCTTGAAGTGTGACTGAAATGACATTCTGATATCCTCCTCACCTTGGATTATTCCAAAGTCCGATTGGATCGAGTGAATGAGGTTAGATCTACGTCGGGCACTAGCCCCTCTATGAAAGAATGTTGTGTTCGCGTCTCCCTCTTTGAGCCACAAGATTCTGGATCGCTGTTGCCATTTGCTTTCTTCCAACCTATAGAGTTGGTCAATTTCCTGTCTGAGTTGGAGTAACCTATTCCGCTCGTTCTGACGCAGATCTCTAGTTTCTTCAGTCTTCTCAAGTTCATCGATGCTTTCAAGAAGGGAATCTTTAGCCCTCTAGATCTGTGCAAATCTGCTCCGATTCCATTTCCTGAGCTTGCCCCTAAGTCTTCTAACTTTTTCGCACCATATTGCGGTCGCTTCGATTCCCTTAGTTGGCCGAGACCAACTCTCGTAGACCATGTGATGAAAACCTTGGATTTCTAGCCATGGTCTCTCGAATCTAAACTTTGGTGTTTTTCTGGGTAGATCTTCCCTGGAAGACAAGAAAAGAGGCACATGATCCGAGGTGGGTTTAGGGAGTGATTTAGCTGCAGACAGTGGGAACTTTGTCTCCCATTCAGTGGAGACCAATATCCTGTCGAGTTTAGCTAGAATGCGCGGCACTTGCATATTTGACCAGGTGAAAAGTCTATCAGAAATGGGAATGTCAACCAGTTCCAGGTCCGTGATAACCTCATTAAAAGCTTCCCTATCAGAATCACTGGAGCCTCTACCTCTATGTTCTGATGCGAATCTAGTGATGTTGAAATCACCCCTCACCACCAATGGGTGTGGCCAATGAGTTTGGATCGCTTTTAATTCTGCCCAGAAGGCGATTCTAGCGGAGGTTGTGTGCGGACCGTACACCACCGTGACAGATTGTGTCCACAGGTCGGCTTTAAGTTGGAGCAAGACCGACACTGAAAATTGCCCCAATAGCTCGTCTAGATAGAGGAAAGTTTCAGGGTTAAAACCTAGCGTGATACCCCCAGACGCCCTAACAGATGGAAAAAATTTCCATTGATGGATTTGGTTTCCCCCCAACCTACTAAGTCTAGAAATATGTGTAAGTTTGGTCTCTTGCAGCCGGACAATGTTAGCTTTTGATTTGGCGATAACCTCCTCAACCATTTCCCGCTTGCCTCGCCTTCCCAGTCCTCTAACGTTCCAAAATAGGGCTTCCATTAACACTGGGGATGTATGGGAACATGACTCGACTTGGACGTTGAGTTCAGATTAAGGGTGATCCTATCGATCTCCCACCCCCTAATCTTATTAAGGAGATACACATTCCGATCGGTATCGCCTACCGCTAGACCAAAAATTTTGGCTAGACTAAAAATCTCATTATCAGACATGAAATTAAAAATAGATGCTAAGAATGAGCGCGTACCTCCGTCGCTAGTCTTAGACGATTTAGCGGCCGCCGCGATTTCCAGATAGTTGTCCAGGGACTCCTCCTTAGTCATCTTGGCCACTTTCTGTACTCTGAAACCCTGGTCTTAGCAGCTCGAGCCTGGTGCAGTGATTTGAGAGGTTGGGTATGTTGAAGGTACAAACTCTGGAGAAATAGTTCGGAAGTCAACATCAAAATCATAATCCACTTACTCCATTGATTCCCCTTCAGAGTAGACACAGTCATCTTCAAGATTCAGCCTGTCCTCACGATCATCTTCATCACTGTGGTGTGCAACCATGATAGTGGGCTCTCCTGTTACTTCACACGGGATCTGATTTGAGCTAGGAATATTGGGCCCATCAACAAGTTGGGCTCCGAGAGAGATGGGCTCAACTTCCACATTAATAGTATTGGGTGAGCTTGGATCATTGGGCCTCTGAATAAATAACACAATGGGCTCAACTTCCTTAGTGTTATTCTGAGTTTTAGTGGGCCCTTCATTGGGCCCACCACCTTTCGTCACTTCCTTTAAATTCCGTAGATCGCTGTTGGGCCCCTCATTGGGCCCAACTTCGTCTTCAAAACCAGAGTGAATTTCGTCTTCATTGGGCCCCTCAATGCCCACGAAACCGTCTTGGGAATCCACATGGTGACTCTTGGGCTTCTTACTGTGCTGCCTCATTTTCTTCACGCTGTCAGACTCATGGGGTGGGGGGGGGGGTGGCTCCTCCTCATAAGTTGGCATAGTGGTCGATGATGGCGCCTTCTCCGAAGCTTTGACGCTTTGGCTCATTTTCCCCTTTCGTTTTGGATCTTTCCCCCATTCTCCATTGTGTTTTTCGCCCCAAAAGCTCTCTCCTTGTCATGCTCCGCTTTCCAAAATACGGGAATACGAGCCCATGACGAAGGCCCAGTGAATGATATAAGTACACCAACTCATATCATCCATAAGCTGTACTAGTCTTAACTCAACAATATAAGAAAAATGAATCACAACCACACAGAAAACATAATCACATAAACGAGTATGAAATTCAATAACCAAATATGGAATATAAAAACTTACCAAATAGCTCGAGAGGTTCCTGCTCCCATCGTAGAAGAACTGCTCACCCATGCCTTCTAGTAATTCTCCTTGTGCACCTGTACTTGTTCATCTAAAAAGAAAGAATGATTTGTCCTTAGAGCAAGTACGGACAGTAAGTAGTGAAAAGCAGAGAGTAAGGAATAAGGTACATGAAGGAATATGAATCAAGATCAAATTGCAAAGACAATAATGATATCAATAAACAATGGTCATAATCAAGTATATACGTGTCAATTTAAGTTCATTAGTATGTTGTTTCTCCTATCTAGTGCACGTACTGCTGCGTCCCATACCACAAGTTCGGTGCTCGCAAAACAGTGTACGATTTAGATATAGTGGTGGGATCTACAGAGCGTGTACGCGGTGTCAATAACAATCATTTACAATTTACAATTTACAATTTACAATCAATACTTCTCCTTCCATGTCAATACGATATCACGATAGGCCTTACCAAGTACATTTTCTGAGACTATCCACTACTAAGTCAACCCTTATTAACCCCGACTTGTTTAGTATTTTATTATTAAATCATTCATGTCCATGTAATTGTGTATAAGAATATCAAGGGAACGATACGAATGCAACAACATGATGCATTGCACAATAATAAACAGGAAGTAGCAAATCTGAAAACAGCCGACACCGTGACACTAAAACATCGATAACTCATAGACTACAATCCAGAATTCGAAGTTCCAGGATGTTATCAGCAACTAGACACTTAGGACTACAATTTATATTCAGTAACTTTCTGCTAATGTTGACTGTAGATAGGTTAAATACCCTAATCCTTGCAGTTTAGCTGTTCTGGAAACAACTAAATGTTAACATCTAATGGGTGGAAACATGGTATAAATACACTGTAAAAATCTACAAAAATTAGAGATGAACCCTAAGCATGTCTATAAAGTTCCTGGAGATTTTCATGGCATTATAATATTTTTAATATGGTGTTTCACTAATAAATGTGGCGGTGTTTCATTAATTCTGCAGTTTGAAAAATGCAGACTAACAAAGACTAAAAATGTGATATCTCATAGCTCGGGACTCGGAATCAGGATCCGTCAATTGGGTTGGAAACTAGACTCAGTAAGCTAAAACTCTCTTTTGTATCAGTTTTGTTAATTCTCAAGTTAACAGAGTCGAAACCTCTGTGCAAAACAGAACAGACAGCATGAATTCATAAAAGCTATCACATATATATTCATCAAAGTAGGTAATTAATATGCTATTGTTTCATGAATTGCATTACACTAATGTACAACAATTAGAATGTTCTTTACAGTGTACAATTCAATTTATGATGTCATCAATCAAGTCACAATATCTCAATCAATCAATGTATTCAATCACCATTCATTTTCTATATATACAATTTCTAGTCATTTTATTTATGTCAAGTGTGTATGTAGGCTTGGATTTGAGTCAATGGATAACAATATGATGTCAAGAGTACATCGGGTTAGCTCGTGTAAACCCTCGATACTCCCAACGGAAAGGACACAAGGCAAATTTTAAGATAATTGAAAAGGAACTACTTGCACACGAGGTCAATAAGCTTGAACTAGAAAATTAAAAGAGTTCAAGTGGACTTGCCTTTTGTAGACGATTCAATATATGAAAAAGGAACAACGAGATCAGAATCCTGGGTGGCGCTCCAAGAGTACGTGCGAGACGCGTGCAATCCAAACCAGCAAAACAGCAAGGCGTCCCGGATCCAACAAACAGTAAACGGCAACTATCAGATCCCAACCCACACAACAGCAACACCAAAACAACCAATCCCCCTCTCACAAAATGCCAAACAACACACCAAAACTCCAACTCTTCTCTTCCACACAAAACAGTATACCCCAAGCACACATCCAAATGCCAAACACCCAAAAGAACAGTGGATCCCCTCTCCCAACCACCAAACACACAATCACATAACTCCACACACAACAACCATCAAAACAGGAAACACACAATCACCCACCTTCTCCTACTTATCGACAGAGAGAGAGAGAACGGTGGATAACTGACGACGGTGCTACGGTGCGATGGCGAGGCTCTACGGCAGGGCAACGGTGACGAGGCACAGGGTAGCGACGGGGGTACTCGGCTGCGGTCTGTTTGGGCAGGAAAACGAGAAGCAACAACATGGACGATTGGGATTAGGGTTTTTCGAGTCTGGGCGTCGACTGGTTGCGAAAGGCAGTGCTCGACAGAGGAGGTGACGACGATTGGGAGTGTTCGGCAATGGCGAGCGGTGATTTGAGGTGGGTTTGGCAATGGGGTTGAAGACGAGATGGATGGAGGTCAACTGACGGAGTCGGGTGGCGGTTGGCACTGTGAATGGCGATGACAGGAGGCAGTTAGTGGGCGAGGGAAGCGCTGGGTGTCGATGTTAGGACTGTTGTTCGGTGGACGATAGCAGGAGGGTGGAGCAATGGCACTCAGGGAACTTGAGCGGCGACTAGACGGGGGTGCGGAGGAGTAGCGAGGGGGTGTGGAGGAGTAGTGAGGAGACGATGAAGGGGTTCGAAGGCTTCAGTGGATGCGAGAGGGCGGAATGAGGAGGATGGCGAGAGGTGTTGGGTTCTCTGTGTTTTGTTGGGGAACAAAGGAGAAGGCGATGTTGGCGTTGGAGCTTCGATCGATGGGGAAGGTGAAGAGTCTCTGTTTGGTTTTGGAAACAAGAAAAATTTGCCGTATTGCCCCCTTTTTTGAAAATAATTAGCGACTTGCCCTACTTCCCAAAATAATTAACGATATGCCCTTGTTTAGGTCACGTCAGCAACAAACGTTATTGGGAAAAATGGCATACGTTATTTCAATGTCGTTCTTCCCAATAACGGCATCTCTTTTAAAAAAAGTGTCGTGCCGTTATTGGGAATAACGGCATAGGTTATTTTTGTCTAAAGATCGTACAGTATCAATTGTGACTCGAGAGAGAATTGAAAATTGAAAGCAACTAATGCCGTTCTCCCAGAGAACGACATCGATTATACTGATGCCATTATTCTGAATAACGGCATCAGTTATATTCATTTTGCACAATTACCTATAATCAAAAACCCATCTCCTTCCCCCTATTGCCTTACGATTTTTTCCCTCTTCGCTCCGACTCCGACAACCCTAAACCCAAAAATAATTTCCTAAAATCCCAAACAAGGGCATAGATTATGGCCATAGACTCTACTCCCCAATCTCTCATTGAGAATTTCAAATCAATCGGAATCCCAATTTGTTGTAAGTTTCCAAAAACCCTAATTTTTTTTTTGCAATGTTGATTTTGATATATGTGAGATGTGTGCATTGGTAGTATAGTACAAGTGATGTAGATTTGTGTTATTGAAGTAGTAATTTTGGAAAAGTAGTTATGGCTTGTTGGTGATCTAGGGTATGGGAAATGTTGAATGTTGGTGATCTAGGGTATGTTCAAGTTGTGAGGAATAACGAGTTTGTGATGAATTATACTTAGTTTATTTTCAAAATTATTTTTCGAAAATTATTGTTGATTAGTGTTTGTTATTGTTGACAGGCAAATAGATCCTACACAACCATCTTCTTCCCATGATGTTGGTGCTTTATCTAGTTCTTCGTATGGACCACAGGGACATCCGGGTCCAATAGATCCTACCGTTCTATATCTGCAAGAAGATCACAGATCACAGGCGGTTTGGACCGGAGATGTAGAGAAGATGAGTTTCCGAATGCACAACATCATGCCGGCGGTCCCCCGTATTGAAAATTACTTGGTAAGCAGCGGATTCTACGGGATGTCGAAGCTGGCGAAAATCAAGTGTGACCACGCCCTACTTACCGCTCTTGTGGAAAGATGGAGGTCGGAGACACACACGTTTCACTTACCAGTTGGAGAGATGACGGTCACCCTACAAGATGTAGCCATGATTGCGGGTCTTCCAATTGATGGGGTGGCCGTCACCGGCAACTTGATGTTCAATAAGGTAGCTTTGGTACGAGATTATCTTGGGCTGGTGGTGCCTGAAGTGGATCACGGAATATAGGTTGGGGAATCAATTAGACGTGCTTGGCTTGATGGGGAGTTCACTAATCGAATGCCAGCCGTACCAACGGACATCCAACTCCAGAATTATACTCGTGCTTACCTATTGTCGATGATTGGAGGGATTCTATTCCCCAACTCTTCAGGTGATGTAGTGCACCTCATGTACCTTCCACTCATTGCTGACCTACAGACAGCCGGCCGATATAGTTGGGGAAGTGCGGCTCTGGCCTCCCTCTACCATGCTCTCTGTAACTGTGCGATGGGGTCGATCCAAATGACCAGACCGATGTCTATATTGCAAATATGGTGTTGGGAACGAATACACCTCGGCTGACCCCGTGTCACGGTACTATCAGAAAGTTGGAGAGTACAACAGAAAAATCCTATGTTGAGAGCTCCTCTTGGTGCATACTGGGCGGGGAAGTGTACATGGAGGGATAACCCACATGGTGTCCTCACCTATTATAGGGACGAACTCGATCAGTTGAGGGAAGAGTTCATCAATTGGACCTCGTACACAGATGATAGGCTAAAACGTCTACCACCCATTTTCACTGCCAATAATCAGTTGTGGTTGACATTAGCTCCACTTGTAAACTTCTCAGTTGTGGAGTTTTATTACCCCGGCCGCGTTCTCCGCCAATTCAATGCACAACAGCCCGTCCCCGTAAACTCATTGTTCGACCGTAGACTTCACAACATCACGGGTCAAGGTCGTTTACCAAATATGGATTGGGCCGATCACCACCGTGCTCATGTAGGATGTTGGAATGAGCGAAGGTACGAGTTAGTCGTAGAGGGTATTGTACAGCCGTACGACGGATCAATGCAAACAACTTATATGGTATGGTACCGTTGCATCACAAGGTTGTTGTTGCGCTGAAAACAGATCTTCCCGCGGGTATCCAACAACCGATACCCACGCACCAAGTTGAACCACCACCCGCACATTCATCATCGCAACCCATCTATCAACCGAAAGCTTCCTCATACCGTCTAATGGTAAATTATTATTTTTTATCAATTACATTTATTTCAATGGATTTTACTTATGCTTGTCTAATTATGTCTAGTTTGGTTTACTACTAATAATTTATATTCCTAATATAGATCGAAAACACTTGGGACATGGCGAGGAAATGTGCGAGTATCTTGAAGAGCAACGCCAATAAGGCATGCAAAGAATTGGCACGAGACCTCCTGTGCACTTGTCGTACCTCTCTTGAAGAGGTTGGAGATGGTTCACGTTTCAATGACCTTATGCGCTCGACCGAAGTATCAACTCAGCAAGTTTGATGAAGTGTTTAAGTATTTTTAAGCTTGATGTTCATGTTTTGAAAGATTTCAGTTGTGCATGTTTGGAAACTTGATGTGCATTTCAGTTGTGCCTGTGAAACTTGATGAATTGAATTGAATTGAATGGGTTGATGGGTATGTGGATGGAATGTATGTGTATGTGGATGGGTTGATGAATTGAATTTTTTATTTGTAGTATGAGGATGTGGATGATTGTAGTATGTGTATGGGGATGGTTTGTGCTAGTGTTTTTTGAACACTTGAAGAGGTTTGTGCAAGTATTTTTGAAGAGGTCTGTGCATGTCTGGATGTGAAAAACATGATTAAAAGATGCCGTTATTTGCAATAACGGCATCTTAATCCTGTAACGTTATTGCGAATAATAACATCAACATAGAGGAAAAATTAGCAAAGTTGGAGTTTGCTGCCAATCTTTCTGTCTTCACAGTCGTTATCCAGAATAACGACATCCTAAACTGATGCCGTTGTTGAAGACAACGACATCTTCATATAATCCCCTGGCCTCCAAGATAACGACATATCTTAAAATCTACATACGTATGCCGTTATCCAAGATAACGACAACATCTAATCCTGCCGTTTTCCAAAATAACGGCATCTATTAACTATGCCGTTCTCCAAGATGACGGCATCAATTAAGCGTCAAAAATCCAAAATTTGAGATTTCTACCAAACTTTCTGTCTTCACAGTCGTTTTTGGGAATAACGGCATGGAAAGAAGATGTCGTTATTCCCAAGAACGGCATCTCTTGTTTAAACAGTTGTGCATGTTTTCTGTGCATGTTTTGTGATGATTGTTTATTTACAACAAATTTACCCATATCCACCGTACATTCATACCACAAATCTCATTCCAAAACAAATTAAACTTAAATTTCTCAACATAAAAATGCAGCTTAATAAATTCATACAAACACTAACAAAAGAGAAGACATTAATAAAAATACAATAACAAGGAAAATATTCAAGTGCAGGTAGATTGTTAAGTCCCCACACTTTGTACATTCTTACAACTCCGTCGATTGTGTCCACTCACACCACATTTTGAACATACTTTTCCAGTACTCCCACCTTCTCGAGCATCCATGTCATTGCGGATGAAAGTACTCCTCGGCCTCCCCTCCACTCGACGAAGACTTGAATCGGCTATCACTACCGGTGCGCTTTGGGTAGGCCAATATGATTCGTCTGGTATAGGATTGAAACTTGGTGCCCATGTTTTTGCTAACGATTCCGTAGAGTAGTAGACATCAACGTACGGTTGATAATCTAGCGCACGTGAAGCACATGCCGCTAACACATGAGAGCATGGAACGTGGAATAGTTGGAATTTGCCGCACGTACAAGTTCGGCCCTCGAGGTCCACCATGTGCCAATGTCCACCTTTTTTATATCCACCGTCCATTCTAATGCCCGTTTTCACTCCAAATACACCATCTCGATTATTAAACATTATTGCCTCATGTAAATTGGATTTTTCACGGCGAACATCAATTAGGTCCTCAATCCGGGGTGCCCATAATTTACCTTCACTGATTAGTGTCTGCGCGGCTTCACGGCGATCGGTGAAGTACATGTTTAGACGGAAAAATATCCGTTCCACAATTGCGGTGACAGGTAAGCTACGAACACCTTTTAGAACCGAATTGAACACTTCGGACAAATTTGTTGTCATTATACCATATCTACGCCCACCATCGGCAGTAAGTGCCCACTTCTCGATTGTTTTTTCCTTCAGCCAGTTAGCTGCATCAGCATTGCTCGCTTCAAGTTGTGTCATCTTTTCCTCGTACTTTTTCCACTGATTTTGACATGAAATTACCTTCAACTTATTCATCAAAAATTTGCAACCAAATTTTTTATGGAAATTGCTAGAAAAATGCCGCATACAGTACCGATGATATGCAAATGGTTCCCTCCACGTACCGAACTCATTTCTCATTGCTGATAAAATACCGGCATGTCGATCAGAAATGACACAAAGACCTTCACGATCTGTGACAAAGTACCGAATACAGTTCATAAACCATGTCCACATTTCTATGCTTTCACCGTCAACTAGTGCAAACGCAAACGGAAACAACCTCTCGTTTGCGTCTGGTGAAACCGCAATCAACAAACAGCCTTTATATTTCCCGTACAAGTGAGTGCCGTCTACACTTATAACCGGTCTACATGACTTAAATCCTTCGATGGAAGGACCGAATGCCCAAAAAACACCCTTAAATGTTTCTATGCCCGTACCGGTCGTAATCTTTGCCCAATGCACAGCCGTACCCGGATTTGAAGCTTGAATTGCATTGAGTAGATATGGTAATTTAGTGTATGCTTTTTCAAAAGAACCATATAGTTTCTCAACTGCTTTATGTTTTGCCTTCCTAGCTTTCCAATATGATATTGTGTAATGGAACCTACCCTTCACTAATCCAATTATGGCTCTTTGTGTTATTGAGAGTTGTTCCTTCACAACATCCAATATTACCATCTATACGACCGTCGAGTCAATTTTACTGTGATCCTGAGTCAATATAGGATTCACACATGTGTGTACACCTTCAAGATTTTTAACCACGAAATAATTACGGCCTTTCGGAACAATTTCACGCAACCGCCATGGACAACCAACTATATTTTGAAGTGACGGATTTTCCGCAATCGCCTCGGCTGAATGGTTGATGGGCACGTATTTACATTTCACATGGTATAGACCACGATCTGATTTTACCGTCACGAATTCTCTGTGGTTCTTCACGGCGTACATCTTCACTTGATGTTGTAGAGCTTCTTTGGTTGGAAATCTTTGACCTATGAAGAGTTCATCCAAGTTGGAAGAACCAACGGAAGACTGTCCATGTTCATGTATGGTGGCACGGGACATCCATTCACTTGATTGAGATCCACGCATCGCTGCACTTGTGTCCTGACTTGGCAACAAGCGGACATTGTTAACCGGCACATCAACATTGACATCAACAACTGGAGCGTCAATGGCAATCTCCTCATCATCATCCTCCAGACCGCGTTCCTCATCTTCTTCCTCTTCGACCAAGTCGTTATTTACAACGGCGTTGTCAAAGTCTTCCATAGTAATGCCAGCTACCAAAATATTTTGTGCCAATAGGGTAGGATGTACCTGCTCGTATTCGGAGGAAACAGGTTCCGTTGGAGTTGTGCTAGTATCTTCGTCTCTATTTGAAATTCTAGCATGTGACTATGCAGATGGTTTCAAAGTCCGTGTGGGCCTTGGACTTTCGATAACAACTCGTGTAGTATTTGGAAGCCTCATTTGATCGATATATAACTCAACTATATTCCAACCACAACTTGGATGAAGTGTCCTAAGCAACATAGACCTCAGAGAATTGTCACTGTCTATGGGTACCAACATGAAATACTGGTTATTCCCTTTACCAGCAGAATAACGGGCTCTGAGTTTCAGACTCATTTCACATCTATTCCAATTGGTGACTTCATATATCTTATCTATTAATTCTGCGTACGTAAAGTTGGGGGTAGCCCAAATAATTACCGGTTCAACATCACTATAAGAATATCCAATTTTTGGATTCTTAATTACTTCACCCCCATAATATAACCAAATAGGGATATCAAATTCCATACCTATGCATAAAAAATAAAACATACTCAAGTCATTCACTACTCACAATAAACATAACATTGGAATAAAAATCAAACATACGGTTAAGATGATAATACCTTCAAATTAAACCAAAAAACCACTAGCTTCAAAATTCGTTGTGGATGAAGATTGCAAATGAGAGTTGGAGTAAGGAGGTAGGATGTATGGAATTTTAGAGGACTCAAATGGTTGGAATTTTTTAATTTTGGGATCTAGGATTTGTGGGTAAAAGGAGCGATGAGAGAGAGAGAAGATTACGAATCACAAGGCAAAAGAGAGAGGAGAAGGGGGTTTTTTATTATAGGAAGTTGTGCAAAACGAATATAACTGATGCTGTTATTCAGAATAACGGCATCAGTATAATCGATGTCGTTCTCTGGGAGGACGACATCAGTTGCTTTCAATTTGCAATTCTCTCTCGAGTCACAATTGATACCGTAGGATCTTTGGACAAAAATAACCTATGCTGTTATTCCCAATAACGGCACAACACTTTTTTTTAAAAGAGATGCCGTTATTGGGAAGAACGGCATCGAAATAACGTATGCCGTTTTTCCCAATAACGCTTGTTGCTGACGTGTCCTAAACAAGGGCATTTCGCTAATTGTTTTGGGAAGTAGGGCAAGTCAATAAATATTTTCAAAAAAGGGGGCAGCACGACAAATTTTTCTGGAAACAGAGGGGGAGATAGAAGAGAATGGGAGATAGAGTGGGGGTTAGTTATTAGAATAATAATTAAATATGAATTAAAGGGTAGTTAGAGATAGTGGGAAATGTGGGGATACGGGGAATTGTGCAGAGTGGGGAAAAGTGGAGAAATTGTATACGGGTGAGTGTATGAGTTTGTGGGTTTAGGTTAAAACCCAATAAGAGATGGGCTTATTTTGAGCTTCAATTAATATAATAAATAATATAACATATATCAAAAATCAATGGGCTTTTAACCAAAAATAATAAGACTAATAATAACACATCTCAATAAAATAATAATAATAATAATAATAATAATAATAATGATAATAAAGTGTATCAAGTAGAATTTGAGATTAATAAATCTATTAGACTCCAAACAGCGATAATATCACATATAAATAGTCTATCAATTATAAATAGGAAAATACATTATTGTTCAAGGTAAATATTATTGTCCATTAGAAAAATACTTAGTAGAAGATCCGGAGTCAGTTTAGCACAACACAAGTTTACAAATAATCAAAGTCCGGAAAAATATTCAGAAATACGTATTTATGGAAACAGGGGTTACACGCCTTTCTCCTTTCGAACCCTTTCCTTGGTACTTCCGTTTGTCTCCTTCCCCAAAATGGACATCTCCAGCCTAGTCTCCCGTCCCAAGGATTCAAACTTTTTCCTTTTTGGAAAAAGATTTGGTTCGTTAGGTGCCTTGGAGATCTCGCCGCTTTCGCCTGTGGTACGCTGCTCCCTATCTACCTGTACCTCCTCTATGGCTTCACGGTGTTGACTTCCAATTGGAGCTTTGAGAAATCTCTGATTACGAAGATTAGGGTCTGGGTCAACCCCAACTACCATTTTTGGTTGGTGTTGGAGTTCCACTTTTTTCGGTCGATCTTGGCTATTGGAGATCCTAATCTTGCTTCGTTCTTGTCCATCCTTCGTTGGATGGTTTTTGTGAGAACCCAAGTTCACTGTCGGACCCCCATGGCGTTCCTCCATCCCCCTAACGGCCCTGATGATTTCCCTGTGCGCCCTTTAGATTTCGTGGGCCCCATTAATGGTTGGTTCCCTCTCTAGTGAGGTCACCTGTTTGTAGGAGCGGCCATATCTTAGCGAAGGGGGTGGGGAAGCTAGCACCTGGACCTCCGCCTCCGACTCCGTCAACTTGTTAAGAACGAAGCATATTAGGTGCGAGTCTTTGAAAGAGAAAACTTTTGCAAAGCGCGGCATGAGAATGATATCTGGGCTTCGAATGAAAATTCTAGCAGACACGATCTCAGATTGCCTGACTGTCTTCTCGTCAATGTCCTCGATAGTTCTGAACTCTGAGATGATTTCTTGCAATGCCTCTTTCTTCCAAAAATGGAGTGGGATGTTATGAATCCACACCCAATAACGATCACCTTGCGGTAGCTCAACTCCAAATCTGGTTGACCAAAGGGCAAATTCAAGGTTGAAATGTTCGAAGTCCATTGACCCCATGTCACAGACCTCGAGCAATTTATCAGGTGAAGGGAAAGAGACTAAGAATTGGCGGTGGCATAGCTTTTTGACTACCCAGTCCCCGTGAGCCCTCATTGGCCACTTCAGGTTAAGGGCATGGAGGAGGTGATTCTCCGATGGGCTTCCCGACCTAACTTTCGTTATTGCACACCACTGGCGAAGCCATTTCTCTTCATTTTTAAGATGTCAAGGTTGTTGGCAAGTCAGATATATGATGGGTTATCAGGTGACCTTCTCCTTCTGATTGAGCGCTCATCGTCGTTGCTAGAAGTGATGACGTTGGTGCAATCGTAAGACATGTGTCCCCATTTCATGCACTTGAGGCATCTCACCTCTTTTGTGTAGTATTGCCGGTAGTGTCCCAGGTCCCCGCAGTTAAAACAAGGTGTCGGTTTTCGTTTTCCCTTTCTTTACTTATTCCTGTTTTCTGTCTGTGGCGGGGGGGGGGGGGGGGGGGGGGGGGAGTGTTATGCCTTTTGTTGCTTTACTTTTCACTGTAACCCTCAGCTCATCGTCCTCTGCATTCACTGTGAGAGGCGTCTCCATCGTCGCCTTGTCCTGAGGTTCCCCTCGTGGGCCCTCTCGACAACTGGGTTCGGTGGGGGTTGGGCCTCCTGCATCCGAAGTGGAGGGGGGTGAGGTGGGTGGTCAAAAATGTAACTTGTTTTTCTGTGGGGATTGGATGTGTGGGAGGTGGTGGACTGTTTAACCTCCCATTTAGGGTGTGAATTTTGATGGTGCGGTGGAGGGAGGTGCTGTGGTTGGTGGTGGGGGGAATGGTGGTAAGAGGTGTGTTGATTTGGGTATGGATACTTTCTTTGTTTGTCATGAGAATTTGAATGTTGTGCCCACTGAGTCTTGTAGTGTTGAACATACTGATCTTCGGTGAGTCGACCATGGTCTCGGGGGAGGGTCATTCTTACGCTCGCTCGAGCTAGGAGGACCCCCTCTGTGGACCCGTCCTCTTGCCGAGGTGCTGTTGTGGCGATGATGACCATAATCGTGGATCACCCGTTGCTTGTGTGCATCTTGTGCACGCACGGAGTGATGATTGAGTCTGAGCCTCCAATCCTCTTCCTCAGCCATTGTGTTCAGCCTGTGCGGGTTCAGGGGTAGGGGTGGTGGTGGTATAGCATTGGTTGTATGGTTTGCTAGGATTGCAGCAGTGGGATGGGGTAGTTTTGCTTGAATAGTAGGTGTGGCGATAGTGGTGTGGTGAGGGGGAGGCAGAGGAACTGAAAGGGGGTTGGAGGGAGTTGCAGCTAGAAGGGGGTGCGAAGCAGTCGGCTGGTGGAGGAGCTCCACTGTAGGCCCACATCCACACAATTCAAGCAAGGTGAGTTCCATGGTTATAGAGAGAGACAGTAGCTTCAGGTATACTCTCGAAAGAATGCCTTGTTTTTGTTGTAGGTCAAGTGTGGAAGAAGGAAGAGGAGAAGCGGAACATGTAAAAGTTACCCTCTATTTTGTATGACATGTTCACATACTTCTCCCTTTCCTCATTTTAACTATTTAACTTCCTCATTTTAACTATTTAACTGCCTTACTATTTAAGAATTTACTGTATGTCAAGCCCTACTAAGGTTCTTTGCTTTTCCTGACTGTGAATACTTCGAAAAGTTTTTTGTTGTTGAAGGAAAATGTGGAATATGACTAACCCGTTTCATTAATCAGAAATTAACAAAATATACAAACTACCAACATGGAAATAAAACATGAAGCAGTATGATTCGTACAAACAACAAATCCCTCCAACAACCCTGGAGGGTGGGCCGACAAACCGATAGCCATCACATACTATCGAAGATAACTTGTAATGGACCACATCTTGGGCCCAACCACAAAGTTCGGCCCAGCAAAATTGTATGTAAGTCAATTTAGCTTCGTACACTGTCTTCACGGCACGTGCATACCCACCTGAAGCTAGTCTAGCGAAATTTTATCATCCGCCGAACCCTGCTGGCTCATCGCTGGGAGGACCCCCTCTTTGGGCCCAAGCCCCGCTGGCGGAATACTTCGAAAAGTTAAAAAACCAATGTGATAAGCTTGCTTGGGCGTGCTAAATTAAAATCAAAACAATCATGAGAAAACACACACAGAGAAAAACCCAACCCTACTAACTCCCATAAAAAACAGTGCCAAACACGGACAACCTTAACCCCTGAAAAAAGTAGCTCACGCGAAAAAAAGAACTCTCTGAGCAGAGCAATGCCATAACAAAAGGAAGAAACCCAACATCCAAACCCTTACCCTAAAATGGGCACTCCCATTTTTAAGAGGCAAAAGGTGCATGCATCACCTCCCATAACTAGTATTCTATTCCAAATCAAACAACCTATGTTTACTACTAGCTACTATATAAAACTATATGTAGATAACTATTCTTCTATATATCTACCTGTATTGTTCTTTGAATAGACCAATATTCATCAGTTACTGCCACTGTTAGTCATAGCTAGGGGACAGCCAACAACATTATGGAGATGTGAGAAATTTTTTTTACGAAAAAGATGCCTATACTTTATTGGCATATGAAGCAGACCAATATACACCAGTATCACTCATTACTCCTCATCATAAATCCCATGCCCCTTCTACTCTTGTTTCCAACTCGTTCATCTCCTCTTTCTTTGACACTAGCTAAAAACAATTTGAGCTAGGTGAGCCATGAGTCTGTTCTATTATCTTGTTCATCTTTTCTTTTTCTTTTTTAAATTTATACGAATTTGTGAGACGATAGGCCGGCATGGTAGAAGAGCCACCACTCTGTCACTTACAATGCTCCGTCGCTTACTCATATCTTGTTTGTTAACCAAATTGTTATGCTTTTTGTTTGTAGGACTCTGAATTTATAGATGGATAGTTTTCATAGCTGTGGGGATTGGGATTTTTCTTACTTGGAGCCGGTGAAATCGAAGAGAATCCAGTTTTTTGGAGATAGAGATGTAGATCTCTTTGAAGTTGAAGCACCTACTATCATAAAGGCTGGGTCTAATTACCACTATATACAGGTTGATCAATCTAGATGCAATGTTATATATATATATATATATATATATAGTGTAGACTGATTGATTTTTTATTATGACTACTTCAAATAATCTGTTTTTAGAAAAAGAAGGGAAAAAGTGATAAGGAGCAAGGGAAGAAACAGGGGAGGGTGTGCTATGTGACTTGTGGGACACCTAATGCTGTGGATGAGGACTTGTACAAGATACCACCCGAGCTACTCTATCGGATACCCAAAAGGGTATGCATATAGTTCTGCCTCTCTCGTAATTAACTCTCATTCCTTTCTCAGGATGACATATTTTCTTTGAGCTTTGGTATCATTTTTAACTTGTGACAATATTGTTTTGGTTTGCAGAAAAGAGTGCTTGGGAATTTCTTGACTGGATGTCTAGGTCTTACCTGCACTGCCTGAATCATCCTATGGTTTTATGTTTTTTTTTTTTTTTTTGAATCTAGGTTTGATGCTTGTCTTCACTTTTGTCTGGTTTGATGAGAAATATATCGAGTGTTTGCAAAGAGTGGATGTTTAGAGTTATTTGGCTTGTTACCCTTCTTTTTGAAAATATTTAGGGAAGTACCCTTGTTCTGAAAATAATTAGTGCAATACCCTAGTTCTTAGTTAGATTTCTATACTATTCTTCCTATAATAATTTTTATAGGATGTGTGACCTTTCTACAAAAACTAAAAGTTTTTGGGTTTCAGGATAATTCTTATTTTTATTATTAGATTTTAGTTTTTCTGCTTTCTACCTTATAAATTATTAATAATTATACGGAAAATTTTTAAAATTAAATTAAAATTACTTACTTTGTACTGGCTCTGATACCACTATGGTGGGTGCGTGAAATCTCTTAACTTGTAGGTGTGGGTAGCGCGTAATCTCCTGAAGACCTGAAAATCAAAAGGAAGAGAGTACCAAAAACTTTAAAAGTCTAAAGAGTAAAGTCTAAAGAGTTGAAATAAAGATCAAAGTTTGGTGAAAAATAATGTCCGTCGAAATAATGAATATTGTCAATTCTGAAAAAGTAATCAGGAATGATGGGAATATCATCATCATCGTCGTCAAGTTCTCTCATATATTCTGATTCTGTCTCATATCCTTCACTATTACTATCATGTGGGGGTTCTTCGAGTTCTTCTGTATGTCTATTTTCTCCTCCATTCTGTTCATGTTCTTCTAGAAATTGTCTGTATGCAGTCGTAGGACTCCAAACGTAACTACTAAATATACCATTTTCATAAAATAACAAAGATCTTTCGTGATAAGTTAGGTCGTCAATTATTTCAACATTTATATTACTAGTTTCTCCAGGAATTATTTGGTTTATTGTTATAATTATTACTCGTTGAATGCTAAAAAAGAATAATTTGAATTTGTAGCAATCATCCATGCTTATTTATCTATGAGGATAATAAACATCAAAAACTAGCATTCTATCACTTCCTTGGTAATTAACCATTAATTCAAAAATTGGTAAGGCAATACCAAAATTATTATCCATTAGTTCTTTTGAACAATAAGCAATTATGAAATAAAGAGCAGAGAGAGATTTCTAAGGATACCTAAAAAATCAAAACAAAACGGCCCATCATGCTTCCGACCTAGTTAAACTTTTTTGATCTGTTCTGTACCAGTTACTACCAGTGGATAAAATATCCATGGTATGCACCCCGATTTCTGTGCTCCTTTTACGTTCTTCCCATCTCAAGATTACTATGCTCTCAATAGAGCTTCATCCTAGAGAGATACGTCGAGAACAACTAGTAGCACTTTGGTACATACAACCATAAAAGTCTAACTATAGAAGGTTGCAAATGAGTCTTTTTGTAAGATCAGTCAGGCAGAGCCTTACAAACTTCTCCCTAAGGGAAAGAAATTTAGTTGTTCATACCTTATTTTCTACAAAGGCTGATAGATGAACTCATAAAAGATATTTTATTTCCTTCAAGCTTGTTACAAACAGACTCTCCAAGATTATGAGGAATTTTTTCTCTCCAAATCGTCCCCCCCTCTCCCTTACCCTGCCTTCCCTTTTATAGACGAATGGATGGCTTTACACCAGATACAATTATTATTCTCCTTACATCATTGCTTACATCACAGATACAATTATTGCTTTTCTTACATCAGTGCTTACATCATGGCTAAATAATTGAGATAATTGCTGCTTATGTAGGGAACATCTTCACGTGCTTCACATCAGGAACAGCTCTTCGTCAGTCTGCTCTTGTTCTTTTCTGCAATAGTCACATGAATGCTGTGTTTCCATCCTCATCAATCTACAGTAGTGGATAGCTGTTTCTTCCGTCATTGTCATATCTCCTTTATGCAAGATTCGGTACTAGCTGTCAAAGACTTCTTTATTTGACTGGGGTTGTTTAATTTTTGCTATGCTGCAGATCATTAATTTTTGTGGGTCAGGGCTGTCATAGATCCATATGTTACCTTCTCTGCTTTGTATGTCCTTTAGTTCACAATAAATTGTTCTAAATCCCATAGCTCTTCTTTCTGGAATTAGTTTTTCAAATTCTTCGGTTTTATATGGTATAATACTGGTTGCTCCAAACAAGATTTGTGTAGTCATCCCTATTTTTATAATATATTCAGCTGGTAGTTCTTCATTATCTTCAAGGAATTCTGGAATAGCTGAAAATATACGGACATATATCTTGGATGCCTTTGTAAGACCAAAATAACTTTTAGCAGCTTTATATACTTCTTTTGGTAACTGGCTAAGTTCTTCACATTCTCGAGATGGATAAATGCAGTGGATAAGTCCTCTTTCGAACAATACTCTTACCATTTTTGGATTTGCTCCTGGTAGTATGATTGCTTTGTTCATATGTTGCTGAGAAATAGTCTTGATAAATTGGTTAACCTGAGTGGTCTGGCATAATTTCTCAATATATTGTAAAAATAAATCCTTCTTGAAGTATTTTGGAGGATCCGAGAGTAAACTCTCTTTGTAGGTAGTGGGCTGTATGGATGTGGAGTTTTCCTCTTGTGTGGCTATTTTTGTGATCCCACTTGTATTTTGTGGGTTAATATGTTCACTCCCTTCATTCATTTTTTCAATACGATCCGTACTTATATGTTGGTAAAATATACTTTGAAGACCACATATTTGCAGCTGTAGTTGGTTAAATGCTCCTTTTAATTGCTCTACTGTCTCCTTTAGGTAGACTATATCGTATTCTATTTGCTGAACTCTGGTTTCCAATCTGCAACAAGTGAAATAGTTAATTTCTTGATAGAAAATCAGCTAAAATATTAAGTTTTCCTTTTATGTTTTCTATTAAGAAATCGTAATGTGCTAACTCTATCTGCCATCTTATCAATCTTTTATTTGCTATGGTTGGGTCTATTATTTTATTAATCCAACTCTTTGCTTTGGTATTATCTGTTCTTACCGTAAATTTTGTATGTGTTATGAATAGTTCAAACTTTTTTATGGCTTTTAAGATTGCTAGTAGTTCTTTTTCGTTTATGTGGTAATTTTGTTGAGTTTGTGTGAAAGATCCACTAGTATATCTAGCTAGTTTTTCTTCATTTTCTCCTATTTCAATAAATTTTAATACTGCTCCCCAATTGGTTTCACATGTATATGTTTCTATTATCCAAGAACATTCTTTAACGGGTAATCTTAGCTTTTGTAATTCTGAAGTTTGTTGTTTTAATATTTTAAGTTTCTCTTCATCCTCCAGGGTCCATTCCCATTTCTTAAACTTTTTAAGTTTTTGTTACAACCAATTTGTTTTTGCTGATAAATTTGGTATGTAACCTCTTGTTTGATTTAGTAATCCTATTATAGCTTGCACTTCTCTTTTTTCTTTCAAGACATTAGGAAAAGTCTTTATTTTTTCTGCTATATGTGGTTGTAATTCTATTCCTTCATATGATAATTTTGTTCCTAAGAATTCTATCTCGGTTTTAAATAATTCCATTTTCTTTTTTGATAGTGTTACCGCTAAATCTGGTGTGGGGGCAAACATATAGTATTTGTGGATTCTTGAGAAAATGAACAAGGCAAACCTGTTGACCTGTTGACCTTCACCGACTTGTTGACTTGGTCTCTTGCCGCTGCTGCGAACCTGCAAAAAGTACGAGACACCGGGATGGATCCCGGCGATGCACCCTCCGACGCTCAAGTCAGTAACCAGAAGTGATTATGAAAGAGCATAAATTGGCAAAAGATTGATTACCTCTTAATGGAGATGGATGAGGGGTATTTATAGGCGTCTCAGGGATCAGATTAGGCATGTAATTCCTGTGTATAGATAAGGAATGTAATCCCTAATTCCCAGTGAAAAGATAGATGTGAATCAGGGCCGTTGATTAAGATTTAATCAGGGACCTTGATTTTATCTTGCTGGACCGGGTGTGTAGCGAGTTGGAACCCGTACCCAGTTGATGTGGATTCGTTTATGGGTTATTGGGCTTTGAATAAAGACCTAGTTCCCATTTCAGACCCGTCAGTAGGTGAAATTACCGTTTTACCCCTGAGCTTTAAGATTCATCTCCAATGTGAACGGTCCCAATTTAATCCTATTTTTAGCCATATCATGAGCCCCCCACTCCTAGAGACTGAGTTTTTCAGTCTTTGAGGAGTAGTTTTACTGTTCTAATGGCGTACGGGATTTTATCGGTGTTCTTAAAGGAGTTTTGGATCTTGCTTGGGGTTTAACGGTGTTATTCTGGGCTTGTAAAATGCCCAAAAATATCCTCAGAATTTTCTGGATTTTTGGTGATTTTTCCAGATTTTTCTGAATTTTTTTGAATTTTTTATTCATTTTCCGAATTAAATAAATAATTATCGAAAATATTAATTAATTATTCTAATTTAATAATTATTTTTTCAGAATTTAAAAATAATTTTTCTGAATTAATAATTATCTTTAGAATTTTTAATTAATTTTTTTCGATTTTTTAATATTTTTTCGAAATTTTTAAATAATTAAAACAATTAAATAAATAAATAAATTAAATATTACCTGGACACGTGGCGCGATCTGTGCCATCGGATCCCGGCACGAATCTCGAGGAGGCATTTTTCCCAAAAAAACGTTATTTTGTCGTTTAGTGCACGTGGTGCGATCTGGAACGTCCATCACCAGAAGCGCGAATTTCTGGAAGATCCAACGGTCGTAGTCGCTCGGCGGCTTTTTTCTCCATTTTGGAGCTCGGATGGGGACTTGCTCGGCAGCCGACCGGGAGGTGACGCCACGTGGCACGCCACGTGGATTTTTTTTTCTTCTTCTTTCTCCCTTCTTTCTCCTCCGCTTCCTTCTTTCTCTTCTTCTTCGTTCTATATACTTCTTCGTCTTCTTCTTTCTCCTTCTTTCGCCTTCGAGCTTGGAGACAGTGGGGATCGACTGTCGTGAGCTCGGCGAGGGGCGCAGCGGAGATGCAGGGCTAGACTGTGGGGTCGAGGAGCTCGACGCTCAGGACGAGGAAGGAGCTCGCCAATGGTGGAGTGGTGCTCAACGTCCTGGCAAAGTCTAGCGGGAGCTCAACACTTGTTGGTTGAAAGAGTTCCTGTGGAAATATTGGCGAACGTGGAGGGGCTCGGATAGCGGCAAGCTCGCTGAACGAAGCGGGAGGTCGTTCGGCGAAGGAGAAGCTTGACGATGGGTTTGATGCTTGTCATCGTTGGAGCTCTTCATAGTGGATGGGGGAGGTCGAGCTTCGACAGTGGAGGAGTGTTGCTCGACGGAAGGGAGTGGAGCTCGACATCGTGGTGAACGTGGCGAAGCTCGGGAGCTCGGCCCTGGAGGAGTTGGGTTCGGTGTCGTCGGAGCTTGGCTGTGGGCTCGTCGACACTTCGACAGTGGAGAAGAAGGTGTGTTTTGTGTTCGATGGGTTCGGCGTAGAGCTTAGAGCTCGTCCATGTAGCTCGGCGAGGTGGAGAGCGGAGCTCGATGGCCCAGGGAGCTCAGAGAGGAGAGGAGCTTGACGTCGTTGGAGGTTCGGCGAAGGAGAGGAGCTCGGCGATCATTTGCTGCGAACGTTGCGAGCATGGCGACGGTTCGAGCTCGACGTCGACGGAGGGACTCGACTCCGAAGCGCTCGCCTGAGTTCTGCTTGAGCTCGGTGAGGAGTGGATGGAGGTCGTCGGAGCTGGGGTGATGGAGGTCGGCAAGGCCATGGCGGAGCTTGGAGAGCTCGGAGCTTGGAAATGCTCGGCATGGAGTTGTGGGTTCAACCAATCTTGAAGATGAGCTTGGGTTTTGTTTTTCTTGGTTTTGGCGGGAATCATGGAGAAGAAGAGGAAAAGAAGGGTACGGGTGTTCGGGTTTGGATCCCTTAACGGGTCCGAACCCGACCCTTGTGGTCCTTTTTCTTTTTTTTGGCTTCTTGTTCGGCGAATCCGAACACGGATTTTGAGGCAAATTTTTGGCCATTTTACAGCTCGGTAGGGAAGTAGCTCGGATGGTAGATCCGAGCTACGTGGCTTGATCTGGACGGTTGAATGGTGGCACGAATCTCGAGACGGGCTCAGTTCCCAAGAAAACACTATCTTGTCGTTTAGCGACGTTGGCAAGATCTGGGCCGTCTGATCGAGATCTTACACGAATGTTGAGGGAAAAGTGATTTTTCTCCGTTTTGGAGCTCGGATGGGCACTTGCTCGGCAGCCGACCGGAGGGAAGAGCTCGGATTCGATTTTGACAGTTGCTCGGGTTCGGTTTTTCCCTCGCGCGAGTGGCTCGGTTCGGATTTCCGAGCTATTCGGCGCAGCTGTATTGCGGTCCACTTTCCCGGTGCTACGGAGGTCCGGTCGGGGCATGCGACCCCTCATTTCGAAGCTAATTCGAAGATCTACAACTTCTCTTTAGGAGTGGGATGAAGATTCACCCTCCTTCATGGTCAAAATAGCCCCGCAACATTCTTGTGTTCATGGAGTTGATAAGCGCTTTGGTCTTGGGGATTTTGGAAGAGGAGCTCCACTCCTAAGGGCGGAGAAGATGTGCTAGGAAGACCCTTGTGCTAGGAAGACCCTTGTAAGATGTGCTAGGAAGACCCTTATGCTAGGAAGACCCTTGTGCTAGGAAGACCCTTGTAAGATGTGCTAGGAAGACCCTTGGGGCGAAGAAGGGGCGCGAGCGGCTCGGATCGCTAGTCGCTCGGCTCGGAATACCGAGCGACGTGGAGCGATCTGAGCCGTCGGATCTCAGCGCGGATCTCGAGGCGGGCACAGTTTCCAAGAAAACACTATCTTGTCGTGTAGTGGTGCTGGCATGATCTGAGCCGTCTGATCGAAATCTTATGCGAATGTTGAGGGAAAAGTGATTTTTCTCCGTTTTGGGGCTCGGATGGGCACTTGCTCGGAATCCGAGCCGGACCCTTTGATATTGGGGTCGGATCGGCACTTGCTCGGCATTCGAGCGGAGGGAAGAGCTTGGATTCGACAGTTGCTCGGATTTTGATCCCGCGTGTGCCGAGCTATTCGACCTGTATCGAAACGTTTTGCCTTTTCGCCAACCGTTGCTGCTCAGTTACAAAGTCGTTTGGGCTTTCGTAATGCCTCAAGAGCCGATCAAGAGTCGCGCCCTTACGTTACAAAGTCCAAGAGACTTTTTCTTTTACTTTCGAGGGTCGGATTGGGCGAGTGGAGTGAAGAGCTCGGCTCTGAAAGAGAGCTATTTGTGAGACGAGTGTGAGGAGGGACTCTATGAGAGAGTTGTGCTCCAAACTCGTTGAGAAGAGGTCCGCTTCGGAGGCGAGCGGAGTGAAGAGCTCGGCTCTGGAAGAGAGCCATTTGTGAGATGAGTTTGAGGAGCAACTGTAGGAGAGAGTTGTGAGCTCCGAACTCGTTGAGAAGAGGTCCGCTTCGGAGGCGAGCGGAGTGAAGAGCTCGGTGAGACGAGTGTGAGGAGGGACTCTATGAGAGAGTTGTGCTCCAAACTCGTTGAGAAGAGGTCCGCTTCGGAGGCGAGCGGAGTGAAGAGCTCGGCTCTGGAAGAGAGCCATTTGTGAGATGAGTTTGAGGAGCAACTCTAGGAGAGAGTTGTGAGCTCCGAACTCATTGAGAAGAGGTCCGCTTCGGAGGCGAGCGGAGTGAAGAGCTCGGTGAGACGAGTGTGAGGAGGGACTCTATGAGAGAGTTGTGCTCCAAACTCGTTGAGAAGAGGTCCGCTTCGGAGGCGAGCGGAGTGAAGAGCTCGGCTCTGGAAGAGAGCTATTTGTGAGACGAGTGTGAGGAGGGACTCTATGAGAGAGTTGTGCTTCAAACTCGTTGAGGAGAGGTCCGTTTTGGAGGCGAGCGGAGTGAAGAGCTCGGCTCTGGAAGAGAGCTATTTGTGAGACGAGTGTGAGGGGGGACTCTATGAGAGAGTTGTGCTCCAAACTCGTTGAGAAGAGGTCCGCTTCGAAGGTGAGCGGAGTGAAGAGCTCGGCTCTGGAAGAGAGCCATTTGTGAGACGAGTGTGAGGAGGGACTCTATGAGAGACTTGTGCTCCAAACTCGTTGAGAAGAGGTCCGCTTCGAAGGCGAGCGGAGTGAAGAGCTCGGCTCTGGAAGAGAGCCATTTGTGAGATGAGTTTGAGGAGCAACTGTAGGAGAGAGTTGTGAGCTCCGAACTCGTTGAGAAGAGGTCCGCTTCGGAGGCGAGCGGAGTGAAGAGCTCGGTGAGACGAGTGTGAGGAGGGACTCTATGAGAGAGTTGTGCTCCAAACTCGTTGAGAAGAGGTCCGCTTCGGAGGCAAGCGGAGTGAAGAGCTCGGCTCTGGAAGAGAGCCATTTGTGAGATGAGTTTGAGGAGCAACTCTAGGAGAGAGTTGTGAGCTCCGAACTCTTTGAGAAGAGGTCCGCTTCGGAGGCGAGCGGAGTGAAGAGCTCGGCTCTGGAAGAGAGCTATTTGTGAGACGAGTGTGAGGAGGGACTCTATGAGAGAGTTATGCTCCAAACTCGTTGAGAAGAGGTCCGCTTCGGAGGTGAGCGGAGTGAAGAGCTCGGCTCTGGAAGAGAGCCATTTGTGAGACGAGTGTGAGGAGGGACTCTATGAGAGAGTTGTGCTCCAAACTCGTTGAGAAGAGGTCCGCTTCGGAGGCGAGCGGAGTGAAGAGCTCGGCTCTGGAAGAGAGCCATTTGTGAGATGAGTTTGATGAGCAACTCTAGGAGAGAGTTGTGAGCTCCGAACTCGTTGAGAAGAGGTCCGCTTCTGAAGCGAGCGGAGTGAAGAGCTCGGTGAGACGAGTGTGAGGAGGGACTCTATGAGAGAGTTGTGCTCCAAACTCGTTGAGAAGAGGTCCGCTTCGGAGGCGAGCGGAGTGAAGAGCTCGGCTCTGGAAGAGAGCTATTTGTGAGACGAGTGTGAGGAGGGACTCTATGAGAGAGTTGTGCTCCAAACTCGTTGAGGAGAGGTCCGCTTCGGAGGCGAGCAGAGTGAAGAGCTCGGCTCTGGAAGAAAGCTATTTGTGAGACGAGTGTGAGGAGGGACTCTATGAGAGAGTTGTGCTCCAAACTCGTTGAGAAGAGGTCCGCTTCGGAGGTGAGCGGAGTGAAGAGCTCGGCTCTGGAAGAGAGCCATTTGTGAGACGAGTGTGAGGAGGAACTCTATGAGAGAGTTGTGCTCCAAACTCGTTGAGAAGAGGTCCGCTTCAGAGGCGAGCGGAGTGAAGAGCTCGGCTCTGGAAGAGAGCCATTTGTGAGATGAGTTTGAGGAGCAACTCTAGGAGAGAGTTGTGAGAACTCGTTGAGAAGAGGTCCGCTTCGGAGGTGAGCGGAGCGAAGAGCTTGGCTCTAGAAGAGAGCTATTTGTGAGACAAGTGTGAGTAGCAACTCTAGGGGAGAGTTTTAGCTCCGAACTTGCTGCTTATGTGAGAGAATCAACGATTGTGGGAGCAATTCCGAATGGCAAACCACTTCTTACCCGCTTATGAGCGAGTAATTTGAAGCAGAATCGAGCCAAGTGTTGGACTCCGAACTCGTCGTTTAAGAGAGCATCAACGGTTGTGGGAGCAATTCCGAATGGCAAACCACTTCTAACCCGCTGAAGAGCAAGTTATTTGAAGCAGAATCGAGCCAAGTGTTGGACTCCGAACTCGTTGTGAAGAACTTAGTAAGTTGCGGGAGCAGCCATGTAGAAGAAGCTGGACTCCGAACTCACCATTTAGCGAGTTGTGACTTGGAAAGATAGAGAAGCAAAAGCAATAATTTTCAATGAAAAAATGTAAAGTTTTATTGAGATAAACTAAGTGGCTGCTTCAATAGGGCAAGCCATTATTACATGCTATTGGCCGGATTATAAGCATCAACCTTATTGAAAATCAAAATCCTACTTCTATGATAAGGTGAAGACCTATTGGGAGGAGCTGGGAGGTTCTGAGTCTTGAAGCTCGGCAGGCCTTTCCGTTCGTTTGTAGGCTCCTCAGGGGGAAAGCTCGGACCCCTCTTTTTGGACGAACTTGGTAAGGTGCCCCCGCTGTATGAGTTCTTCGATCTCCTCCTTGAGAGCCTGACAATCATCCGTGTCGTGGCCGTGGTCCCTGTGAAAGCGGCACCACTTATCCTTGTCCCTCTTCTTGCCAGGGGTATTCATTCTAGGGGGAGCACGGAGTAGTCCTTCCTTGTCCACCTCCATAAGAACTTCTGATATGTTAGCAATGAGGGGGGTGAACTTCTCAAAACGTGGAGTCGGGCGGCGCTGGCCATTACTGTCCTTCTGGAATTTTTGGGTCCCTTCTTCACTTGTGTTCTTCCGTTTGTTTCCAGAAGATGTCTCCTCAAGAGCAAGGGGGTCGAGGGCCTCTTCCGCCCGTATGTACTTCTCCACCCTAAGTAGGAGCTCTGAGAAGTCCCGAGGAGGCTTCTTGGCAAAGGATGCCCTGAGGTTGGCATTAGTGACGTTGCGCTCGAATGCGGTAGAGGCTACTGACTGGTTGAGGGAGGGAATGGACCGGGCTTCGGCGGTAAAGCGTCGAACGTAATCCCTTAGGCGTTTACCTTTTTCTTGGTTGAGGGTCACCAGAGATACACTTGTTTTCTCGGCCCGGCGGCTACTCACGAAATGAGTAAGGAAGAGCGCTTCGAACTGATCGAATGAGAAGATGGAGGCCGGGGCGAGTCGAGAGTACCATTCTCGCGCAGAGCCCTTCAGCGTGGCAGGGAAGATCTTGCAGAGGAGGGCGTCTGAAGCATGGTGGATCATCATGAGAGTTTTAAAACTCTCTATGTGATCCGAGGGGTCTGACTCCCCGGTATACGATTCGAAGTGAGGCGACTTGAAGTTCTCTGGGATAGGGGCCTCCATGATGGTGCGGGAGAATGGAGGTCTGCTCGGGCGGAGGTTTATCTCTCGTTGCTCTTCTTCCCTGTCAATTCGGCCGAGGCGCCTCTCCATCTCATGGAGACGGCGGTAGACCGAGTCTTCTCTTTGGTCATACCTTGCCGAGCCCCAGGACTCATCTTCGGACGATGATGGACTGGGGGCTGCGGCGATGGTAGTTTGGAGAAGGACGAGGACTGAGAGTGTGAAGGCGGTGGTTCCTAGCTGGCTCATGAGTAGGTGGCCTCTGATCGTTCTTTGGAGCGATATTGAGGGCCCTTAAGACTGTCGCTTGGAAGTCTTGAAGATCTGCCCTTGTGACTGGTTCCTCTCCAGCTTGGCGGTCCCTATGTGTGGCTCGGCTTACTGGAGAATGAGTTCTCCGCTGATGATGCTGAGGGGACTCTCTTTGCCTCCTCGGGGGAGGGGATCTTCTAGTCCTCGGTCGTCGGGGGGTTCGGATTCTTGAAGCGCCTGAGTTCTCGGGTTGATGGACTCGACCAAGGGCCCGCCATCCATTCAGGCGAGTTCTAAGGTCGACCCCCTTTTGGCGGTCGGCAATGATTTGACGAAGATCCCGCTCGGGAGGGCTTTGAGAAGCCAGGGATTCAACTGAATGATTGGGACCCGTGACTCGGTCATGAGGAGGATGTTGCTTCGGATGACTCTGACGGGAGCCCCCCGAGACCCTTGAGGGGCCTGTTGAGTAGGAGCACCTTGAACCGGAGGAGGGAGAGGAGGAAGGGAAGTGGTTCTTCGGTTGGAGACCGCTGCCTTCCTCTTCTGTTTTGGATGCATGGCTTGAAACTAGTATCGTTGATGAAGAGAGGTCATGTTGCTTTTTCGTTTCCCACAGACGGTGCCGATCTGTTACCGCTAAATCTGGTGTGGGGGCAAATAGATAGTATTTGTGGATTATTGAGAAAATGAACAAGGCAAACCTATTGACCTGTTGACCTTCACCGACTTGTTAACTTGGTCTCTTGCCGCTGCTGCGAACCTTCAAAAAGTGCGAGACACTGGGATGGATCCCGGCGACGCACCCTCCGACGCTCAAGTCAGTAACCAGAAGTGATTATGAAAGAGTGTAAATTGGCAAAAGATTGATTACCTCTTAATGGAGATGGATGGGAGGTATTTATAGGCATCTCAGGGATCAGATTAGGCATGTTATTCCTGTGTATAGATAAGGAATGTAATCTCTAATTCCCAGTGAAAAGATAGATGTGAATCAGGGCCGTTGATTAAGATTTAATCAGGGACCTTGATTTTATCTTGCTGGACCGGGTGTGCAGCGGGTTGGAACCCGTACCCAGTTGATGTGGATCCGTTTATGGGTTATTGGGCTTTGAATAAAGACCCAGTTCCCATTTCAGACCCGTCAGTAGGTGAAATTATCGTTTTACCCCTGAGCTTTAAGATTCGTCTCCGATGTGAACGGTCCCAATTTAATCCTATTTTTAGCCATATCATATAGTATAATGCCTGCATTTTTCACTATTTCTATGAATTTTAGTAGATGTTCTTTATGTTGTTCCTCGTTTTCTGATCCTATTAGAATATCATCTACATATACTAATATGAAATTGTTGAATTTTTCAAAAATTTTATGTAACTCCTATTTCCCCGTATTTATATTTTATACTGTATTTTGCCTCATTGTACTCTCTCGTCTATTTGAGATCCTGTAGTTTGTTTTAGATTGAATAAAATTGTTATTTTTGTCTCGACTCAATTTTTGGTCCTTTTATCGAATTCATTTGTGTGCACTTTGTGTCGTTCTTCATGGAGAATTGACCATTTCTTTCCATTTATCTCTTTAATCCCCATTTTATTGCATTTTGACCAATTCTCCTGTTGGATCCTATTTGAAACGGGTACCCTAATACCCACTAAACCAAACCCTCACTATATAACCCTACCCTAACCCTAATCCCAACCCTAATCACTGTTTAGCCCTAACCTCGCCTCTATCACTAATCTCCTTCCTCCTTCGTCTCTATCTCCAGCATCCCAAACTCCCCTCCGTTCGCCTCCGATCACCATCAAACCTCCATCACCTTCACCTTCGACTACCACTGCACCGTCCACCACCATCAATCGTCAACACCACCACAACCTCCATCACCGTCGTCTCCACCATCAACCAAACTCCGAACCCAATTCACCATCGAACCCAACCTCACAACCCATCGCCTGTCACCACCCCCCACCGCCTCATCATCCCCTCGCCGCTCACCACACCCAATACCTCACCGCACACCGCAGTCGCCTCGTCACCGTCGGAGAACCCTGCCATCGCTATCTCTCTCATTCTCTATTTCGTCGAAGAAGGGAACGAAGGAAGAAGAAAGGAGGGATTTGGGCGGGATCAAATCTCGACCATCGGATCGCATCAAGATCTGTGCGATCGAGCCAAATCTGATCGCTGTTCGGTGTCCGCCCACAGCGAATCCCAGATCCGCTGTTCGCTATTCGGGAGGGATCCACTGCGTAGGAGCGATCCCATTGGCTACGCTCGCTGTTTGGTGTTCTGGGCGCAGCGAATCCTGGTGTGCTGTTTGCTGTTCGGCCGATCCGGTGTGGGGGAATTTTCACTCTACTGTCGATCTTCGAACGTGCTTCACACGTGCTTTTGAGAGACTTCTTCCAGGATTTTTTCAACCCAATTTTCTACAACAAGTGGATCTAATCGTCGTCAAATTAAGACAAGTATCCCTTGTACAATTTATTTGTTCTAGTACAAGCATTCCTTGAAAAATACTACAAATAGTTAGAATTGTGACTCCTCCTTGACTATCGTTGCTGATCAATATTAAACCTCCAAAATTTTATGATTCTAAGAGTCACAAAAATTTCATTGTGTTAAATTATAATTACTTGGACTCTTTTACCCCTGAACATATGGACACATGAATTAAGGAGCCCAAGATTTGTAGACATATGTTATATCTTGCATTTGATGAACTCGCACCCATTTGACTTGAAAAACAATCATTACTTGCTGTTTTGACTATCATTTTCCTGTATTTATATCACACGTTAACCTAGATGCCTAATAACAAATTTTATGTAATCTATACTAGTAAGATATTTCCACATGTTGCTGTCCTAAATCTTGTTATGCTGTTTTGACCCCTTTAACATTAGAATCTGAACCCGAGCCCTGAATAGAAAATGTAGCTCTAGATGTCTAGATTTCGATAGCCTCCGGAATTTTCAGACTTGATCCAGACTTGAAACTATTTGGATGTTATTATTATATTTTCAATTGTTTTTGTTGTTAATAAATCATTCATGCATGCTTGGTTATATATATATATCTCTGGTTATATTCTTGTTGTGATGCTGAGTCGATCCTACAGCTTATGAATGTTGTTAAGATCATTCGCTGGGCTTCGTCATGCACTCGTATTCCGTATTTTGGGAAGCGGGGCGTGACATTTTATCCATATATTCTTGAAATATTCCTAGGCTATTTTTATAACCGAATGGTAATACATTCCATTCATAAAATCCTTGAGGTGTGCTAAATGCCGTTAAAGGTTTTGAATCTTCTGTTTGTTTTACATGATAAAATCCTGATTTGCAGTCAAATTTCGAATACATTTTCCTTGTTCTTACTATGTTAAGTAGTATTTGCATGTCTGGTAGTGGGTATCCAAATCTCTTAGTATTTTTATTTAATTCCTTATAATTTACTACCATTCGAGATTTACCTCTTTTTTCTTCTGAATGTTTTTTTACTATGAATGCTGGTGATGAATGTGGACTTTGTGATTTTCTTATATAATTATTTTCTACTAATTCTTTTATGTGTATTTTGAATTCTTCTAGGTCTGTTGGAGTATGTCTTATTGGTCTAATTTTAATTATTTTGTTCTTATCTATTAACTCTATATGTGCCGTGGGTTCACTTAAGTTCCATTTTGCCAAGGGGTCTTCTCCGCACAGATCTTCTAATTGTTTTTGTAAAATTTCTTTTATAGTTGTTACTTGAACTTGTTGTATTCTAGTTTTATTTGGTAAATATTGGTATTCACCACGCTGGGTTGAAGAAACTCTGATGTGTGGTAGGTCAGTTCTGGAATAAGGTTGGGTTATTCTAATTGCTATTGCTTGGTGTCTGCAAGGTGTTGTAAATATGACTGATTTATGTGATATAGTTATGGGATAGTATTGTTGGAAAAAATCATTTCCTAAGAGTACATCATTATTCATATCGTCAAACTGGTATATGATAGGTATTTTTAGGATGTAATTTCCTATTTGTACATTAATATTTTGTTGATATTTGTCTAGTATGATAGTTTGTCCAGTTAATCCAGTTATGGTTTTTTTATTAGAACCATCTTGTTTCCATTTAGGTAGTATGTTTTTGCGGCATAGACTAGTACCGGCTCCGGTGTCTATTAGACTGTGATAGTTTCTTGATTTGTATCCTTCGTAAACAAATGCTGTTAGAATGTATAATGTGTTTTTTGTTGCTCTTAATGGATTCATTTGTCCAATATCCTATTTATTATCATGCTTTCATTGTTTATCGTTATTGTGATTTTTTCTTCTTGAATAGAGTAAGATTGTACTGATGTAAGGAAGTCAGTTCCTAATAACATATCATTAACATGGTGTTCTGGGTCTACGTGTAAGTGTAATAACATTTCCTTTCTACCATTTATCCTTAGTGTTAGTATGATTTTATGTACAGTTGGATGTCTATTATTATAATAGTTTAGGTAGTAATATGGGTTTTCTAATGTTATTAATTCAGTGATTTTTATATTTGTTTGTTTAATATGTGAATTGGTAGCTCTTGTATCTACTAAGGCTATTTGTTTATTCCATTTTCCATTGTCATAATATTCTAGTTCTATTTTAAATTGGTTATTGTTTTGGTATTCTAATGTATTTATTATTGGTATTAATTCCAATACTTGTTGTTTATTTCTTATTGATAGTGATCTCTTTCCGAACATTATTTGTGGTGCTTTTCCTTTTACAGTTTCTTTTGCTTTATTAAAGTCGAATTCTATATAATTTGGTATAGTCATTTCAGGGTTTTCTCTAGCTGGTTTGTATCTTATGATTTCGCTAAATAGAGGCTCTATTTTAAAATTATCTGTATTTCTATTCTTTACTTCGTGCTTACTAGTGAAAGCGTAAATATTTCTTATTTGTATGCTCATAACTTTGCTTTTTTCTATTATTTCTATACCTGATAACCTATGATACATGACTAGACTTTTATCTTTATTTTCTTCTGTCATGCTTATAGAGAAATTAGGTTTTATTGTGAACTTTATCTTTTGGTATATTAGGTTTCCTTGTACTATTCCTATTAAGGCATCTTGTGTACTTGATATTATCCTATCATCCATTAGATATATTTGGAGGGGTATATTTATTCCTTCCTTAAAATATGCTTTTATTATTATTTGTACAGCTCCTAAATATATGTGTCTTAATGTTTTTCTGGTCTTTTCGCTTATCTTTTCTATCTCTTGTCTTATTATTCTTTCTGTTATTAATGGGATTATGGTTTTGCCTTGTGCTTGTTCAATATCTATAGGTTGTTCATTATTCCTAGCTATTACTATGGTGCTTTTCTTTCTTTCAAATATTGGTAGTTTAAAGATTTCTTTTTGATTTATATCTAATTTGGTCTCTCTTATTTTATCGTACTTTTGTATGTCAAAGCACATTCTTTCTCTTAGTTCTTCATTGTTTTCTTCTCTTTCTGAGGGTTCCCCTATTTCTGTCAGATCAGTTAACATGTATATTTCACATTCTTCTGTTTCACCTTCACTACTTCCACTATCTTCTTCCATTACCATTATTTCTTCATCTTCACTTATATCTGACCATTCTTCATCATATTCTATGGGTTCGTAATTTATGTTATTCATTTCTTCAATTTCTTCTACGTATTTTACATTTTTTTTTCATTCTTTTAGGACAATTTGGTGATATATGTCCTACCTCTCCACATATGTAACAATTACATTTTTTTGGATTTTTTGTATACTGCCTATTTTTATTTTTCTTTATTTTTCTAAAGTATTTTTTAAAAGGTTTTCTATCTCTCTTAAAAGTTTTCCTATATTTTGGTTGATATTTTTGGAATTTATGATTATTCTTCTTTGTGTATCTATAATTATTATTGCATCCCCAATGATTTGGTCTTGTATCTTCACAGCAAATTCTTTGTTTATATGTTCTGTAATATTTCATTGTTGCTCTACCATCTTGGCATACTTTGTCTCTATAATCTTTTACAAATTGCATTCTATACCCTAAAGTGTCTACTTCATGTTTCACTTTTTCATTTATGTATGCACTATATATGTTTATACTCCATGGATCAGGTAATTTTAGAAAGAATGAGTCTAAAATTGAACTTCGTTCTTCTTTTGTATAATAACTATCTTGATAATATTCTCAGAATTCACAAGCATAGTTGTTAAAATGGCACATGTCGCATATTTCTAAGTTACTTAGTCTCCATCTTGCTTGATTCTTTTTATATATAGTGTGTTTCTCTCCTTTATCGTATACGCTGAATTCGGTTCTTATTGCTTTTTCGTAATTTGTAATTATTTCTTTTAAACCTAACGTCCGTTGTGCTGAGCTTTCTTCAGTTCCTTTATCATCAACTGGTCTTGATTTTCTTATAGTATTTCTCTCTTCTTTTTCTAATCCATTCCACCATTTTGCTACGACTCCCATAAAGGTGGCTTCTATAAATTTCTCAAATGCATTTCCGTTAAGGTTTTGCCTAAATCCTACTATTAGTGACGATTTTACCCATTCTTCAATTGTTCTATCTACGTCTTTTACGCAATCTAGGTCTAACCATTCTCCATTTCCTACTATTCCTTTTTCGTAGTGTTCTGTTGGTTCGTATTTTGGGGTTTCTTTTTCTTTATCTTTTCCTGGTTGCATTCTTCTTTTTGTATTTTGCCATTTCCATGGTAATTGGTATGGTTTTTTGTTAGGTGGTGGTCTTATGATTTCATACATGTTACTTGGAATTTCTGAAGGTTTTTCAATAATCTTATCTTGGTCCATTTTTATTTCTTCGTTTGCTATATCTAGATTTTTCAAGGCTTCTTGCACTTCTTCTGAATTAGGATTTGCCATTAAATCTTCTATTTCCAAGATATTTATATTAAGTTTTGTTATGGCTTCTAGCTCTTTCATACCTTCTTCTGTTATGCCCAATTCTTCTTCTGGGTCTGTCATATATCTTCCTAATTCTTTTATATTTTTATTTATGATTCTTAAATCTTTTCTTATATCACTGAACATTTCAGGACCGTTGTAATCTTCTTCCAACTCTTGTATGTTTAAATAAATTTTTGGCTCCATGTCCTATTATTTTGTTTGCTAGTAGGTGTTGGTAATACCAACTTGCTTCTTCGTTTCTGTAATCTAATACTTTATATGCTATTTATTTTTGTATCTCTTTAGGTAGTTGATTAGTTACTTTTATTGTTAGTAATAGGTATTCTGATATTTCTTTACTAGCAATATGCTTACTTTCCACTAATCTTTTATCAACGTATCTAGTCTTGAATTTTGAAAGATTTTTTAATTTAAGTTTCTCTATTTTCTGTGAATTATCCAGCTTTTCTAAGGATAAGGTGTATTATAGTTTATAATTTCTAAAGTAGGGTTATATATAAAAATTTGCTTTTTGGTTATTATAATTAAAAGGGATAGTTGGCTAAATTTTTTATAAAAGTGAGGTATTTAGCTAAATCTTTTAGGAAGTGGGGTATTTGGCTAAATATTTTCCAAAATAGGTTAGTTTTACCCGCTATACTCGGATGTTTAAGTGAGTCAGTTGTTGTACAGGTAGTAGGACCATGTAATGTAATGTAATGAATGTAATTGGTACTGTTTTGAATGAGTGAAAACTCTCACTTGCTTCACTCAGCTGAGCTTTTTGACTACATGACATGAAAAGTTAAGATTTTATTTTATGTTGGTCAAATAATTCCTCCTCCATTGTCACATGAAAAGTAGAGAAGATATGTGTGTTACTGTGTACGATAAAAGTAGGGAAATTTGACCTCTTATCTGAGAAGGAAAGCTAGAGTCACTAGCTCTTCGTTGGTTGGTCTATATGTACCTTTAACCTTTTTCCCATTTCTATCTGTAAACATAATGCGCCGATGTTGAACAGTTCCCTGCTTTTTTAAATTTTTAATATATAATAAATATTGGGCCAAAGAAATGGTAGGATTTGCGGATGCTCTAATACCAATTGTCAGCAATTTCGTATTGAGTTTATGCAACACAATCACTATAAACCACCAAGCAAAATAATGCATCAAACCAAACACACCAAAGTATACAATTTTGTCTAGATTTGAGCCAACCCTAATCTAGGATAGAAATAACTGATATGATATTCAACTAAAGAAAGATACAAGAGTTGCAACCACTCTTACCACGACCAGGACCGGCCCCCTAGTGGAGGTCGGGGAGGCGACCGCCTCAGGCCCTCGAATTTTGCGCATTTTTAGGGACCCCCAAAATTTGTTTCCTTGTATTTATATATACGTATTTTTCGAGTAATATTTTTTTGGGGCCCCCAAATTTATTTTTTTTTTGGCTTTTATTTTTTAATTAATATTTTGGCCGGCTTATTTTAGTTGGATTTGGGTTTGTATGAAAATTTTTTTTTTCAAATTCCTAAATCTCCATGTATTTTTTCATATATATCGGTTTTTAAGAATCGTAGCAAAAAAAAAAAATTCCAAATTTTTTTTTTACCTATTTTTAAAAAAAAACAAATTCTGTGTGGGGGCCCATTTCAAGAGTTCGACTCGGGCCCCATAAACATAGGGCTGGCCCTGACCATGACCATATCTATCTCTCAAGCCTAACCAAAAGATACTTATTAAAAAACAATTGAAAAACCTCTCAAACTCACCTCAATGAAGTATTCACTCTCCTCTCAAAGAATGCCAATTACAATAACATACAGAGATATAAAGAAACACTAGTTTGATATCTTGATACAATAGCCGTCCGATATTTTTGAAGAGATAACCATACGATAAAAGTCATACGATCTAACATGGAGTAGAAGTTAGGCATTAATTGAATCCCCAAGACCCGACCCCACCCAATTCGTCGCCTTCAACCATCAACGGACGACTGCCCAATGTGACAGTCGACCGCTTGAACCCCAAGTCCATCCAGAGAAGAATTGCGGTCGACTGCACAATGTCGTGGTCGACTGTCAATTCTTCTTCATTGTTGTTGTTGCTGTTGGTGCTACTTGCTACTTCTTTCTTCCTTAGACACTTCGACCTCCTTCGCTTCAATATCTTCTCTCACATCGAGCATAATATGCAAGACATAACCCAACAATCTTCACCTTGGATTGCATACTCATGAATCCACACTTGTGTGATTTAAACTCTTCCAGTCTATTTTTGTTTTCTATTATAAACAACCCGGTTCAGTAGCTTCTTCTGCTAGTTGAATCTACCTCCACCTTATTTTTCTCCAATTGGTATGTCTCTCAAAGACACACCCCAGTAGGCATTAACACAAAGGTGTCACCCTAAGCACGAGCTCCACCTACCCCGAGACACTCTCCACCTATTGACGATGTTTGAACGTCGCAGTCTCGCTTCAGTAATTCTAGTAGCGGCAAACTAAATAATGATTTAAGAACACAAAGCTTCAAATCACTTGTACATGATTTTTCATTCCCACGAACCTAGTAGAAGTTGTGCTAACTCTGCTCAACCACCTCTCACTGTTCATCACCTTACAATGACTTTCCCAAATTGATAGAACTCCATCTCGAGCTATGTACCTGCCGCCCCGTACTTCCGGAGTTCTCCTGAATATTAGGCTATGTTTCAACAAAGGAATATGCATGACCTTTTCTAGTGTGTACTCCTTTCTGTCACTCAACTGTTCTCTTACCCATTACTTCACAAATCTCACCAACTTCCGTTCTCACACAAAGATCTAATATAGACTTGTAAGTAGAAACCATCTTCCGCTTGGAGCAAATATGAGAAGAACTACCCGAATCCAAAGAAAACCCGGAATCCACATCTAAAGAATTTGAAATTAAAAAGTTAGTCTAAGTTATTGCCTGATTCAGCGGCGTTCCCACGTTGGCACCCCTCTAACTCAATCACTTGCAACAGACTCTATTGTAATGCACAATCTCTCTATAATGGTGGCAACGGATCCCACCCATACGTACACTTTCTCTTCCAATCGAAGTATCATCCTCCGCCAAGCAACTGACAGAAGTAGATGTCGATTTCTAACTCTACTTCCTAAGTGCAACCGCCTCCAAACCCTCGACCACACCTGCTACTTAAAACTTCTTCTTGGAAGATTCCCCTTCTAGCATGGTGGTTAACAAGTTGGATAAATTTGGCAGTAAATATATCAAGTTGGAAAGTTTAAGATCATTGGTGCTGATCGCCCTCAATTCAGATAACTCGTATTGAACTCCACTATATGATCTTGAAGAGCAGTACCTTCTTTTGTTAAGAAACATCACAGTTTTCTCTTCCAGTGCATCCGATCATATGACGAAGATTCCGTAAAGTCAATTCTAAGGCTTGCCTGAAGACTTGCTGCGCTCCTCTCCTCAACGGGTTTGCCCCTGATGACGTTCGTCAATGACTACAGGATTATAACCAAGGCTTCTGAATAAATCTCCTCCAAATTCTCCTGATTTTGCCGATTGGTCTCCTTTTAACTCCTTCTAAGGCTAGATCCTAGCCCTGTTGAACCGATGCATCGTGCATGTCCATATTCCAGAATCAAAGTTGATCTTACCATCGAACCCCTTGATATTTTTGAATTGATCAAGGAACTCTAGAAACTCCATAACAGTGGAAATTTATGACCTGAAGCTCTAATACCAATTGTTAGGATATGCGGATGCTCTATTACCAATTGTTAGGAATTTTGTGCTGAGTTTATGCGACATGCTCACTACAATCCACCAAGCAAAATAATGGATCATGTTAGATATTATAGTCCCATATTGGGTATTGAGCTAATTTTGTATTTGGTTCACTCCTATATATAGAAGATATTGTACTCAGTTATTTCTCAATTCAATATTCAGTATTGTTTTCATCTCTCTGAATTATCCTAACATGGTATCAGAGCCAATTATACAAATTTTCTTCTCTTAAATTTCTCCATCCAAAAATCCTCAAACTCCAAAAGCCAAAAGCCAAAAAAAAAAAAAGTCATCGTCCTCATCAACAACCGAAGGACATCAAGCAACAAGAAATCAAGCACACTATGTGCAGCATCATCTTCAACATCGCCGAAACTCCAAATTCAACATCAACATCAGTCTTCAACATCGTCTGCAACATCATCGTCATCAACTTCATCATCATCTCCGGCAACCTCCAAATCCGAACCCTCCAACTCCGAACCCAACTTCCATCATCTCCAACCTCTCCAAATCTCCACATCCCCCACATACCCCGTCCTCCTCGACCCCTCCAATCTCCATCCCCCCCCTCCCCCCCACCTTCCCTCGATCTCTGAGAACCCTAATTTCTTTTTTCTTTTCCTTCTAATACCCATAACCCATAACCCATTTCCTTACACCCTCATACCTCTCCTATTTACCCGACCCGTATACCCAACTCCTCTTAAATCCCCTTCAATTCTTCTAACCCGCAACCCACCCGAAACCCGTTTTCAGTTTTCAAAAATCAAAAAATCAAAAAATCAAAAAATCAAAAAATCAAAAAATCAAAAAATCAAAAAATCAAAAAATCAAAAAATCAAAAAAAAATCAAAAAATCAAAAAAAATCAAAAAATCAAAAAATCAAAAAATCAAAAAAAAAAATCAAAAAAAATCAAAAAAAAAATCAAAAAATCAAAAAAAAAAAATTCAAAAAAATCATAAAATCATAAAAATCAAAAAATCAAAAAAAATAAAAAAATAATTACAGGTACTACTACTACTACTTGATGGAATCTCAGTCTTTTCCACATATTTCTACCTCCACCGACTTCCCCGTTGCAACTGCCTCTCGTTCCTCCTCTAGATTCAAACAGCAGCGGCGCCACCTTCAATCTGCCTCTGGCCTCCTACCTTATCCCAACATCATTCCTCACCCTACCCCACCTCTACTTCCGCCATCGGTAGCACCGCCTGCTCCCTACCTCGATCCAGACACCAGCGGCATCTCCTTCCACATTGTACTCTCAGTCATAGCAGCGCTAGTCTTATTTCTCCACGTAGTGCTTCCTCCATCACATTCTTGGCAATGCCCGTCACTCCAGCCTTGCCGTCTCCTACTGATTAGGCTAATCTTCAGCTAGGACTGTAAATCGGACCGGACGGGATCGGACAACCATATGTTCAAGCTCGGACCGAAATTCCACTCGGACGGGCTTATGTCCGGCTCGGTCTAGGTCGGACAAAATTTTTGTAGTCTGGACTCGGTTCGATAAAGCATCGGACCACAATAATATTCGGACGGACTTATGTCTGGCTCGAGCTCGGTAAAAATCGGACCTAATAATTTGTTCGAGTTTGGTTTGTGTAACAGTTCGGACGGTCCACGGTCGGACCATTTCTCGAGCCGGACTCGGACGGACGACGGACCGTCCTGTTCATTTTACACCCCTATCTTTAGCAACGCCTCACTCAGCTGGAACTATAGCTCATGGGTCAGTCTATCAATGTTGGCTCTCTGCTCCTACATTTTTTGCCACTCCCGGTATGAATTCGTTCTGAATTTTAGATTATGGTGCATCACATCATCTCATTAATAATTAGACACTGTTCACCACCTGCACTGCACTTCCCTATCATTTTCCATCTCTACACACCGCTGATGGGTCACCACTTCTCGTTACACACTCAGGGGCAATTAGCTCTCCCACTCTCACATTACTATATGTTCTTTATGCTCCTCATTTATCCATAAACCTTATTCTATTAGTGCGTTATGCGATAGTGGTTTTGTCGTTATTTTTGACTCTTTCAGTTGTTCTATTACTGATTCATGCACCGGTGAGAAATTTGGGCGTGCTAGTCGTCAGGGTCGTCTATATCATCTAGATTTTCTTCATGCACATCACTCTCCTTCTAGTTTTGCTGGTATTGTTTCCTCTAATGTTGATCTGTGGCACAGACGTTTAGGTCATATTAGTGCGTCTCGACTCCAGACTTTAGCTCGTAGTGGTGCCTTTGGTTCCCTACTTTTAAACATTTATCTGATTGTTAGGGTTGTCATTTGACCCAACATATCGCACTCCCATTTAGTCACAAAAGCACTTCTCAAATTACTCATCCTTTTCAACTTGTTCATTTCGACATATAGGGACCCTCTCTCGTTCCTTCGTGGAAAGGCTATCTCTATTATGTTGTCTTCATCGATGACTTCACTAGACATACATGGGTTTTTCTTATGCGTCAGCGATCTGAGATACCTGATATTTATCGGTTCTTTACAACTATGATTCACACTTAGTTCAGTGTGCGCAATAAGAATTTTCGATCGGATGGTACACGTGAGTACACTTCCACCACTATGAGATCGATCCTTCAGTCTCAAGGTACCCATTTTCAGTAATCATGCACTCACACACATGAGCAGAATGGTGTAGCTAAACGCAAGCATCGTCACATCCTTGAGACAGCTCACGCTCTTTTACTCTCCTCTTCCGTACCTCATTCTTTCTGGGCTGAAGCAGTTATGATCTCTGTTAGTCTCATTAACATTACTCCCTTATCTGCTCTAGCTGGTATGAAGCCTTATGAGGCTCTTTATCACTCACCTCCCGACTACAGTATGTTCCGTACCTTTGGGTGCACCTATTACGTCCGTCTCCCTCCTACTGAGGGCACTAAGCTCTCCGCTCGTACTGCTAAGTGCGTTCACCTAGGTCTCAGTCCAGAACACAAAGGTTATCGTTGTTTTGATCCATCGGCGAGTCGTGTCCGTATTTCTCGACATGTATCCTTTTGGAAGACTCCCTTACTACCTCACTCCCCCCGAGGATACTAGATTTCTCGATTCCCCAGTTGTTGCTAACTCCCTGACTTCATCTTCCCACATATCTTTTGATCCCACTCCTCTGGCTCTATTCACATCTCCTGCAGTCCTTATACCTATTGTTCCCCCTACTGAAACACCACTTGCATTCTCACAGTTGCCAGCACCCACCCCACCTACTTCCCCACCGACACATACACCCACTCCACCATCCTCACCCCCACACACTGTCAGTCCACCATCGCTTCGTCAGTCTACACGTTCCATTTCTGGTATTCCTCTGGCACGTTATACACCTGATGTCACTAGTCCTTCTGACCAGTTTGGTTTTGCCACCCTAGCTTCCTACTCACCACAGTTTTATGCATATCTCACTGCTATACACTCTACACGTGAGCCCAGAACCTATAAGGACGCAATTCAATATCCCGAGTGGAGGAAAGCTATTGCAGAGGAATTCAGTGCATTTGATCAGACTGACACTTGGGATGTCGTTCCTTTGCCAAAGGGCGTTCAGCCTATTAGTTGCAAGTGGATCATCAAGGTCAAATATCAACCTGATGAATCTATTGAGCGGCACAAGGCCGTCTAGTAGCCCGAGGATTTACTCAGGAGCATGGCATTGATTATGATGAGACATTTGCTCCCATTTCACAGATGACTACTGTTCGCACTCTTTTTGCTGTTGCAGCCATCCGTCAGTGGCCGTTATACCAGATGGATATGAAGAATGATTTTCTTCATGGTACCTTATCTGAGGTTGTTTATATGGATCCTCCTCCTGGCCTCCCTACTCCTCCTCGTCATGTTTGTCGGCTGCGTCGGGCTATATATGGTTTGAAGCAGGCCCCTCGAGTCTAGTTTGAGTATTTTTGCCTTGTCATCACCAAGGCTGGTTTTAGTCAGAGTTCTCAGGACCATTCTATGTTTATGCGGTCATCACCGCAGGGGATGGTACTTCTACTACTTTATGTTGATGATATGATCATTACTGGGGATGACTCTGCAGGCATTACATCCACCCAGAAATACCTTCACTAACAATTCCATATGAAAGACCTTGGCAGACTATGTTATTTTCTGGGTCAAGAGATTGCTCATGGATCTCGGGGGGATACTCATCTCTCAACAGAAATACACATCAGATATTATCTCTACTGCATGCCTTTCTAATAGTCGATCAGCCAATACACCCTTAGAGATTCATGTGAAGCTTCGTCCCACTGATGGTGAGCTCCTTCCTGATTCCACTAGATACAGACAGATTGTCAGATAGCTTGTCTACTTATGCATGACCAGACCCGATATTGCTTATGCAGTCAATGTTGTCAGTCAGTTTGTTGCTACTCCTACATCAGTTCACTACGGTGCTCTTCTTCGGATTCTAAGATATCTTCGGGGCACTATTACTTGCTCATTATTCATGCCTGCTACATCCAAACTAGAGCTGAGTGCATATTCTGATTCAGATTGGGCAGGTGATCCTACTACCAGATGGTCTATTTCTTGGTGATTCGCTGATCTTATGGCGAAGTAAGAAACAGACAGTTGTTGCATGTTCTTCGACTGAAGCTGAGTACAGAGCAATGGCAGCTACTACTAGAAAGATTGTTCATGTTCATTGGCTTTTATCAGATATGGGTGTCACTCTTTTAGGACCTACTCCTCTTCATTGTGATAACCGGAGTGCACTACACATTGCAAGCAACCTGGTCTTCCATGAGCGAACGAAACATATAGAGATTGATTGTCATTATGTTCGTGAGCGCTTTGAAGCGGGGACCATTTCTCTTCATTCTATTACCTCATCACAGCAGATGGCAAACTTCTTCACCAAATCTCATACTATTCAGAGATTTCGATATTTAGTATGCAAACTTACACTGTTTGACCCACCATGAGTTTGAGAGGGGGTGTTAGATATTATAGTCCCATATTGGGTATTGGGCTAATTTTGTATTTGGTTCACTCCTATATATAGGAGATATTGTGCTCAGTTATTTCTCAATTCAATATTCAGTATTGTTTTCATCTCTCTGAAATATCTTAACAGATCAAACCAAACACACCAAAGCACACAAAATTTTTCCCGTTTGGGAGAACTCTAATCCGAGGAACAATTAACCGAGATGATATTCAACTCGATAAACATACAACAGTTACAACCACTCTCACCACAACCCTATCTATCTCTCAAGCCTAACCAGAAGATACTTGTTGTTTATAATTGGAAAACCTCTTGAACTCTCTTCAATGAAGTATTCACTCTCACCTCTCAAAGGAGGTCAATTACATTAATATATGGAAATGTAGAGAAACCCTAGTTTGATACCTTGATACAATAGTGTTGGAGAATCCCGTGATTCTCTCCTCTTATTTGCTATTAAGAGAAGATTTGCTATTACGAGAAGATTTGCTATTATTAGAAAAGATTTTTTTCCATTTAGTTTTCTTTTTTCTTAAAGTTCTCCATGATTTGAGGATGGACATTGATTGTATTTCTCCTATTTAAACAAGCCTTGGGGCTGAAGAATAAATCAAGCTTTCACCACATGTGTTCTATTATGGTATCAGAGCTAGGTTCGTAAAGTTTTTTCCTAAACCCGTTTCTCCAACCTGGTTAGGCTCTCAATGGCCGATTCCAATAGATGGCGGCAAGCCCTCTCCGGCTCAACAAACAATGACGACTCCTCCACGACAAACGGTGCAGCAGGTCGTGGCAATGGTGGTGGTGCTGATCACGGCACTGGCACTGACGGAGGTGCTGGTCCCGGCACTGACGGAGGTGCTGGTCCCGGCACTGGCGGAGGCACTGGTCACAGTGCTGGCGGCGGTACTGGCTGTGGCGATGGCGGTGGCAATGGAGATGGAAGCTCTTTTAGAGACAACAACTTCAACACAGGTTTCAATGATCAGGAGGGATCCTCAACTCCTTCAAGGTCAATGTTCCTAAGCTAAATGGAAAAAATTATAATGAATGGGCCCAAACCGTTCGTTTGGTATTGGAAGGCAAAAGAAGGCTTGGATTCTTGATGGGAACAATAGCAGAACCGGCAATAGAAGACCCTTTTTTAAAACAATTGAAGTCTGAAAACTCCTTGATTATTGCCTGGTTAGTAAGCTCTATGGAAAATGCAATAGGCAAGTCGTACATGTTTTTACCTTCTGCAAGGGCAGTGTGGGAAGCTATCAAAGAAACATACTCTGATATCCAAAACTCCTCCCAGATCTTTGGCTTAAAGTCAAAGTTGTGGCATGCTAAACAAGAAGACAGGGATGTAACTACTTATTATAATGAGATGTTGACTCTGTGGCAAGAGTTGGATCTCTGTTATGATGACAGTTGGAGGTGTGCAGAAGATAGTGTTCTGTTTCTCAAGAGGCAAGAAAATGATCGTATCTTTATGTTTCTTGCTGGGCTGAATAAAGACCTTGGTAAAGTAAGATGCCAAATTTTGGGGAAGATACCACTGCTAACTCTTCGTGAAACCTTTTCAGAAATAAGAAGGGAGGAGGCACGACAAGGAGTAATGATGGGTAAGGCACCTCAAAGTTCAAAATCTGAAGGCTCGGCTCTGACCACTGGGAACTTCAACGAAAATAAGAAGTCGGACAAACCTTGGTGTGATCACTGCAAACGCGCATGGCATACGCGTGAAACAGTTGGAAGCTCCATGACAAGCCTCCGAACTGGAAGAAGAAAGGTGGTAGTGAGGGTCGTGCATTCCAGGCTAGTAATTCAGATCAAGGGCAGCAATCTTCTCCAACCCAGCTTTCCCTCACGACGGAACAACTAGACAAAATGTTCAAACTCCTTGAATCTCAAACTCCTTCTTGCTCTATAGCACAAAAAGGTAATTATGCTCTTCATAGTGTCAGTCCCAACCACACTAGGATAGTCGATTCAGGTGCAACCGATCACATGACAAGTGAATCTACTCTGTTTTCCTCATATAGACCCTGTGCAAGGAATCAAAAAATAAAAGTCGCAGATGGCTCTTTTTTAGCCATTGCAGGTAAAGATTCAGTTGTGTTGTCTCCGATGTTGACTCTTAAAGATCTCCTTCATGTTCCAAACCTCTCTTATAACCTAATGTCTGTCAGTAAATTAGCCCAAGAAAAAAACTGTCAAACTAATTTTTTCCATTCTCACTGTGTCTTTCAGAATTTGAACTCAGGGAAGATGATTGGCAGCGCTAAGGAGAATGAAGGACTCTACTACTTCGACAATGGGCCTAAATCACAACTACCTTCCAAACCGATAAGTTCCTGCTTTGAGTCTTTTTCTGTTTCGAATAATGATGACAACATTATATTGTGGCATTTACGATTAGGTCTTCCTAGTTTCGTTAATTAAAACACTTGTTTCCTAAGTTATTTCGTAATAAAGATTTGTCTTTGTTTAAATGTGAAGCATGTGAATTTGCAAAACATCATCGTTCCCATTTTCCAATACAGCCTTATAAACCATCAAAACTTTTTTCTATTATTCACAGTGATGTTTGGGGCCCTAACCGTACAATTACACTCTCTCACAAAAAATGGTTCATCACATTTATCGATGACCATTCAAGAGTATGTTGGGTATACTTGTTAAAGGGGAAATCCAATGTTTGTCAGGCAGCAAAAGACTTTTTTAAAATGGTGCAAAATCAATTTTAGACAACTATTCAAGTCTTTAGAAGTGACAATGGCAGGGAATACTTTAACACAATTTTGGGTGATTTTTTTCTTCAAAATGGAATTGTGCATCAAAGTTCATGTCCTAATACTCTCTAACAAAATGGAGTTGTAGGAAAAAAAAATAGACACTTGTTGGAAGTATCTAGAGCTTTACTCTTCTCAAATAAAGTACCAAATTATTTGTGGGGTGAAGCAATTTTAACTGCTACGTATTTAATTATCAGAATGCCCTCCAAAGTTCTCAATTTCCAAACTCCAATTCATATTTTCAAAGAATGTTTTCCTATTACTCGTGTTTCAACTGATTTGACATTAAAATTTTTTGGTTGCATAGCATTTGTTCATGATCATAAGAATATTGGCAAACTCGAACCTCGTGCTATAAAATGTGTTTTTTAGGGTACTCTCCAACCCAGAAGGGATATAAATATTTTGATCCAAAAAATAAGAAAATGTTTGTCACTATGGATGTCACATTCTTTGAAAACAAACCTTTTTTTGACGATACTCATCTTCAGGAGGAAACTTAAAGGAAGACTCGTTTCAAACTAAAAACATAAGGTTTTTAAATAACTTGCCCTTGCCTATATCACAAAATTCTAAGACTTGTACTTCTGCACCAACAGAAAATGGTCATGATTCATTATTTGAACCTACTTCTGCTATGAGTAAGGATCTCGATGAATTCAAGCCTATACTTTCTCATGAAAAAAACAATGAGAATCTTGAAGATGATAATAATGATGAACTAATTGAAATGCCACAAAATGATGAGTCATCTAAAGAGAACAGGTTCGAAGTAGGAAACAAGACTTGGAAAGGAAAGGTGTTTGTGAGGAAGAACCATAAAGAAGGGGATGTGTCCACATCTCAACACTGCCATGAATCTGAACCGGGGAATAATCAACCCCCTAAGAAAAGAAAAGGTAAGTCTATCTCTGTTTCTGAGAGTCGTATCAGGTATCCTGATATAGATGATCCCGTAGCTGTTAGAAAACCTGTTAGATCTTGCCCTAAATACCCTATGTCCGATTTTATATCATATTCAAACTTGTCTTCTTCTTTTTCTGCCTTCACCTCCCAATTGTCTAGTGTAGAGATTTCAAAGAATGTACAGGATGCTCTAGAAGTTCCAAAGTGGAGGGAAGCTGTATTTGAGGAGACGAAAGCTCTTGAAAAGAACAAAACTTGGAGAGTTACGACACTACAAGTTGGTAAAAAACCGTGGGATTTGTAGTACCCCGTATTTTTAAATATTATTTTTAAAGACTTATAAATGAATTAAAATGATTTTTGGAGATTTAATAAATATTTTTCTGAAAATTTATCTTTTTACACGTGCAAAATACGTGCAAATATTTTCTTGGGAAGTTCAAAAGCCAAAACTATTTTGTGGAAAATCATTATTTATTATTTGGGATTATTTGTAATTTTTCTAGATTTTTCTGATATTTATTGGACCTATTTGCAAATATTTCAAAAAGAAAGACTTTTATGCAAAATTACCAATTGGAGTGAAAACTCCAGATTTTCAGATTTTTTGACTGGGTATAATTCCTAGTCAACTCAGGGTTAAAAAGTTTACTTTTTGTTTTAATGAATTTGGTTTATTTTACAAGTTTTGATTAAAAAAATGATCTGTTTGCAAAATTGTCATTTTGAGGGGGTAAAAGTGCAAATTCGTTTTTCTGGATTTTCCCTACCGTGCCGGCTGACTTAGGATGGTTATTTTTTTGTTTAAAACTCAATTAAATTGGTTTTTATCAAGTTTCCAAGTATAGGGATCTATATATGTAAAAATATATTTAAAAGAGGTATTTTACAAATTTGTTTTTTTTTTTTTTGATATATCGGATAGAGCCAAAAGGCTCCAGCCATCAAAAAATATATTAATCACCTCAGTTAATGTACAAATAATTAATTGAAGGCTTTACAAGATGTAAAACAATTAATAAGCGAACAATGACTAAAACAAATGACGGCCGCAAAGCCTACAAAATCGAGAGCTACAACTATATGAGATAGATCAGACGAGAATGGCTTCAAGCGTTCCTGTCGGAGAACAGGCAGCCGATGAGCCTCCTCCGGCGACCTCAAAAAGACACGGAGAAGAGACCATGCTAGATCACCTCGCGCCCTAAGTCCCAACGACCCAGGAAAAAATCTAAGGCCCATCGAAACAAGCCAGACGAAACCCAAGAGCATTCATCCATAAACAACAACAACATTTGAGAAAGTGATTCAAATTCAGCCAAGAGAACATCATCCTCAGTATCAGCTCCCAGAGGTGTCGCACTTGGGCGAAACCATAACAAACAGCCAACCAAACATAACTAACAAAGCACATCCAGATTATAAAGGAAGAGAGTTATCAGTATTAAAAGGTGATAGAAGGGAAGCCATGAAGTGCCTAACTATACAGCAGGAGCCATATGAGCTTAATACGCTCCGAAGAGAGCTCGAAAATGGAAGCAGGATGGGAGGGCGACCTGAGACTGCACCCCCTCCTAGCAAAGAGAAAGTTAAACATCTAATCCACCAGAAATATTAACCACAGAGAGAAAAAAGGATGAAACAAAGCAGCTAGAATCTATCAAACCAGCCCCTAAGGTGCTGCAACGAGGGCCAAACCAAACCAAACAGTGCGACAACATAATAAACCATTGAACATCTAGATAAAAAGGGAAGTAGAGAACTAAAGGTTAATTACAGATAGGATCGAAGCCCTGGAGCTCCCAAAATAACAAAAGAACCCATATCAACATAATAAGCTTCGCGCAGATCATCAAGGAAGAAGATGCAAAGAGGACACCAGCATCAGAATGGGAGGGAGAAAGGAACACTCCCTCCAAACAAACTGATAGTAAACCACCCACTCCAAAAGAAACCAGCCAATATAACCAAAAGAACACAGCAATGCCCCTTCACCCCTGCAAATCAAACACATGAAGGGGAGTTATGTTTACCAGAGCATGCTAAGAACATAGAACATATGAAGATGAACAAGAATCATAAGCAGTGAAATGCGTGAATTATGCCAAAACAGTAAAAATCGCAACAGCAAAACATAAACAGACAAAGCTTGTTAGATGGCATTTAGGCTACGAAGACATTGAACAGCATTTTCCAATCTATAAAAAAGAAGGGCTTCTTTGTTTTTACGGGTTAGAGAGGAGGACCAAAATTCAAAAGAAATAAGAATTCGTCTTGAATAGAGTGGGAGGAAGAAGCCGTTTGATGGAAAATTCTCTTGTTTCTTTCCGTCCACGTTATCCAAACAATAATCTGAAAAGACAAATACCAAGATCTGTGATACTTGCCTTTTGCTGGAATCCTAGTCCAACAATCGGATAGACTGGACGGAATGACCGTCAATTCCCAAGCGAGCGCTGAGATTTTCCACAGTGCTGTAGTAAAATCACAACTCACAAATAAATGGTTCGCGTTTTCTGCTTCTGAAGAGCACAGAGGACATAATTGACCCCACGCTAAATTTCTCTTGTTAAGATTTTCTACGGTCAGAAGCTTGTTGTTGAGAGCTAACCATGCAAGGATTTTCACCTTAACAGGGGCGCAGGATTTCCATACTATGTCGAACAATGGAGATAAAATGCCTCTAAAATTTAGAAAACGATAGAACGATTGAACCGAGAAGGTTCCTGATGTATTCCAATGCTAGTACAAATCTTCTTTGTCCCTCCAAATAAAGTTGTTGAGAGAGGTAAGAAGATCATTGAATTCATTAACTAAATGGGGAGGAAGATTGGACGATAGTGGAATCAGCCATTGCCTTTGCAAGTTGGTGGTGATGTACGACTCGGCAACCAGAGCCATAGGGTTGGCTGCAAGGCGAAAAATAGCGGGGAAAGCGGTGGCAAGAGAAGAGTTACCGATCCAGAGATCGGTCCAGAATCTGGCCTTGGAGCCATCGGAACAGGCATGGGCTAAGCCACAATGGAAAGCCGCCGCCGCTTTCCACACTCCCTTCCAGAAGTGAGAGGCATTACGGTGGGTATTAGACGGGAAACTCCACCAATTATCAATCGAAAAGTATCTGTCTTTGATACTGATGATCCATGGTAAATCCTCCACTTTGAGGAGCCTCCAGAGCCATTTGCCCAGAAGCGCCAGATTCTGGTGCCTAAGGTTCAACACCCTTAATCCTCCAGCTTCTTTAGTAGAACAAATAAGTTTCCAATTATACAGGTGAGATCCGGGCTTGTGAATAGGAGATCCAGACCAGAAGAAGTTACTTCTGATCTGGTCGATCCTCTTGATGATCCAAGATGGCAAGAAGTAGAAGGACATCATATAAAGAGGGATCGCGGAAAGAACAGAATTGAGGAGAATCAGTCTACCTCCTCGAGAGAGAAGTTTCCCTGACCAGACTGATAACCTTGATTCGACCTTATCGATCATGGGGGACCAATCCGATTTATGCAATTTACCCCATCTGAGTGGAATACCCAGGTACGTAATTGGAAACGAAGCTATAGGGCAGTTGAAGAAATTAGAAATTTTGTCCTGCCTGTTAGGCGAACCCCCCAACCAAAGGACGGACGACTTTTGAAAATTGATCGATAACCCTGAGGCTAATTCGAAACAGTAGAGCAGGAGTTTCAGATTTCTAAGAGAATGAACATTTGGTTTGGCAAAAATGATCGTGTCGTCGGCATACTGCAGATTCAGTACTCCATAAAAATTACGGGAGGTGCCCAGACCTTCAATGACCTGGGCTTCCCAGGCATTGCGAAGGAGTTTACTGAACACATCCGCTACCAACGAGAAAAGAAGAGAAGAAAGCGGGTCGCCTTGCCTAAGACCACATTTAATTTTAAATTTGTTGCCTTCCGCACCATTAATGAGGATCGACGAGGTCCCGGCGAAGAGGCTAGATTTGATCCAAGCCATCCATTTGGGGCCAAAACCCCTATGATATAGAATATCAAAGAGAAAATCCCAACTGACGTTGTTGTACGCTTTTTGAAAGTCTAATTTAAGAAGAATACCTTCCGAATTAGTCTTGTGACAAAGAGAAATGACCTCTTGGGCCGAAGCGACGCTATCAAGGATGAAGCAATCCTTAATGAAACCCGATTGGGCCAGATCAATGAGAGGAGAGATAACGTCGCTAAGTCTAGTCAAGAGAACCTTCATAATAATCTTGAAGGTGGTGTTGATCAGACTAATCGGCCTAAAATTAGCCACCGAGTTCGCTCCCAATATCTTAGGGATGAGAACAATGTGAGCATAGTTGATACGGTCGAAAGAGAAAGAGCCTAGGTGAAGCTCTGAGAACAGACGGAAAAGGTCATCTTTTAGCCAATTCCAGAATTTTTGGAAAAAGAAGGCAGGGAAACCGTCTGGCCCCGGCGCCGCGTCACTTTTTAAGGAAAATACCGCCGATTTGATTTCGTCCATGGAAAATGGAGCCTCAAGGAACGAAAGGTCGAAAACTTGCGGCCCGTACAGATGATTCCAATCGAGTGTAATGGCTCTACGTTTAGGGGAGCCGATGAGATTTTTATAGAACGAGAGGAACGTATGATGAATTTCTTTGTCTGTAGAAAATTCGATACCGTTGTCTACGATGGACGAGATACGGTTACTCCTTTGCCTGTAAGAAGCAAAGTTGTGGAAGAATGCGGTATTGCAGTCTCCCTCTTTGAGCCATCAAAATTTGGCCCTTTGGGCCCATTTCAGATGGTCTTAAAGAAGGAAATCAGAAAATTCCCGTTTGCAAGAATGTCGTTCTTCAAACAGAGCATCAGAAATAGAGCCCTGCTCCTCCATCTTATCAATAGTTTCTATGGAGGTCAGGTAATAGTTTTTAAGTCAAAATTGAACTGTCTTTCTTTGCGCCAAATTTTACAGCCGAATTTAATGGCATGAAGTTTGAGGAGAATGGAACCCAGCCCGGAGGAGAAATCAATGATCAGCTTAACAAAAGTTTGATCCTGCAGCCAGAATTTTTCGAACCTGAATTTGTGATGATGAGGGAAGGGGAAATTAGAGTGAAAAGCAATGGGAACGTGGTCAGAAGATGGATTGGGTAAAGCCTTGGCAAATGTGTTGTGAAATTGGTTTGTCCATTTGTGGGAAACCAAGAAACGATCGAGTTTGGCCATAGTCGGATGGTGACGGAGGTTCGACCAAGTGAATGATCTATCCGAGAGGGGAATGTTGGTGAGCTGCAACGAGCGGATACAGTCGTTAAACTTTGCGGAAAGGCCATCAAGATGAGAAGCATTCGATCTTTCCAAAGCAAATCTGGTAACGTTAAAGTCGCCACAGATAAAACAGAGTTCGGTAGAATAAGGTTGAAGAGCTTGGAATTCGTTCCAATATAATTGACGGCCCTCAGATGAGGACGGCCCGTACACAGATATCACCGTTAAATAGGAATCAAGGGGAATCCAATAAAGTTGAACAATAAGGAAGAACTTGAGGCGCTTAATCGCTATAAGCGAGAATGTAGCTTCTTTGAATCCTAGTAAAATACCTCCCATAGATCCTATGGCGTCCAACGAGATCCAATTAGAAATTAAGGATCCTCCAATAGATCTAAGAATGGAAGGAGGGGGGGTAACTAGTTTAGTTTCTTGAATGGAGATGAGATCACAGTGAGAAGCAGAAATAATCTGATAGATCGCACTCTGTTTGACAGGACAATTAAGTCCCCGAATGTTCCAGAAAGACTAATCATAAAAACGATTGTGCTCCAATACTCTGAACCTTTCTTTATCTCTTATGGCACGAGCCAGAGACGATTGAGAGGAATGGGTCATGAAACCTAATTCCACCGACGAGCTAATCAGGTCTTGATCAGACAAGGAAGCAAATTGAAGTTGGAAGATTGAGCCTAAAGGCGCTGATTCTGATCGGGGAACCGTCCGATCAAACGGATCTTGGGCCTCCGCAATCTGTGAATCAACTCCCCTAAGCTCGAGAGAGATAGTAGCACGCGCCGAGGCTTTGGCCATTAAACGCACGCTAGATCTAATAAGACAGGGAGAGGGTCTCTGGTCCGGGGATGCGAACTCCCCTTGACGCACGAGTATCCATGTAACGCCCCAAATTTCTAATATGATATCTTAGAAAATACGTGGCACAATTCCAGCATCAACTTCAATGTAACATTAAACACAACCAACTCCACTAAAATTTTCAACTTTTATTACAACAAACTTTTTCATAGCACAGCGGAATTTAAAAACATCTCAACTCATAATTTTCTTTTATTTACAACACAAAACTATCTCAAATCTGCTTTTACAATTTTACACAAAACTCTTATTAAATCACTTTTTCTCAAAGCCAACTCAAATATCCAACCTCCAACTTAAAGCAACAACCTGCAACATATGAGGCTAGAGATGATCCCTAACCCCCAAAACTAAAGGGGTCAGCCATAAATGGTGTGAGTGACATAAAACAAACAAACAACATAAATAAATATTAAGCAAGAATTCTTAAACAACATGTAGTGAACCAAAATACATAAAAAATGAAGTAGCAAGAATGTAAACAACAAGTGAGACTAAACCAAGTGTCATGTGTAGAAAACAGAAAATCCACATGCATGAAAACCAAGTCAAGAAAACACAGTTCTATATGCTGACTCTCTAATGCGTACTTGCCGGAGTCTATGCATCCCATTCTACATAGGTCCGGTGCAAGCCCTTAACATCTTCACTTCATAGGGTTCAATCTCCCGCTATGCAACTAATCCTAACACGATGACTACTACGAGATAAAGATAAACTGTGAGTATTAGCCCATGCCCCGATAATTCCGGAGATAGATCCCACACCACAAGTATTTTACCGTGATAATTCCGGAGATCATCCCACACCGAAAGCAATGACCTCATCACACGAATACCACATGTGCGTTGCCTCGACTCCGATAATTCTGGAGATCAATCCCACACCACAAGTAATTACCGTGATAATTCCGGAGATAATCCCACACCACAAGTAATCTACCGTGATAATTCCGGAGATATATCCCACACCAAAAGCCATACTGAGGTACTTGACTCATGTTCTCGTTCATCATATCACCACTAGTGTCTGTCCTTATTATTTTTGGGTTACTGAATTACTCAACGAATCTCCTAGAGTTGGTGTACCCTACCGGACTTAACTCAAAACTGAACAACTGAAATGCCTCAACAGGCCTCAACAAAATAACTTAACGCCGGTATACTAGGGTCACACGCACCCCTAGAGACTCAAACTCAAATGTCTAAATCAGCTTTCCACTAAACAAAATAGCTCAACTGAATATCTCAAAATCATATGCTTAACTAAATATCTCAAAACCATATGCTTAACTGAATACAAAGTATAGGCTAAAACATCTGAAGACTAATCATTGAAAGAATACTCAAGTTACAGAAACTCATCAGTACCAGTCGACTTATACTGTAGTAAGTCGACTGTCCAGAGGACAAATATCCATGATTTTAAGAAAATAAACTAAGTCATATAAGTCGACTTAAAAAAAGTCATCGGTCGACTTACCCGAGACAATTCCAATAATTTTCACTAAAATATTCTAAGTAACATAAGTCGACTTAAGATGTCATAGGTCGACTGTCTAGAGAGGAAATCAACACTAACTTTGCAAAATAATTTTAAGTATACCAGTCGACTGTAAAAGGGTTACGTCGACTGTCCCGAACAAATTTTCAAAAGAAACTAAAGACACAGCAGCCGGGTCGTACCAGTCGACTGTAAAAGGCTACCAGTCGACTGTCGGCCTACAGTTTGCATAGTTTAGGTCTGTATACAATAATCAAAACTGGAGTTTTTCTAAAGATTCATTGTTTATGAAAATAATTCGTATTCAGGTAAAAATGACCAATCTAAAATAATTCTCATTATAGATACATTACTCCAAACATCCAATATCTCAAAACTCAATTCTCATGTTCTAAATTCCTAATTCTTCCATTAGGGTTTCTCAATACTAAATTTCTTCACAACTCATAGCCAAGATCTGATTTGTAAACACAAGATCCAGATGTTCATCCATCCGATCATAACCATACTCAAATCTTAACATGCTTTCTAGCAATACAAATTAATAGACCAAGATCTACTCAACATTTTTTAGATTTTGCATACATGGTACCAACAATAACCTTTGCATCGTTCTCATGCAAAATACACCAAATAAATAACATATCAAACAATCGTTCGCATAGATCAATTCACAAACAAAGTTCATATCATTCACAAAACAAAACAAAACAAAACAATGCCACTCACCTAAATCAAAACAACAAAACAATTTTACATCACTCACCTTTGAATTGAGAAGATCCAACGAAAAAGCCTTCCTTTTTGCGAGATCCAAATCTTCCTCTTGCTCCTCCAAAACAAATCACAAAATTCTGTATATTGCAGCAAATGACGGCTGCGAAAATCCTTTTAAACATCCGGGAATGAAATTTAGGGTTTCACAACAATTTTACAAAATAATCCCGTCAAAATACAACTTTATATATATAACTCTATTCTTGGAAATTCAATCAAATTCATTTAAATTAGGATTTAAAAGTAAAATATACTCATTAATCTCAATTGGTACTGTTCTAAACGTCCAGAAAATACATTTTACATTTTAATCCCTAAAAATGACAAATTTGCAAAAAGGTCCTTCTTTTCTCAAAATTTGCAAATAGATCCAATTAATTTCAAAAAAATCTGGAAAAATACTAAATAAATCCCAAATATTAAATAATGATTTTTCATGAAGAAAACTTGACTTTCAGACTTCTCAAGAAGGTATTTGCACGTGTTTTGCACGTGTAAAAAGATAAATTTCTCTGAAAATATTCATAAATTCTCCAAAAATCATTTTAGTCATTTATAAACCTTTAAAAATAATATTTTTAAAATACAGGGTTCTACAATCCAATCCAATGAACTGGGGGAAGAATTGACTGCTCCAGTTTTGGGACCTTTATTACTGATAATTTGTTCAGAAGATAGAGTTGGAGGAGGCAGAGGTTCAAGGACCGAAGTGTCCGCAGCAAACTGACCCTTTTCTATAGTAGGGAGCTTGGGCAAAGAAAGGCCCATGACCTCCTTCATAGAAGGGTGGAGGTCGGGAGATACAAAGATATTCTCTCCCGACAGCAGATAGAAAGAGATAGAAACCCGAATAGAAGGATGGAAACGACAATACAAACCACTATAAAAAAATACCCGTCGAGCAGCTAAATTAAAAAAAGAACAATTTGGAATAGAATTAAACAATTGAGGATTTACCTTAAGGTTCGAAAGATCCCGCTTCCGATCCGCCTCCTCCTCATCTAACAGATCATCATGATCGATCCAGTTACCAGCTTTCGATGGAGGAGATCTTAAGACTTTAATGAGAGATAACTTAGGATTATTGGCAGTGATCGATGATAGGTGGGCTTGTTTTTGGAATTTTTGCCAGTCAGATTCATAGTGCGGATTGATCTCCCACCGAGGCCACTGAGAAGATGAGGTTGGCTGGATTGAAGTCGCGGGATCAGCAGATGGAATGCTGCAGGCGGGAGTAGGCAATCCCTTGCCCAACTGTGAAGATCCGGAAGGAGGAATAGCAAGGCCTTTAGGAGCAGAGGAAACCGAAGTAGATTTCTTACCCGCAAGATTAGAGGGGAGATCAGGGTTGATCCACACCAAGTTAGGAGGTTTGGATGGGGAGATCTTTGAAATGCCAATGGAAGGTTGAAACTTACTCGGACCTGAGGGTTTCTTAGTCGAGAACTTGTTAGATCCCTTCCACAGAGGTTTTGAAGAAGTATTAGAGCTGGGATGGAAAGGGGCGGAGGAGCTAGTAGGATTGGAAAACACCTTCGGTGGAGCGGAGGGAAGCTCAGGCGCTGAGACAGCAGAAAACACCGAATCATGGTACTGAACGGTAATCGGGAAAGAGACTTTGCCATCCTTAAGCACATAAGCTTCGATGCGATCTTGATGCTCAGCAGTATAGAAGGAAGCTTCCACTTGCAAACAGCCCGAAGCTAATTTAGCAGAGGAAGATATACTGATGATATCACCAATGCATCTAGCCATAATACCCACAAGGCGAATTGAGTCGCAAAATGGAGGCAGTCCTAGTAAAGTAACTTCGGTGGGAGAGGAACGGGGGTTGAGAGCCGGGAGAATCACCTGAACCCATTGCCGAATTGAAAGAGTGATAGAACCAATCGCTAACGACTTGTTCTCAATCAGGTCAAGAAGCAATTTGGGGGAAGGGCAGTGGATGACGACGTCTCCGTTAGAGCACGAACCACATACCCATTCCCAATCCTTCACATTGCAAGAAATGCTCAGAACGGAGTTAAGAGTGAAAATAGGGATGGTACCTCCGGTAAAGGAAATAGCCCCATAATTATCGAAGAATTTCAAACGATCTGATAGCTCCGAGCTAGGGACGAAAACGTACGATAAGGACGGTTTGGAGGAGGTCACCAGTGGTGGAGAATGATCGATCGTAGGCGGAGCTATAGGTTCCGGGAGACGATTGACCAGAGGAGGAGTAGGGAGGAGAGGCGCTTTGGAGGTCAACTTTTGCTTCTTAGCTTTGTTGACATCAGCCACAGTACTGGCTAGCTTTCGTTGGAGAGAAGGGAAATCAAGGGCCGCCAAAACTTGCTCGGAGATCGGGACTCCAATAGTAATCCCTAGTAACTTCTGTAAAGCGAAACATCGGGGGCAAGAATGACCGGCCTTGAGACAGAAGAGGCATTTCATGGTGGAGAAACAGAATTTTTTAAGGTGACCTGGTCGAAGACATTGAAAGCAGATGATTGGGTAGTGGGAGCAATCAGATGAACTGGGGAGAGATGAAGAAGAGGATAGAGGAGAGAATGGGCAGGATAAATGCAGGTTGGAAGCTCTCCGAAGCTTCTCCTCTCTGGACCTAATGGGCCACTGCCCGCTCGGCCCCCCATTCAAAACACCCCCAGTTTGTTTTCCTTTTTTATGTTTTTTAACCACCTCGACCCATGAAAGATCCATGGACCGCAAATCAAACATGGTAGAAGAAAAGCCCACAGAAACTAAAAATAAGAAATGGTACCAGACGATGAACAGCAATCAAGGTATGTTGCAAGGTGATGGCTAGCGAGCGATCACAACTGCGAAGAAGAAGAAGCTAATTAACACTGCTTAAGGGAGAGCAGAGGAATGGAGAATCCAGTGGGTCGCGATAGCGGAAAAAACTCGTGAGTAGTAAAAACACTCACGCACCGACCTGAAACTCGGAAAGAGCAGTCGTGGGCTCGGATCTAAGATACGATCCAGAACTAAAGGAGAAGGTGTAACCGGAGAAGAAAGGAGGGGGAGCGTAGAAAATGATGCGAGGAGTCTGGCGAGAAAACGCCAGAAACAAAACAAAACAATAAACTCCACACAAACCCAGGAACTGAGAAATGCCAATGAAATCACTTACAGCGCTGGGCGGCCTTTGGTACAAACCTGACGAGAGAACTCCGGGCCGGTGGGGAGAACACTAACAGCGGGATAGCCTCCGACCACCTCCAGACGCGAGCGGAAAAGAATCCGAACCAATAGCGTTGGAACGAGCAACGGCTGAACAGTAGCAATCAGCTACAAATGCGAAAATGGCTGAAACAGTAGCTGCACCACCAGCGGAGCGACGCACCCACGAAACGAGAGACAAACACTGATGGGAAGTGGGGGACTCCCACACCAGACGCCGGAGATGAAGCTAAAGTAGACGAGGGAAGGGAGAAAATGGAAAAAGATCAGATCTGGAGGAAAAAGGAGAAGGGTTTGGAGCAGAGGAGGAGCTGAGGAGATTTAATGAAGGCCGGATGGGGAGAAGGGGGAAGGAATGGCCGGATCTGAGGGGAGAAAGTAGAAATGTTCTTTTGTAAGTAGAAATGTTCTTTTTACAAATTTGTTTACAAACCCTAAAAACCAATATTCCGGCCTATTTAAAAGGTAAAGTGCAGCCGTCTTTTGCTGCACAACACAAAGGATTTTATTATTATTATTTCTTTGAGTTTTAAAGAGAAGATCTTGGATTTCTTGCGAAGGAGAGGTTTTTTTCCTATATTCTATTTGTATTCGTTTGATCTCTTCAACAAGGTGAGTGACATGTTTTTGTTTTCTTTTTGTTCTAAGCATGTTGTATGTGATGAATTGTTGATTAAAAAGTATGTTAGGGGATTGTATGCTGATATGATGAATTTTGATATGTAGATGACTTAAAAATTGATTCTTTCAAGAAACCCATGCTTGTGAAGGACTATGGATTCAAAGAGTCCTGGAGGAACTTAAGATGAAAATTTTGATATGTGATGGATGGGCAAATGAATTTCAAATGATTTGATTTTACATATTTAGACTAATTTAGATGTGTAGATCAATGTGAACGGTTCGGCAGGCCTATTCACGGAATGTACCTGGTGTATCTGCACGTCGAGGACCTTGTAAGCCTATTCGTGGGGTACACGGCAGGGAGATAATTCTCCGGTTTTTGAGCTATCTTACATGATGCTTGCGCGTCGAGGGCTATGGTGCCTATTCGCGGAGTATTCTGGATCTTGTTTTCCATCACCGTAGTAGGATTAGTTGCATAACGAGGGATCTAACCCTATAAAGTGGAGAACGTTAAGGGCTTGCACCGGACCTATTTACTATGGAATGCACAGAATCCGACAAGTATGCATTAGAGAGTCAGCATATAGAGATTGTGTTTTCTTGACTTGGTTTTATGCTTGTGTTTTCCTGTTTTTCCTACACTTGACACTTAGTCTAGATTCACTTGATGTTTTCGTGTATTACTAATTACTATCTTATATTTCTTGATGTTTTCATGTTTTACATATTATTATTTCTCATTTTATTTACTCTCGTCTTTATTACATGTTGTTTATGATTCCATATTTCATGTTTTATTTATGTTGCTTTTGTTTTTATGTCACTCACACCGTTATGGCTGACCCCTTGTAGTTTTGGGGGTTAGGGTTATCTCTAACCTCATGTTTTACAAGTAGGTGTTTGTAGCTTGGAATTTGGATGCTTGTGCTAGAAAGATAATAGAGCTTGTGTAATTTGTAATAGAAAGTGTTGTAAAAGAAAAAGTTTGTAATTCAAGGTGTTTTGTATTTCCACTGTGTTTGTAAATGATTATTGTAATAAAAGTTGAAATAAAAATTATCTGTATTTTTGGACTGTGTTTACTATTGCGATTGAAGTTGATGCTGGGAATTGTGCCACGTATTTCTAAGATATCATATTGAAAATTTGGGGCGCTACAGGATGTAAGTGGGTATTTATTCTGAAGTACAATTCAGATGGGTCAGTTGAAAGGTATAAGGCTCGCTTGGTGGCTAAGGGTTTCACTCAAACCTATGACATAGATTACTCTGAGACATTTGCTCCTATTGCAAAATTGAACATTGTCAGAATACTTTTATCTCTTGCGGCTAACCTGGATTGGCCTCTACATCAGTTGGATGTTAAAAATGCCTTCCTCAATGGTGATCTAGAAGAAGAAGTATACATGGATAGTCCTCCTGGATATGAAGACAAATTTGGATCAAAGGTATGCAAGTTGAAGAAGTCTCTTTATAGCTTAAAGCAATATTTGAGGGCTTGGTTTGAAAGGTTTACTCAGTCTATGAAGAACCAAGGGTACACTCAAGGACAAGCTGATCACACTTTATTCACCAAATTCTCCTCTTATGAGAAATTTGCTGCCTTGATTGTTTATGTAGATGATATTGTCCTTACTGGAGATGATACAGTTGAAATGAGAGAAGTAAAAGAGAGACTTGCTACAGACTTTGAAATTAAGGACTTAGGGTCCTTGAGATACTTTTTTGGTATGGAGGTTGCTCGATCAAAGAAAGGAATTGTGGTTTCATAGCAGAAATACATTCTTGATCAATTGCGAGAAACAGGAATGAGTAATTGTTGACCAGCAGACATCCCCATGGATTCTAATGCAAAACTTTGGGGAGAAGGAAATGTTCATGTTGACACCAGAAGAAACCAGAGGTTGGTGGGTAAGCTAATTTACTTGTCTCACACTAGAGCTGACATCGCCTGCTCAGTCAGTGTAGTGAATCAGTTTATGCATTCTCCTTATGAGGAACATCTTGAGGCAGTTTATAGAATACTGAGATACTTAAAGGCCAATCCCGAAAAGGGTTTATTTTTTTAGAAGACTAGTGAAAGAAATGTGTCTATCTTCACTGATGCAGATTGGACAGGTTCAGTCACAGATAGAAGATCAACCTCTGGATATTGTACCTATGTATGGGGTAATCTTGTGACATGGAGAAGCAAAAAATAAGGAGTTGTAGCAAGAAGCAGTGCAGAAGCCGAGTTTAGAGCTATGACTCAGGGTGTTTGTGAAGGACTATGGATTCAAAGAGTCCTGGAGGAACTTAAGATGAAAATTGAGCTTCCATTGAAGTTATATTCTGACAGTAAAGCTGCCATAAGCATAGCCCACAACCCAGTTCAGCATGATAGAACCAAACATATTGAGATTGACCGTCACTTTATAAAAGAGAAATTAGATGCTGGAATCATATGTCTACCGTTTGTGACCTCTACTCAGCAAACTGCGGACATCTTAACCAAAAGCTTGGCAAGACCCATCTTTGAGCATTTGATAAGCAAGTTGGGCATGATAGATATCTATGCACCAACTTGAGGGGGGGGGGTGTTGGAGAATCCCGTGATTCTCTCCTCTTATTTGCTATTAAGAGAAGATTTGCAATTAGAGAAGATTTGCAATTAGAGAAGATTTGCTATTAAGAGAAGATTTGCTATTATTAGAAAAGATTTGCTGTTTCCATTTAGTTTTCTTTTTCCTTAAGTTCTCCTTGATTCAAGGATGGACATTGATTGTATTTCTCCTATTTAAACAAGCCTTGGGGCTGAAGAATAAATCGAGCTTTCACCACCTGTGTTCTATTAAATAGTCATCTGATATTCTTGAAGAGATAACTATATGATAAGAGTCGTACGATCTAATCTGGAGTAGAAGTTGGGCTTTAATCGAATCTCCAACACCCAACCCAATTCACTGCCTTCAGCCATCGGCGGTCGACTAGCCAAAGTGGCAATCGACCACTTGAACCCCAAGTCCATCCAAAGAAGAATTGCGTTCGACTCTGCAATGCCATGGTCGACTTTCAATTCTTCTTCACTGTTGTTGTTGTTGTTGCTTGCTTTCTACTTCTTTCTTCCATCAACGCTTAGACTTCCTTCGGTTCACTGTCTTCTCTTCACATCGAACATAATATGCAAGACATTGATTCAAATTGATCGTCGACGACGTCGGCGATTACTGGAGCTCTTCTTCTCGGCATCGCAGCTCGCTGTCGTATGCGACAATGGCGATACAAAAGGAAAAGGATGAACAAGAAAATCTAAATTTTATTCATGAAGAAAAAGAGTACATGGTTGGGGATTTTATACACGAAAGACACGGCTACTGCACGTGTTCCTACAGGCCATTAGGCCGTTATTTAATGGGCCCCACACTTTAATACCCAACTGAATAACGCCAACTGTCCTAGCAGTTGGAGTTTTACAAAGAACCCCCTGGAAAACTCAAATTTACTCAACAACTGACACAATCTCAACTGATACATTTGATATACTATCTCCTCCTGCGATAGCTGCAACTGGCTCTCTCTTCCTAGTCTCCATTACACTCCGACGCCATTACCGCTCGATCCTTGAGCTGGATCAATACACCCCCCCTTGAAAAGGCAATTCCAAGGTGCTGCGAAACACAGGAAATCGCCAGTAAATGTCCCAATAATGCTCCCAAGTAGCATCTGCCACCTCCGAATTGTTCCATTGTAGAAGAACTTCTAACACTTCTGACACAGCAATCCCCCTCTTTGGAACCATACGCCTAGCCAACACCTAATCTGGTTGAGGAGATTCATTCACAAAGTAAGTTGGTAACGCAGAAGGAGATGCTGCGATGTTACCATTTTGACTAACATGGCCTTTTAGCTGCAAAATATGAAAAACATCATGAATTCGCGCATCTGCAGGCAACTTCAAGCAATAAGCAACTGCTCCCACCCTTGCAATGACCTCATAAGGACCATAAAATAGTGGAAAGAGCTTATGTATGCAATGTCCCCCAATCGAAACCTCCTTATAGGGTTGAATTTTGAGAAATACCCAACTACCCACTGTGAATTTTTTATCCACTCTGTGCATATTGGCTTGCGATTTCATTCTCTCTTGGGCCAACACCAAATTATCCTTCAAAAGCCTCAATGCAGCATCTCTGGAGAGGAGAGTATCCTCTACTGCTTGAACTCTTGCAGTGCTTGGTATATATGTCAACAAGGTTGGTGGGGGTCGACCAAAGACAGTTTGATAAGGAGAGGTTTGGGTTGAACTGTGAACGTGGATATTATAACAATAGGCAGCCCAATCCAACCACTCCGACCAAGCTTGGGGTTTATAGGCTGCGAAGCATCGCAAGTAGGTTTCCAAGACCCTATTAACAACCTCCGTTTGGCCATCTGACTGTGGATGAAATGTCGTGCTCATACACAACTTTGTTCCCTTCAAAGCCATGAGCTCCTTCCAAAAGTTAGAAGTAAAGATCGCATCTCGATCACTCACAATGCTCTTGGGTAATCCACAAAGCTTAATCACATGGTGAAATAAAGCTGCAGCTACTGCCTTTGCTGTGTAAGGATGTCGAAGAGGGATGAAGCGACAAAACTTTGACAATCAATCCACGACCACCAAAATTGTAGTATACCCTGCACTTCGTGGCAATCCCTTAATAAAATCCATGCTCAAATCATCCCAAATATTCTCTGGTGTAGGAAGAGGTTGAAGTAGTCCCACATGTGAAGTACACATATACTTATTTCGCTGACATTCATCACAAGAACGGATGAATTCTCTTAAATCCCTCTTCATACCTTGCCAAAATACCAATTTCTTCAATTGATGCCATGTTTTATCTACCCCCATGTGTCCCCCATGAGGTGTGCAATGTACCTCTTCCAAGAACAATTGCTTCGCAGTGGAGTTAGGACTCAAGAGGATACAACCTTTAAAATAGTACACTCCTTCAACCAAAGAGATCCTATCATCCCTTTCTATGGCTAACTTTTGTTGGAGCTCTTCATAGTAGGGGTCAGTAGTGACCAATTGCTTTACCATAGACAACAAAGTAGGTTGCACTACTGTAATAGAAGCCAAAGAGGCAAGCTGAGCTTCTTCCTCACCTTCAAATTGCCTAGAAAGACAATCAGCAGGTACATTGTCTCTACCTTTCTTATACTCAACTACAAAGTCATACCCATGAAGCTTCATCAACCAAACATGCTGGGCTTCTGTGTATATATAATCTTTGTTCTAAGAGGTGCTTTAAGTGTTTATGGTCAGTACGGATAATAAAACTCCTCCCCAACAAATATTGTCACCACTTCTTCATAGCTAGGAGAATAGCCAACATCTCCTTTTCATAAGTAGACAAGAGTTTACTTTTACCTTTGAGCTCATGACTGAGGTAAGCAATGGGGTGTCTTCGTTGAAGTAGCACAGCCCCCAATCCAGAACCACACGCATCACATTCTAGCTCAAAGGGGATGGAAAAATCTGGTAGCTGAAGAACAGGGGGAGAAGATAAAGCCTGCTTCATCTGATCAAAAGCATTTTGGGCTTCATTGTGCCAAATAAATGCACCTTTCTTAGTCAATTTTACCAAAGGCCAAGCTATAGAACTGTACTTTGCTATGAATTTGCGGTAGTATCCTGTGAGACCAAGAAACCCCCGTAAAGCTTTCAATGTCTTAGGCACCGGCCACTCCTGTATAGCTCGAACTTTTTCTAAATCCACTGCAACCCCATGTGCAGATACCACATGTCCTAGATACTGCACTTCATTCACTCCGAAAGAACATTTACTGAGATTTGCATATAACTGGTTATCAACAATGACTTGCAATACCATAGTTAGGTGTTGTATATGAGAGATTAAGTCTTTACTGTAAACTAATATATCATCGAAGAAAACCAAAACAAACTTCCGTAGATGAGGCTTGAAAATTGAATTCATGAGAGATTGAAAAGTAGATGGTGCATTAGTCAACCCAAATGGCATGACAAGGAACTCATAATGCCCTTCGTAAGTTCTAAATGTTGTTTTAGGCACATCTTCTGCACACATTCGTATTTGGTGATACCCACTTCTCAAATCCAACTTACTAAACATCGAAGCACCATGGAGTTCATCAAGTAGCTCATCAATAACAGGTATGGGGAATTTGTCTTTCACGGTTACTTCATTTAAAGCCCTATAATCGACGCACATACGCCAACTACCATCAGGTTTCTTCGCCATCACAATGGGTGAGGGGTAGGGACTATGACATGGTTGTATTACTCCTGAGGCCAGCATTTCTTTAACTAACTTTTCAATCTCATTCTTCTGGTGCCAGGGATGTCTATAGGGTCGTAAACTCACTGGTTTACTGCCAGGAAGAAGGGTGATAGTGTGGTCATAGCTACGGTGTGGAGGAAGACCCATATCCTCTTTGAACACTATCTCAAACTTATCTAAAACCTGATGTAGAGGAAGAGGAATACTTACAGAGCCCTTGTTGCTATCTGCTTCTTTCGGAGTTCCAACCATCTGCAAGAACCAGCCACTTTTAGCTTGCAAAAGTGCCTTGGATATTCCTTTAGGGGTGGAAAGTTCCATCTCTGGAGGAGGGATTCCAAGCGAAGTTCTTTCTTGCTCATTTAGCATAAACTTCAACCGCTTCTCCTTCATATTCCATACAACATCCCCTAGAGTCTCAATCCATTGGGTCCCCAAAACTAATTGGCAAGTGTCCAAAGATAACACATAGAAATCTGCCACTATTGGTATCCCTTAACACACAAACTTCACTTCTTCACAAAGCCCTAAACATTTCAGCTGTGTCCCTCCTGGTATAGTCACCTCCAGATGTGCTTGCTAGTTAATTGGCAATCGAATCTTGTGTACAAGTTGCTCATCGATGAAATTATGGGTAGCTCCTGAGTCTAATAGTGCACAAACAGGTGGGAACAAGTAGACCCCAAAACTCTAAAGGTTGTAGGTCGATTGCTACCTGTAAGGGTGTGAAGGGAAATGGCTCCTGGCTCCAAAAGAGTTGGTACAAGTTTCACTGGCTTGGTGTCACTTTGAACTTTGGCTGCCACAATTTCTTCACCCTCAGAGCTACTACAGAATTCCTCAACTTCCTCATCCAAATTTCCCATAATTTGCATGAATACACCATTTTCACAAGTCCCTACCATCTGCATGAAAGTCTTGCCTGCACATTTATGTCCCCTCACATACTTTTTATCACAATGGAAACAAAGGCCTTTCTCTCGTCTATCTTTCATGAATTGCAGCAACTGTTGATCTTTAGTCACAGGATTACTATGGGAACTAGCCAAATTACTACCTGTAGATGATCTGCTACTTGGAAGAGTTGAAGAAGATGTAGGATTTGGATTTGCTGTAGGAGTTATAGTCTTATAACTAGGTTGGAGTGGATTAGTTTTGACAGAGGAGTGATTCTTCCAATTCTTTCTCTGGTCATTAAGAATTTCCTCTCTCGCAATAGCTTCTCTATAAGCAACAAGCACACTGCGAGGATTCTTGAGCTTAACTTTCTTCCTCAATTCACTCTTTAATCCTGACAAATGACAACTAACAAGAGAGGATTTGGCCAAGGGTTTGGTTAGTTGACTATACTTCAAAAACTCATTGTGATACTCCGACACAGAGCTTGTTTGTTGCAACTTGTACAAAGAAGCCTCGGGATTTTCCAACTCCGAGGGTCTAAACTGCAGAATGAGCTCTTTCTTGAGCACAACCCAATCAATTTCATCTTCTTCCTGTAGTTCAAACCATCTCCACCAAAGAAGTGCCTCCTCTCTCAAATAGTAGAGACAAAAAGGAAGCTTATCATAAGAGTTAACTCTTTGAGTATAAAAGTGATGTTCCATGTGGTAAATCCAGTTAGTGACATCTCCAGTTCCATCAAAGCTTGGCAGATCTATTTTGGGGTGTTTTGGAAAGAAAGTATTACCTTCTTGAAACCTTTCATCGTTTCTCGAACTCCTTCCCCTATTTCCTCTGTTGCTAGGATCAAGATTCCTTGATCTTCCTTGGCCCAAATGTTGTGGGTTGGATCGCCGTCTCCGTCCTTCTTCACCACTACATCAAAGATCTTCATTAGAATCAGCATCGCTACCATCAGAACTCCAAGATTTCTGCCTTCAAAGTGCTCGACGGCTAGTTCTTGGTTCCCTGAGCAATCGCTCCAAAATTGATTCCAAACGATCGAACCGATCCTCCAAGCTGGAACGCTTGTGAGATTCAACACCTTTATCGGTGGAATCTCGCGCGTTTCGATCCCTAGTTCTAGGTCCAGACCTAAATCCAGACCCTGAGTTGATGGGATTCTCAGCTTCTAGCAGCGGTTCTCGATCGTCTCCTTGCTCCAAGGCCCCTTCAGGCCCAAGCTCATGCTCTGATACCATTGATCCAGGTTGATCGTCGACGACGTCGGCGATTACTGGAGCTCTTCTTCTCGGCATCGCAGCTCGCTATCGTATGCGACAATGACGATACAAAAAGAAGAGGATGAACAAGAAAATCTAAATTTTATTAATGAAGAAGAAGAGTATAGGGTTGGGGATTTTATACACGAAAGACACGGCTACTGCACGTGTTCCTATAGGCCGTTAGGCCGTTATTTAATGGGCCCCACACTTTAATACCCAACTGAATAACGCCAGCTAACCTAACAGCTGGAGTTTTACAAAGAACCCCCTGGAAAACTCAAATTTACTCAACAACTGACACAATCTCAACTGATACATCTGATATACTATTTCCTCCTGCGATAGCTGCAACTGGCTCTCTCTTCCTAGTCACCATTAAACTCCGACGCCATTACCGCTCGATCCTTGAGCTGGATCAGACATAAACCAAATAAGACACCTAGTTTTATTAATAAGTTCTTAACAAAACGTGTACAATCAAGAAGAATAATGATGCTGATACCCCCCACTTATGAGGCATGGTATTCATTCCGAAGAAAATTCTCCAATGTGATACTTTTTTATTTGCATCACAAGCTACATTGCTAGGTCTAAGACTGGGAAATAAACCATGTTTGCATTATGGACTTTAGGGTGACATTAAATTTGTGGACAGAGTTTTAGTGTCGACCTACTTAGCACATCGTAAAATTTGGATCTCGCATGGTTTGAAAATCGTGTAACTTATATGTGCAAATAGGATGACTGTGATGAGTTTACAAAGTTTAATCTTTTCAACCAAGGTATAACTGTATAAGTTTATGCTTAACGAAAGGACCTATTTCAGTTAACAGTGAACTCACTGAGGTTCTCCTGTTAGAAATTATATCTTTTGGAGCGCTACAAACGGAATAGTTTATGAAAAGCTTATTAGGTTAAGGGGATGTTGTGTGGCCACCGTCGCATATGATCTATTACATTGCATTTGTAGTGCACAAATTTTAGTAGATCACATATGATCTAGCTGTGAAAAATAATTTGAACAGCAACAACTGAAATTGTTATACAGCCTGTTTTCTCATTCTTTATTTGATTTATTCTATTCATCAAAACAAAGACCTACGCAGCCCTTCATACCTACTTCAATTTCTAAAGCTAACTAGGTTAAAAGACTTCTAAAGTTTGACTTTAGCACATAATCAAGCCCTTATATATCTCACATCTGCACAAAGCAGGCATCTGAATATAATCAGTAAGAGACTAGAGGAAAAAAGAGCTGTTGGAAAACATTTAAGTAAGAAAAAACTATCAAAGTAAAAATATTTAGGTCTATTAGCTTTTAGAAGCATGGTACAACTTTCTATGCTGACGGCAGGAATAATTAGTCCATGTTATCAACCAATATTTGCTTTTGAGAACATGAGTCACTTGATAAATCTTCTTTAATTCTATTTAACTTTTCCTCAGAACTCTTTTCCCCACCAATTCTTTTCCTTTTGCATTCCTTACTTTTCCCACATTTATAATCACTGATAAATTCTTCTCAACATAAACACAGACAGAAGAATAAAGCATCAAACAAGCAATAAAATTTAAAACTTCATGAGAAACAAAATGTTGAAGAAAGCTTCACAGTACTCCATGCCAGATACCATTGTTCACACTTAGATATAGTTTACACAAAAAGGAACAAAGGAAAAGACTGGACAAGCTCACTATAACAGACTAAGCATTACAAAGAGTAAATAGAAACGAATAAACGATTGAGAAAAAATCATAAACCTTGTTAGATTGACTTCACAACTAGAGTATCTGAACAGCATTCAGTCCGTATGTTAACAATTTTACAACTGACAAACCCCACTCTTCTAATAATCAAAATCATCAGTCTAAAGAATACTTTATGAGCATGTGATGTGTTATGTACAAAAGAATCATTTAAATCAAACAATTTTTCCAACCTAATTCTTCACAACTGCAACTGGAAACACACCTGTTATATTTTTCCAAAATTTCATCTTTCGTGTGTACTGTACAACAGCTCAAGGCCCGCGGGTTTCACTCAAATCTGGACCCGGATCTAAAGAGCTGTTTTCAAAGTCCGCAAAATCCGGTGCTTGGAAATGGTTTGAAGGAACTCTTGCAGAAGTATTTCCTTTTGTCTCCTTTAGTGAAGAGGGCTGGGGAGTCAAGCAGCGTCTGACATGAACCCGGTGGACCATTCTCTCTGTCGAGTAACTACCTGCTATATTCACTAACAATATTACGTCTTTGTCCCGGGTGTCTTCACACCACCAATTGCTTGGAATTCTCATTCTGTCCACATGCTCTTCTTGGGTGTGAAACTCGTCATAATGCACGGACACTTCTATGACTTGGCCAGGCTTTGCTATACCAGCTGCTGGATGGACCTAGATGACAAACAGTACCAAAAAATTTCAATTATCTCCTGTTCAGCTTAATATTATCTGTGTTTTTCTCTCAAAATGATAATAGCTTGCAAGATATGGAAGCAGTGTTGTGCCAGACATTCGACATGACAACCTGTTTTAATGTAGTAATTTTACAAAAACTGTGTTGGTGTGCCGTGTCACATATTACACATGCCGGTTTTTCTGTGTATGTGATCCTTAGCTTCTAGGGGGAACTCAAATGGGAAAATCGAAAACTGTACTTAGAACTCAAAGAGTAAACAAAGGTCACAATGGATTAAAAGTAGCAGTTGAGTTTGTACACTATAGTAAGTTCAGGTTTATTACAATATTTTTTTTTAAAAGAGAAAAATAAATGTTATACAGAAAGTTGAATTAGAAAGCCTATTACTCATGAGAAGTAATAATTTCTATTATTGGTTTGTATCTACCATATGCTTTAACATTATATATTACTTTACTGCTAATTTGCAAGTTTAATCATGCAGAGACGGAGCACCGAGATCCCCTTCATAATATTCATATATAAATAAGAGAAAATAAATACCTTATACTTGTAGGAAATGATTCCCGATTGTAATTACTTGGTAGGATACCCCATGGATGATTCGCACAGTTTACTTTCATTTTTATGTCATATTATGGTATGCCTATAAAAATCAAGTGGTTTTCAGATCATGTATGCATGTTTTAAGTGGTTGCAAAATGAACAGTCTTTCAATAGTATAACAAATTGGCATCATCCGATGCATGGGTAAGAAGCCTCCAAATGACTTGAAATTTTGTACACACATCTTATGACAAAAAATATGATAAACGGTGTCGATCATCCATATAGGGTCCCTCCATGTGAGTACAACCACTTTATATAAGGAAATTATCTTCATACAAGTACTAGGCTCCCTTTCCTCTATAAATAATTACACAAACTTATCCCTAATTTTATGTTCTAAGTTTATAATTGTATCTTTTGTATTTGATGCTCTCTCCCACTCCCACACATGGCTCTTTTCTCTTAACTTCCGCTACCAGCAACACGAATACCTTCTTCGACTAAAACCACCATGAGTGATCATGTCTCTGTGTCTGTATTACAAACTTTATAATGCCACAATGTTTCTTGAAATGACTGTCAAGACATTTCCTGATCATATCTCTGTGTCATGATGATCCTCACCTCATAAAATTATTCTTAATAAAATTCAAGTAGGTTGATTGCAAACTACCAAATCCATCAAGTTGTGAAAATGAATGGTGTATAAATAATACACCAAATATAACCCTCTAAATGCGTAGGCAAAAAGTAATTAAATCATTAATGAAACAGGTGACATTAGTCACTTTTATTCAAAAAAAAAAGTAATTAAATCATATGGAAATTGCATTCATCAATCTGGAGGTCATCATGCAAGTACGCAATACAGGTATCTAAACTGGAGCATATCCCTTTTTCTTATATATAATTTTAAAATTTTGTTGCGTCCTAGTTTTAAGAAATTTTCATCACTGCATCCTTGCTTGTGTTTCTTAGGTGTGAATAGAATTTCCGCTAAGAGAAATTTTGAGACATTACATTGTTTAGCCTAAATCAACACCAATCATTATCTATACTAATCTACAATATACCCAGTTTGAGAAATATTCCCTGGATTGTCTGCAACATTTTCTGTACATACATATATAGGAAAAACAATCCATACTGCAAACTTGTAACTTCCTAATACAAAACAGCCTACCAACCAACTATACAAAAATAAGTTACTTACGATAATGCTGAACAGCTAAAGAGAGAATATATGGAAAATATTATATATGTTAGAGAAGATTGTGAAAACAGAAGTGTCTTCAAACAATATGAACATGAAAGTAACCTAAATTTGGCGTTAACATCAAATCAGTCTCGGTTAGTGTGAGGATTCTAAGGTAGAATTCTAAGGTCTTTGACATCATAGATGATAGGATGTATAATTTCTCGGTTAGTGTGAGGATCAAACGTAGAAGAGATGGGTGGGAGCAGTTGGTGACTACAGTTTATGGGCCGTGCAACTCTGGCAGTAGAGAGGAGTTTTGGGATGAAATTAGGGATATTAGAATCTCTTGGCCTGGGGCGTGGGTATTGGGAGGGAACTTTAATATCACTAGATTTAGTTGCGAGCATCGGGGCAGAGGTAACGATGAAAGAGATAGGCAACGCTTTAATCGTATTATTAACGACCTCAACCTTATCGATATCCAGGGGAACGATAGAAGATTTACGTGGTCTAACATGCACGCTAATCCGATATTGGCCAAGTTAGATCGGATCTTGGTATCTACCGAATGGGAAACTCTATTCCCACTGGCTTCAGTCAGATCGTGCCCTAGATCCACCTCAGATCATGCTCCACTGATCCTAGAGGGGGATAGAGGTTCTAAGATGATATCTAGGCCATTCAGATTCGAGAAGTCATGGACCTTAAATGTTAACCTCAAGGATGTCATTGAGACCTCCTGGAATGAGGAAATCCAGGAGTGTAATGCTATCTCAAAGTGGGTCACCAAGATTAGAAGATTACGGAAATGCTTGAAAGAGTGGGCGAGGGCAGACCGCGAGGAAGCAAGGAGAACAAAAGAAAAAATGGTGAGTAGAGTACACGAGTTAAGAGTTAATTGAGGAAGATATAGCGTTGCTAACAGTGGAATTCGAAGAACTGGCGGCCAGTAGATGGGAACTACATCTCATTGGGGAGCGTGAGGAATGCTGTTGGAGACAAAGGTCCAGGGTACAGTGACTCAAGGAAGGAGACGCCAATACGGCGTTCTTCCATAAGATTGCAAATGGGAGAAGACGACATAACCATATTGGAGGCCTTTATGTGGAAGATGTTTGGACGGAGGAGGGAGATGCTATTAGAAATCATATAGACGCGTCCTTCAGAGAGGGGTTTGGTAAAAAGAGAGATCTGAGATGTGCGTTGAGGCAAGACATGTGGTTCGACTCAAGGATCGAGGGGAGCGAAAGCTTGGAGGTTCCTTTTGTGGAAGGGGAAATTATCAAGGCTATCAAGTGACTGGGACAGGACAAGGCGCCAGGCCCAGATGGGTTCCCTATTTTCTTCTATTCCAAGTATTGGTCCATCATTAAGAAGGACCTTTTAGACATTTTTGATGCTTTGAGTGGGGAAGGAGCACAGATTGAGCGACTGAACTATGCTAACGTGGTTCTGATCCCGAAAAAGGCTAAGGTCCTGAGAGTGTTGGATCTGCGACCCATTAGCTTGCTTAACGGATCCTTCAAAATTATTTCTAAAGTGTTGGCTAATAGATTAGGTCCGCATCTTTCGGACATTGTGGATGCATTTCAGAGCGGTTTTATTAAAGGAAGAGATATTATGGACAGTATTGCATCGGCACATGAGATGGTGTACCGAGGGAATAAAGACAATTGCGATGCATTCCTCTTAAAGTTAGATTTTGAGAAAGCCTACGATACGGTGGAATGGGACTGTGTCGACGAAGTGTTCAAACTAAAAGGATTCGGAGAGAAATGGAGAAAGTGGATGAAATTGTGTTAGAAACGGAAAATCGTTCATCCAAGTGAATGGAGAGAGTGGGACGGAAATAAGATGCAGGAGAGGGCTTAGACAAAGAGACCTGCTGTCACCACTTATCTTCACGATTGTGGCGGATGGACTGACAGAATGAATAAGAGAGGGATAGAGGGAGGTATTCTTAAGGAGGTGAAGGTTAAAGGGATCACAGACCCTCTTTCGATCCTACAGTATGCTGACGATACCTTGTTGTTCGGGGTCGCAAGGGTGGAGGAGATCATGTCTCTGAAAATTTTACTAAGATGTTACGAGTTCTGGTCTGGGTTGGCGATTAATTTACACGAGTAGCGTAATGTCTCTAAGCAACAGACATGCAACTCCATTGATGTGACCGCCGCTCTACTACAATGCGAGAGAAGTGAGTTCCCAATTAGATACCTAGGAACCCCAATCAGGCTGGGCAAATTGAAAAAGGAGGACTGGGAACCGCTTATTCAAAAGATTGAGAAGAAACTGGCTGGATGGAAAGGAAAGTTTCTGTCGTTAGGGGGAAGAATTACGCTGATCAACTCAGTACTTAGTAGTCTGCCAACGTACCTCATGTCAGTCTATGAGATCCCAAGCTGGGTGATCCGCAGTATAGATACATGCAGACGGAGATTCCTGTGGAGAGGGAGTTGTGAAGACAAAGGATTTCATTTGATGAAGCGGGACAGAGTATGCAAGAAGAGAAAGTTTGGAGGCATGGGCATCACCAACCTTCGAGACATGAACAAGGCGTTGCTAGCAAAGTGGTGGTGGAAAATGCATAAACAAACTAAAGCGTGGTGGGGAAATTCGTTCTTGGGGTATAGAAGACGGAAAATCGTGCGGTTCGGAGGAAGATGCAAACACAGCAAGGCATCTTTCTTATGGAAAGGAATTGCTAGAGTGGGGGAGGTATTTCATGCAAACACGAGATGCGTTGTTCGAAATGGGAGGTCCACTAGATTCTGGTTGGACAAGTGGTGTGGGGCGAATACCCTTAAATCACTTTTCCCTGACCTAGCAAATGAGGTCCAAGGTCCGCACAACCTTGTCAACGAGGTCTGGAGGAATGGAAGATTAAAGTTAATTCACAGAGGTACTCTCTCAGGCAGGGGGGAGATTCAACTGGAGGCGATGAAAGAACTATTGGGCGAGAGGGAAGTGTTGGACGGGGAAGGCCTGGACGAAAGAGTTTGGGATTCGGGATCCTCTAAGACATTCTCTGTAGCGGCGATGTACAATATCCTGAACGATGGGGGGCTGAGGAACCATCAGGCTAACACGATTTGGAGGACCCAGGTGCCACATAAGGTTAAGGCGTTCTTATGGCTTGTCCTTAACAACGCTATTCTTACCAAATCCAATCTTAAGAAGCGAAACATTCCGATTGATGATATTTGTCAACAATGCAACATGGAACCGGAAGACACTAACCACATATTCTTCCGGTGCCCGAGAGCGACTCTTTGTTGGGAGATCATAGGATTGGGATTTGGTACTTTACAAACTCCGAACAGTATCGATGACGTTTGGGGATCTTGGAGAAGGGGTAACATTAGGAGAGACCTTAGGCTGCAGTGGGATATTATGAGTGGAGCGATTTTGTGGTCCCTATGGTTAGATAGAAATGATTTATGCTTTCATAATATTAAATGTACCTTTCATATTTTATTGCGCAAGATGTTGGCCCTAATGAAAGAGTGAACAGGTAATACAGGATCAAGGAAGAGGAGTTCGAGGGGATCGAGTGATCGGGATGGAGGTGGATGAAGCTTTTGCCGGACTAGGCTGCGGGACTTTAGTACTGAGGAGGTCTTGGTTTGGTATTTTGGTAATTGGGGTGTTGGGTTTAATACCACACCGTGTTATGTATGGAGTTGTAATAGATAGAGATTTGTAATATGCATCCGTTATGAGTGCCTAGGGGGCACAGTACTTAGTAGATGTTGTAACAGGCTTATTTTGTGGTTTCGTTAAACCTTCATTAATGAAATCGGTGACCGTGGTCACTTTTATCTCAAAATAAAACATCCAATCAGTCATTGCAATTGAAAGAAATCTGATGCAAATCTGAAACCCTGCTGCACATGCAGCCATTTTTATGGTAAGAGACTACGACCCAACTACTCGATACAACGATCTATTAGATCGTGTCGTCTTCCTAAACTTGAGCAAAATACCGCTATAGATGTGATTACCGCTTGCTTAGGGTGTGGGATAGGTGAATTCCATATATGGGCACTCCCATCAAACCTGGGAGTTTGTGCAGAGAAGACTGGCTACCTTTGGTGGAGAAAACAGAGAAAAAACTTGTGGGATGGAAAGGGAAAATTCTTGTCGTTAGGGGGTAGAATTACTTTAATCAACTCGGTCTTAAGCAGTCTACTGACGTATTTAATATCGATATATGAGCTTCCAAGTTGGGTTATCAAAAGAATAGACAAATGTAGGAGACAATTCTTGTGGAAAGGAGCAAAGGAGGAGAATAAAGGAATACACTTGGTTAGGTGGGGGGAGGTTTGCAAGAAGAAAGAGTTCGGCGGACTGAGTATTGTGAACCTAAAGGATATGAACAAAGCGCTTCTAAGCAAATGGTGGTGGAAAATGAATAAACAAAGGAACACATGGTGGAGTAAATCATTCACATTATACTCTAGACGTAAGAAATTTAGATATGGGGGGCAGAGTAGTCATGGAAAAGTTTCGTACCTTTGGAAAGGATTTCCAAGGTGGGGGAGATTTTTCACAGTAAAACTAAATGCAGAGTCGCTAATGGGAGAGGAACTATATTCTGGAAAGATAAATGGTGTGGTAATAACAGCGTACAATCACTTTTTCCTCAATTAGCAACGGGGTTACAAAATGAAGACGCCCTAGTGGCCGATGTCTAGAGGCGAGGAAAACTGAGAATTGAGGTGGGACCAGATTTATCCCCAGGACAATAGGTTCGGCTACAGAAGTTGAAGAATCAGGTTGCAGAAGAGGGGCACACCGCATTGGAGGAGGAAGACAAGCGAAAGTGGTGCTTAGAGTCGTCAGAAACCTTCTCGGTTAAATCAATGCACAGGAGGCTCAACGATGGGGGAATGAGAAGCACGGAAGCAAGCATTATATGGAGGACTAAGGCACTTTCAAAAGTGAGAGCATTCTTATGGCTAAGGGCTAACTACTCAATCCTATCTAAAGAGAATCTTAGAGTTTGTAAATTAACCACGGATACTAGATGTCCGAGATGCAACCTAGGCGTTGAGGACACGACTCACATTCTTTTCTCTTACCCTCGTGCCACGTTAGCATGGGAGATAGTTTATTTGGGGTTTGGTATTATTGATTGACCTTGTTCATGCTTAGATTTATGGGTGCCTGAATGATTAGGAAGGAAATTAGATTAGCATGGGATATTGCGGGGGTGGCTGGTTGAAAATCAACCTCAACCCATTACAAAGCCCAATGTATTTGTTTTTATTTCAGTCCAAGGAAAGTAAAAGCCCAATCCATTTATCTAAACTCAAGACAATGGAAGCTTCTCAACAAATGTGGAAGAAAGATATTTAAGAGAAATTGTAGAAGGATGTAGAAATAAGATTTTTTATGAGAAGTGTGTAGAATGTGGTAATAATGTATGGTTAGGATTATTTCTTAATTTTATATTTGTATAGTGTAGATTGCATGGAGTGGACTATGAATGCGCTCCCTTGCA
>CM030362.1:34583564-34821673 GCA_017893485.1 Hemerocallis citrina
TAATTTTCTATGTTGTTTTCTGTAATGTTGTCATGGTTTTAGCTGGCTTCTTGAATAATGTTATGACGAATTGTTTTGAAGAACTCTCTTGAACTTGACTCTGGGAAATATTCCCATAATGCCTATTATCAATACTCAATATCATGATGGATGCACTCCAGTTTTTTTTTTTTTAATAATTTTTTTAGCGCTATATGTTGATTTAAAGTTACAAACTTATGCAGCCTGACCACCTTTTTGTAGCCGTTATGTCTTGAACACATGCGGAACACAAATTTGGCACAAAATTGCTTGCCATGCTGTTGCTATATCTAAGTAGTATTTTAAAATGTTTCTCCTATTTTGTGTTGTGTTTGCTAAAAGGTGATAATATTTGTTGTCTGATGCATCAATACTTCAGCTGAATTACTAATAGCAAATTGGTTATTGCTAAAGGTGGTATTTTAACTGAAATTTTAACATATGTTTCTTCTGATCCTAGATTCCCACTGGAGGATTACCGGCCCCTGACAAGAACCTTCCACTTGGTACTATTTCTGCAGCACCTTGGGGATCTGCTCTCATCTTGCCTATTTCATACTCATACATAGCCATGATGGGATCAAAGGGGCTTACAGAGGCCTCTAAGATAGCCATCTTGAATGCGAACTACATGGCAAAGCGTCTAGAGGTATGTCATTTCTCTTCCAGTGACTTCAAACTCACTAAATAAGGTGTGTGTTAAATTATACAGATATCACATTACTATTGTATTTCAGTTTTGGCTTTTTTCTCATCTCACAAGAATTTGGTTTCCTGATTTAACTGTTGTGTTCTGGGTTCAGGGCTGGTTTCCTGATATAATTCACCATTTTTATATAAATCTTTTATAATAGTTTGTGATTGGTATAACTGTTGAAACAGTAAGCACTGTGGATGTGCGACTAGTGAAAGATGGTTTCTCTTGATAGGAGAACATCATTGTGCAAATATCGGATACTTAATAACATTGGAACAAGAACCAATACATTACCCTTTAGCAAGTAAACAATGTTTGGATGTTGGCTTAGTTCTAAACCTTGCAAATTTTGTTTGTTATTAGGTGGTCAGACGTGGAAGTCCATTCAGGTTAACCCTTCCAATAAGTGTCGATTTCTATTTTCTTTCTGAATTTTTGAAATTTCCTCTTGTTTGAATTTTGAGCGAGAATTTGGCACGAGTTCATAGACGGACAGTTGTGTCACCGTGTCTGGGTGACAGCCAAGCTTACACTGCTGTCGATTATTTAATTTTAACGTTCATTTAGGACTTAGGAGTAGTGCTCCTGGAGAAGACTTGGATGTTGGTAGTGGTGACAATGACGATGAGTAATGATGGATAAATGTAATTGAATAGCTGTCCTTGGAGATGTTTACTAGTAATTACACGTAGGCAATTTTGAGCACTATAAACAAGAAAAACATATCTACTGTTGTTCTGTGTAAAACCTTGAGGTCTGTTTATTAATTTGGTGTATTAAAACTTGATTCCATAATTTGTTTTTCATAATCTGTTTGATCTTGCAGAACCATTACCCTGTTCTTTTCCGTGGTGTTAATGGCACTGTTGCCCATGAGTTTATAATTGACTTGAGGCATTTCAAGGTTTGTTATGTTCCTACAGAACCATTTCTATTAGATACTAGTAGCCTTTTTAATTCATTCTTTAAGCTGATCAAAGTTTTCTTTATATATTGCAGAACACTGCTGGTATAGAGGCCGAAGATATTGCCAAGCGTCTGATAGATTATGGATTCCATGGACCGACAATGTCATGGCCAGTTCCCGGCACTCTTATGATTGAGCCTACTGAAAGTGAAAGCAAGGTACATCACATATTACCGGATTGATGCTAAACTTTTTCTTTTATGTCTTTGTTCTGTCTATTTCATCTGTCTACATTAAGAAATATCCATATCCCTTGCAGGCTGAGCTCGATAGGTTCTGTGATACTCTCATCTCCATCAGAGAAGAAATTGCTCAGATTGAAAGTGGCAAAGCTGATATTAACAATAATGTCCTAAAGGTACATATACACACCCCAAAATTGTTTGGACTTATGTACACATGACTGCACATGTTTCCCCTTGCCTAAATTCTTAGATACTAACTAATTCCATATACGTATCGAAGACTGTTATACTTTCGTAGTGATGTGTTAATGTCCCCTTACTATTTGACTTTTTTTCCCCGAAATAGGTCACTTTTTGAAACTAATTTCCAAAATAGGTCACTTTCGCAACTAATTCTCAAAATAAACCACTCGCAATTGCGAACTGTGGTCTGTTCAATTGTGAGGCCGCAGTTGGGAACTACGGCATCTTCAAAAATGTGTTTTTTCAAGGCTGCAATTCCCAACATATTTGGACTAAAAATACTTGAAAACTTAGACAAATTTATGTAAGTAAAAAGGGACTAAATATAGGCTGCAGTTGGAAACTACGGCCCCATTTATTATTTTTTCTTCTTCTAATAAAAATAAATAAATAACTTAGGCTGCAGTTCCCAACTGTGGCCTTTGTTATATTTATGTCACAGTTCCCAACTGCGGCTTATATTCAGCCATTTTTTACTTAGAAAAATTTGTTTAAGTCTCAAAGTCTCTCTAGACCAAATATGAAATGAACAAACGCCGCAGTTGGGAAATGCGCCCTCACAAACAGGCCGAAGTTTGCAAATACGAATGGTCTATTTTCGGAATTAGTTTCGAAAGTGGCCTATTTTGGGAATTAGTTTCTAAAAGTGGCCTATTTCGGGGGAATATCGTACTCTTTGTGGTTTCTATACACGTACTCACATGCAAGCATGCTTTTGGAATTATAATCATAGATTTTTTATTTGGAGAACTAAACGAGAAAAAACTATATGTGTTATGCAGGGAGCTCCTCACCCACCATCCTTGCTGATGGGAGACACATGGACCAAGCCTTACTCGAGGGAGTATGCTGCATTCCCTGCTTCATGGCTCAGAGGTGCCAAGTTCTGGCCAACTACAGGTACGTCAATATTTTTTTTCTCACTGTCCACTCCCATATATTTCATCAGATAATGGTAACACTGGTTTATGAATCAGGACGTGTTGACAATGTGTATGGAGACCGCAATCTCATCTGTACTCTCCTCCCGGTGTCCCAAATGGCTGAAGAACAGCAGGCTGCTGCTAGTGCTTAATTGGCCTGATATCTCTGTTTCTCTCACTCTTCATACTTGTATATAAAGCTATAGGATCACCGGCCTCTGCTATTCTGCAGCTACTGCCAACTTCTCATATATGAATTAAGTTGCTACATGCAACTCATTTCTACTGAATGTGTAACATTCTGGATACCTTTTGAATAGGGGTTAATGAAGCAACCATTCAAAGCATGGGCTGGGCGATATCTTAGCAATTTGTCCAGGATCATGTGTTAAAATTTAGCTGAAGTGAAAGAATATGAAGAGGGTGAAGTTCTTGAATCAATGAAATTAGTCATTGTACTGATTCCATTTCAGTGTGAAACAGTTACTTTTTCAAGTGCCCTGAGTGCACCTTAAAACGCTATGTGTATAAAGCTTATAGCATAGCTAATAGCTACAAAAAGTGTTGAACGTAAAATATAAAGCTTATATTCCAAATTTCTTATATCTAGATCTCCTCCTCTACCACCATGACCACCGCTATACCAGGCTGTCCAGGGAAATCACAGCACTAAAGCATCTAAAGATGAGCTTTTCTCTGGTTCCTTCATTTATTACTGGTGTGTGGGCTACCTAATAGCATCCACAGTCGTGTGGTATATATGGAAAAAGAGTAATGCTTCATCCACTACTAATTTTACTATAATTTTGTTCACTATCTTAGGTGGCATATTCTTATTGAAGAGTTCTCCCACCTACTCTTTTTTTACCTATTGAAGTATGCCACCTAAGGTAATGAACAAAATGGTAGTGAAATTGATAGTGGATGTAGCATTACTCATGGGAAAAATCCATTTTATAGCAATGAGAGCGATCCATTTTATAGCAATGAGAGCGTTGTAGTCGTGTGGTATTCTGTCATTTTTTAGCTTTTTTTTTTTTTGCTACAGTAGAAAGATTTATTTGAAAGGAGATATAACAATATGCATATTATAGTTGACGAAACATCGTGTTTCGTCAAAAGTACTTTATAATATTTGTATTTAATCGATGTTTCGTCCGATTTTAAAAGGTGATTTATTTAATTTCGAAATTGATGTTTCGTCCGATTTAAAAAGGTGATTTATTTAATTTCGAAATGGTGTGGAAAAGAGAAATGGGAGGAGATGGGATGTTTCTTCTCATTCTAAAAGTTAAAAAAAAGAAAGGACTATTTCCCCTTCATTTTTTAACCGTTAAATTACAAATCCAACATCTATTTTAAACCCAACGTCTATTTTTATATTTCAACGGCTCTTTCTCTAACTTTATCTATATATACTCACTCTGCTCAACCAAAAAAAAAAGCACATAATTTTATTTTCCTCCTATTTTCCCCAACAACATAAAATCCATCTCTGTCTCCTACTGAAAAATTTGTGAAAGAAAAAAAATGGCGAGTCGTTGTTCAAGAGGGAGAGTGTATATACTTTTTTTTTTAAGAAAAGGTGGAGTAGAGCTCAGAAGATGTTACTTTATCTCAAAGTTGGATTATTATAACGCAAGATCCGTTGGTCGGTACTGATCAATCTGGTGCACAATTTTGGGAGCGCACTTCTTCAACATCTGTGATATTATTTGGGACTCTAACCGACAAAACGGTAAGCTCTGTTGCAAGTCGATTCCAATTAATTTCTAAAGAAGTTGTCATGTTTATTGCAAAGTTGGACAGTGTAACAAATGAAGTCGCTAGTGGAACAACCGAGCTCGATAAGGTATGTTAAAATTTTGAATTTAATTCCTGCTTTAAATTAATTTTGTAAATAATAACGTTATATTTTTAAATTTTGTCATAGATGCGCGAAGCGAGAGTACAATATATGCAAAAATCTGGAAAAAGCTTTCATATTTGATGAATGTTATGATATACTTAAAGATCCGCCGAAATTTTCTTTGTGTACTACACAAGTCTTCGATCGAGTCTCGAGTTCCCAATCAGGTGAAGGTGGCAGTAGCCAAAATTCTCCCTCAAGAAATAACTGGGATTCCGACATACCGGTTGACATGGAATCACCTACACCCCTCACCCAACCACCAGGTCGAAAAGCACAGAAGAGAAAAGGGAGAAGGATAGCCAAAATCATAGGATTATTCTCAAATTATCGAAGAAACAAAAAAAAATTTAACGCTCTTTACAAAGAAATGCAGGATAAGAGGAATTCGGCCACAGAATTGAAGCTTGTCATTAAATAGAAAGACCACGAACTAAAAGAACGAATGGAGGACGATCACATTATGAGTATCAACCTCAGTAGTTTACCGGATAATCAACGTTATTATTTTATGTGCAGACAGAATGAGTTATGCAAAAACAATGTTATAATAGGGGGTAAACTATTTTCACATCTTTCAAATTTATTGTAAGCATTATCCAATGTAAGCAATATTTATTATTTTCACTGTATCATGTTTTTTTTTTTCTTAAGTGTACCCTGCTTTATTTCTAATGTACATGTATTTGTTATTTTTAATGCAATTTTGCAAAACTAAATATTGAAGGCAATGCGTTACATTCAAAAATTACATCGCCTTATAGCTGTAGTATCAGTGATTATTATGCAAATACAAAGTTGTACATTAACTAGAAATAGCAAATACAGCAGTAGTACAATTAGCATTTAAATATTTACTTGCCTAGTCCACATCTCCATATTAGGACCAAATATGCTCCACCAAATCTTGAAGAAGTGCATGATATTTTTGTCTATCATGGAGAATCACATTTTGAAGGCTTCAGACTCCTTGATTAGTAGGTCCACCACTGTTAGGTATGATCACAGTCGGATCAGGTATTTGATCGTAATCATAATCACTAATGCCTTCTTCTCGTTCGTCCTTATCAATCATATTGTGTAAAATGATACATGTTTGCATGATATATGAGAGACTATATGTATCCCACAAATGCGCTAGACTCTTCACTATCGCAAATCGCGACGGTAAGACTCCGAAAGCGCGTTCTACATATTTTCTGACACTTTCCTGCATTTCCACAAATTTCTTTTTCTTCCGAGTATCCGGGGCAAAGTAAGTTTTCACTATAGTTGCCAACGGGGTGTATATACCATCCGCTAAATAATATTCCATGTTGTAATTGTGGTTGTTGATGATAAATTTTGTCTGAGGTGCACAACTATCAAGAATCACATCAAATAAAGTAGAATAGTTCAGCAAGTTGAGATCGTTATTGTATCATGGCATTCTGAAGAATGAATGCCAGAACCAAAGATCATAAAATGCGACTGTTTTGAGAATAATTGTTAGTTCCCGAACATGTCCAGTATACTGGCCATGCCACGCTGCTGGACAATTTTTCCACTTCCGTTGCATGCAATCTACACTACCCAACATGTCGGGGAAATCCCCTAGCTTTGTTTTCTTCGATGAGTCTTTCCACATTTGTGGGGGTTGGTTTCCTCATATATTGCGGGCCAAATATAGTGGCGATTGCAAAACAAAATCGACGTAGAGTTTTCAAAACAGTAGTTTCGCCGATTCGTACAAATTCATCAACAACATCCACTGCACCTCCATACGCTAAACAATGTGGCCCTGCTGTTATTTTCTGATGTGGAGTTAATCCAAGGTTTTTACAGGCATCTTGTTGCTGAAGAAAATAATGATTGTATCCAACAACAACTTCCAGTATCCAATTGAAGAGGTCTCGCCGCATACGGAAATGACGATGGAAGATTGAATCAGAGTAAATAGGATTTTCAGAACAATAATTCCTCCATAGTCGTCTATTAACCTATTCTCTTTCACGACGAATGTATTGGCGACAAGTGACTTGTGCACTTGACTGTACTATCATTCCTATCCTTAACATATGGCTATTTATATTTATAGCAACTTCATCCTGATGCTCCCCATATTCATCTGATGAAGTTGAAGAAGATGAATTAAAATGAGCCATGGATAAGAATAATGAATTGCAGTGGGTATAATAGGATATGAAAGAGTATATCATGTTGGAAAATAATCTATGTGGGCTCACATATGTGACTAAATGTATAATTGCTATTCTAAAGTCTAACCCAAATTAAAGTGATCTAATCAAGATTAAGTAATGGGTTAAAAGCATAAAATTTAAAGTGTGATATAACACATGTAGGGACCGTAAAGTAAATTTCTCATTTTGTGATGGGCAAATTTGAAAATCAATAATTATCAATTAGGGTTATGGTCCCCTATATATAGGTATCTTCTTATTCCATCTGTAATGATGATGTCATCATCCACACATTCAAACAAATATCATTTTTTTTTCTCATATCATTTTTTTCTCAAAAAACCGTGGGCTTCCATTTCCTTATCAAATCTCAAACGATTCCATATACTTACCATTCAAATCCATGCATGCATTATAATCCACAGCCAACATATTTAATCAGCATCCTCGCTGAGTACAGGGCACACATCTAGTGTAGGATCCGCCTTTCTAGCCGATGTAGTATCGTCCTCGACCCCAGAGATAAAGTGACTCTCAACACCGCGGATCAGACCCTTCTTCTAGACCCGGAGTCGAAAGTCGGCTCTGTAACTGCCCACCACAGGCTGCCTCTCAAAAGGTGGTTAACCAATTAGGTGACTCTTGATCATAGACAATTATATTTATACTCAAACTATTTTTGTATATTTTCCATGTGGGACTATATTTCTCAATCTTCTTCTCAAATTCCCAATCAATATATATATATATATATATATATATATATATATATATATATATATATATTCCGAATCAACCAAATCAATTTACCAACCAAACCGGAGGTTATCCAAATCCCCCCCCCCCCCCCCCGGATGACGTCATCATCCACACATTCAAACAAATATCATTTTTTTCTCTCAACCAACCGTGGGCTTCCATTTCCTTATCAAATCTCAAATGATTCCATATACTTACCATTCAAATCCATGCATGCATTATAATCCACAGCCAACATATTTACTTTCAACATATTTATATATATATTTTTTTATTTCAGAAATACGGGGTATTACAAGTGCTTCTGCTTTTGATGTTCTTCTTCTTCTTTTGATTTAGCAAAGATCTATAGTTTCATGATTTAGGATTTTATCTTAAAGCACTCTGCAACATGATTAAGATCTAGATTCATAGAAACATGTTTTAGGTTGTTATTAATGTTTTATGCATGTTCTTAAGTGTATATATAAAATTTCAACAATTGGTATCAGAGTTATCTTTGGTGAATTAATTGAAAAAGTTTAGGGTTTGTTGTTTAAAGAAATTTAGGGTTTCTTGTTTAAGAAATTTAAGGTTTCTTTTGATCTTATTTTTCTTGGTACTTGATCTTCCTGTTTAAGAAATTCAATTGATGATTTTAATTGATGAAGTAATTGGATCAATTGCTTCAGATCGGGGCGCGGGGGGGGGGGGGGGGGGGGGGGGGGGGGGGGGGGGGGGGGTCAAAACCGTAAGCATCAAAATATGGTTTTGGATCTTTTGTTAAAACCTATTGTGCATTTTCTTGCCCATCACATCTATGGCTTCAGATCATGTTAAGTAGACACACACACACACACTTTCGATGTGATGTCTTATAAAATTGGTATAAAGTAAAACATCAATTGATCCATCAATTGGTATAAAGTAAATCATCAATTGAGATGAATGCTATTGTTTTCCTGTCCTTGCCCACGTCAGGGTAGGGCCCAGGTTTTTTATACATATCAAATAATTATATGCCGGTGGGGCCCAGGTTTTTATAAAGTTTTTTTTTAATATATGAATAATTAATTAGAGGTGGTCTTATAGAGTTTCCTATAGGATGTTGTTATATGGATTTATTTGGATGGAGGTGGGCCCGGTTAAAGGGATTGTAAACTGCTGATGCCACTGTCACATGGTGACATGGCGGTGGGCCCCCCTGTGGGCAGGTGTTGCTGAGTGCTGACGTGGGCCAGAGGGCCCAGGGGCGCAGGCAGTAGACGCTGCTGTGCTGCCACGTGTGCAGGCAATGGTGGGGGCCATGGAGCTGGTTGTGTGTTTCTCTCGTAACAGAAGGATATAGGATTAATTAATTATGTTTACTTTTATCAATTTACTAGGTTTGCCCGTTGACACGTGCCTACGGCACGTCTTCGGAACGGTGCACCTTGTTTGATCATATAAAATAGTTTTGGAGGTCCAGCAATTTAATTGAAGTAGTAAACATAGAGCAAAAAATATATTATATGATTTTTTTGAATTTTTTTTAATTATTTTTAAAGTTTTTAAATTTTTAAATTTTTAAATTTTTAAATATTTTATATTTTTATTTTCTTAATTTTTTTAATAAAAGAGGGAGGGAGAGAGAGAAAAAAAAAATTAAATAAATATAGGAGTTGTTTTTTGTGGGGAACTTTTGGGGGGGAAATATGTTTTGTAAGGTTAGATCTGGACCTTTGATTTTTGGAGGGATTGAAGGAGAGCCACTTGATAGCTTTCTTTGTGTTTTATTATATAGATATGGTTTTGATATGGATAATTAATAGAAATTTGTTCAGAGGTTATATGGGGATTTAATTGTTGGTGGGCCCACAGGTTAGGAACAATAGCAATGCTGCTTGCTGCTGCCGCCCACGTAGCTTCCGGGGCCCCCATGAGGGACCCACGGGAAGAAACATACGGCTTCATTTATGTTAATAATGGATTATATGGTGTTCATGTATGACTACGGCTTCATTTTCCAGAAAAAGAATGATATTTATGAGTATACATTCATTAATTTTCTATTCATTAATTTGTGTTGACCATTCAATTTTCTGTTAATGAAAATCAACTTTGTGTTACTAAAGATATTTGTCCTATAATCGGATAAATAAAATTCAGTTAGATATTATTTTGATATTATCAAAACAGTAGATAGATATGGTTCAGTTATGGTTTTGTTATTATTTCAGATAAATATACATCACATTTTCTGTTATAGTTTTGTCATCACTTTAAATTGATATTATCTATCTAAAATAAAGTAAAATTGCAAAGTTAAGGTTAAGAAAATTTTTTGGGAAACAATTAAATTCAAATTTTGGTTTTGGTTTTTCTTATGAATGTCTAATATTTCGAATAGTTTAATTGAAACAAAATGTTGCCAAAGTGACCTCTTTTGTGTAGATTAATTTATTTAAAATATCAAGATGATTGTGTGTTTGTAATTCATGCGTTTATTAACTGACCCAAAGGTAAGTTGATATTTGGCCGAATTTCATACACATCTGTGGTGATAAATATGTGACAATTATAAGGTATTCCATGTCAACAATAAGTCAGTCCAAAGAATGACTTATTATTTAACAGGATTTATTGTCAATATTTGATTGCTACAACAAGAGTACCGCTTACATTTAATGTTACTATCTAAAGACTTGATATTAATGTGGTGCCTGGTATCTTGAGATGGGATTAACCATTATTTGAATTTATTGTTTAATATGGATTCTCATGTGAGCTTATTTTGTTTATTTTTGTTCTATATTCAGCTAGTGTATCTTCTGCTGCCTCAATAACTGCTAACATCAATTTTATTCCCATGCTTAATGGGACAAATTTCAAGGATTAGAAAAGGACTCTTAAGGATATGGTAAGGAGTATGATTGCTCATTCCACCTTACCTGAGTCCTTCTGGGGAGAAGCATTAAATACAGCAGCTTACATTACCAATAGAGTACCACATAAAGCAGCTGCAAAAACATCTTATGAGATTTGGACAGGTCAAAAGCCTAGTTTAAGCACTTTCACATTTGGGAATGTCCAGCTGAGGCAAGGCCTTACAGGCCACATGAAAAGAAATTGGACTCCAAAACAGTGAGCAGGTACTTTATTGGTTATTCTGAACGATCTAGGGGCTATAAATTTTATGATCTCACACTTAGGAATATTTTTTAGACAGGAACTACAACATTTTTGAGGAAGTTGAGTTTGGGGGAGAAATAAGGTTAGGAACATTGCTTTTGAGGAGGAAATGGATTCAATTACAAACCCATTTCCTACTATCACTTTTGATAATAATCAGGTTCCCACACCTATTATTGATCAAGAAGTGAATTCGGAACCTCAACAAGACAATATTGAACAAACCCTCATTCAAAATAAGGTAATTGTTCCAGAATAACAAACTCAACAACCTCAAGAACCAGTGCCATTAACGAGATCCACGAGAGAAAGGAGGAATGCTATTCCGGATGATTATATTGTATTTCTCTAAGAACATGAGGATGACAATGGAATGATGGAAGATGATCCAATCACATTTCATCAGGCCATGAAAGGTTGTAACTCTCAAAAGTAGATGAATGTCATGAATGTGGAGTATAAGTCTATGCAAGACAATAAAGTTTGGGAACTTGTCCCATTACCAGAAGGTGCAAAACCAATTGGTTGTAAATGGATATTTAATACCAAGCGGAATGCAAATGGTAATGTGGATAGGTATAAAGCATGTCCTGAAGCTAAAGGCTATACTCAGAAAGAAGGCATTGATTTTACAGAGACTTTCTCTCAAGTTTCATCGAAAGACTCGTTTAGGACAATTATGACAATTATTGCTCATCTTGATCTTGAGCTACATTAGATGGATGTCAAGACGGTATTTCTCAATGGCGACATTGACGAGACAATTTATATGGTGCAACCAGAAAATTTTGTGCCGGGAGATCCAAAGAATATGGTTTGCAAATTGACAAAATTCATCTATGGACTCAAGCAAGCTTCTCGTCAATGGTACCACAAGTTTCATCAAGTAATTATCTCATTTGGTTTTGGAATGAATGTAGTTGATGATTGTGTGTATCACAAGTTCAGTGGGAGTAAGCATATATTCCTAGTTCTATATGTCGATGATATATTGCTTGCCACTAATGATATAGATTTATTGCACGAAACTAAAAGGTTTCTGTCCAATCATTTTGAGATGAAGGATCTTGGGGATGCCTCTTTTGTATTAGAAATTCAGATACATCGAGATCGTTCTCGAGGTACTCTTGGATTATCACAAAAGAGATACATCGATAAAGTACTCAAAAGGTTGGCATGCAAGATTGTAGACCAGGGGATACCCCTGTTGCTAAAGGAGACAAATTTAGTCTCAATCAATGCCCTAAAAGTAACCTTGAAATTCAGGAAATGCAAAAGGATTCCTATGCATCAGCTGTTGGGAGTCTAATGTATGCTCAAGTATGTACGCGTCCGGATATTGCGTACATTGTTGGGATGTTAGGCAGGTATTTAAGCAAACCTGGTATGGACCATTGGATAGCAGCCAAGAGGGTCATGAGGTATCTTTAAAGAACAAAAGACTACATGCTCACATATAGGAAATCAAATCATTTGGAGGTCGTAAGGTATTCTGATTCTGATTTTGCTAGGGTGCCAAGATAGCAAAAATTCTACATCAGGCTATATTTACCTGTTAACTGGAGGAGCTATATTCAGGAAAAGTGTCAAACCAAAACTTATAGCTTCTTCCACTATGGCAGTAGAGTATGTAGGATGCTATGAGGCATCGAATCATGGAATATGGCTGCGGAATTTTGTCACTGGGCTGCACATTTTGGAGAATATAGAAAGACCACTCAAGTTATTTTGTGACAATAAGTCAGCAGTGATGTATTCCAACAACAACAGGAGTTCAACAAAGTCGAAACATATTGACATAAAGTTCCTAGTTGTGAAAGAAAGAGTGCAAAGTGGACAGATGTCCATAAAGCACATTGGGACAAACTCCATGATAGCGGATCTGCTCACAAAGGGATTACCACCCAAGGTCTTTTATGAGCATACTGCTCATATGGGTGTTGTATTATCTGAGGATATCATGATTTAGTGGGACATTATGTTTGTGTGAGACATTTATATATTTGGTTATTTTCTTATCAGAAATAAAGAATTCAGTTTTCTCACTCATTTGTCATGTTTTGGTTCTGACCTTACTTATGTTTTAAAGATGACCAGTTGGAAATAGGCATGCGTATAGATCACATTGCATGAAATTTCCATGCTACACATTCACACTTGATCTATGTCGTTTGATTATGTTGGTATATGTGACCATTGATGAATTTAGTTACGATAAATATAACGAAAATTGCTTTGATCCTATATTTATATGATTAATGGATGAGATTGTTTGGCTATGCTTTTGGTTATGATAGCAAAATTTTGAGCTCATAAAGTATGTACATTTATAAAGAGTAACATATGTGGCCCAAGTGGGAGATTGTTGAAAAATAATCTATGTGGGCTCACATATGTGACTAAATGTATAATTGCTATTCTAAAGTCTAACCCAAATTAAAGTGATCTAATCAAGATTAAGTAATGGGTTAAAAGCATAAAATTTAAAGTGTGATATAACACGTGTAGAGACCGTAAAGTAAATTTCTCATTTTGTGATGGCCAAGATTGGAAATCAATAATTGTCAATTAGGGTTCTAGTCCCCTATATATACGTATCTTCTTATTCCATCTGTAATCCCATCAACAAAAGAATAGAGAGTCGGCCTCTCATAGAAGTGTGTATCATATAGGAAGATCCAAACCCTCTGCGCAATCTCCATCAATGGCTTTAGGTTAGTGCTTCCACTTTTAATGTTATTCTTCTTCTTTTGATTTAGCAAAGATCTATAGTTTCATGATTTAGGATTATATATTAAAGCACTTTGCAACATGATTAAGATCTAGATTCATAGAAACATGTTTTAGGTTGTTATTAATGTTTTATGTATGTTCTTAAGTGTATATATAAAATTCCAACATATCCGTTTGATGTGGTGCTAGATATGGTTCTTTAAATAATTGTGTTGGATGATAGATTCCCAGTTGGTATTGTTAAGTCCAATTATCTCATCATGTGAAGGAAGCAATGTTTGTAGCTTAGTGCCATATGTTGAAGCATATAATATACTTGTTGGATGCAAAGAAAAAGCATACAAAGGAAAGCATCAAAAGGAAAAACATACAAAAGGGAAAGTAGTACAATTTAGTGCATGACTATTATCACCAATATTGACTACTTTTCTTCATCATATTGTGCACATGGAACAAAAGAAAAAGATGATGTCGATATTGACGCTTCCGTGTCCTCTCTATTCGTACGCATCTCCTGCTGGGATGGGGCATTCACAAACACCCCGGTGGCACAACAGAACTAATTAGAGCAATGAGGAAATCAAAGTAGATGCAACGAATCAAATGAGCAAGCAAGCAAATAGATCCACCAATCCAAATACAAACCCAAGAAGGATTTATCATGGTTAGCTTTCGCTTAATCCGGGGGGAAATATAGGGAGATTTGGTATTCAACTAGAAGAGATTATAAGGAGTTAATGATTCACTCAACTAGGGATGGCAACCGGACTGGACTGACCCGCGACCCGCTCGGCAAACCCAACCCTTTAAAATACGATTCGGGTCTGGGTCGAACCCGCGAGTCTAAGCAGGTCGACCCGGGTCATCAAATGATGATTTCCAACCCGTTGAACCCGGCCCGTGAACCCAATGAACATTGTTAAACCCGCCCACCAACCCGCGGGTTTCGAACCGTTAGACTCGTATGGGCCAAACGTTCGACCCGCGGTCCAACGACAAAAAACATGCCAACAGCTGTTACAGCCATTTTTTTTGTTTTTTGTTTTTTGGTTTTTTTTTTTGGTTTTTTCCCCTCCTATAAATACCCTGTAATGCGGTTTATTTCTGGGAGACGTGTGGATGCACCAGGTGTGAGTTCGGACTCGATTTGTATTGAAGGAGAAGGCTGCTTGTCAGACGACCCTCGGAGTGACCTGGCGGCTCCTGCGACTGGCTCGGAGTGCAGTGGATGCTTCGGCTTGGATTAGAGGGTTCGGATCCGAGGTCTTGTGTACCTGCAGACGGTCCTGAAACACCGGGGTTTATCCCGGTGGCGGACCCTCCGACGATCTAGTCAGTCTCTGTGAGAGAGTAGCAATAACTAGGTGAATTTAAGTGGCAAAAGATTGGTTACCTCTAAAGGTGGGTGAGGGTCTAGTATTTATAGAGAATTCTAACCGGGTTTGGATCCGCTTGGGGGCTAGGTCTGAACCCGAAAGCCCATGGGCCTGACGTGGCAGAAGGCCCAGGGGGTTTAGGGCTGACGTGGCAGTACCAGGAGTGGTATAGGGCTGACGCGGCAAAGCCCTTGGTGGTATTTGGAGCTGACATGGCAGATCATGGGGCTTCTGTGCTTCCGAAAGGATCTGGTGGCCCAGGCTGTGCCAGGTCATCCTCATTCTGTACAAGGAGGGGCGGACGGCTCGGAGGGCTGTCGTGGATCAGAGGTCGAGGGCCATCGTCTTTCATCGGATACGAGGAGGCCAGTTCTGTAGGGGTGAACTGGAGGTTCGGCACCGATCCTGTGGTGGCTCGGAGCCGAACTAGACTGCTGTTTCTTCCATTTTTGAGTGAGAGTTGTATTGGGCCCTGGTTGGGCCCCAAGCCATTTTTACCCTACCACACAAGCCCCCCACTCCTGCGTGGGTGCAGGAGCTAGCCGTGGAGGAGTGTCTATGGTTGTAGAAATGGGATGGCGAGCCACTGTGCCTTCATGAGGGGATTACCCTGGTGGCAAGGGTGATGGCGAGCCGTTGTTTCTTCCTGAGAAGAATACCCTGGTGCTCGACCGAACCTCGAGAAGACGAGGGATTATGTGTCGGCAAGGGTGATGGCGAGCCGTTGTTTCTTCCTGAGAAGAGTACCCTGGTGCTCGACCGAACCTCGAGAAGACGAGGGATTATGTGTCGGCAAGGGTGATGGCGAGCCGGTGTTTCTTCCTGAGAAGAAGGCCCTGGTGCTCGTCCGATCCTCGAGATGACGAGGGATTATGTGTCGGCAAGGGTGATGGCGAGCCGTTGTTACTTCCGGAGAAGAGTACCCTGGTGCTCGACCGAACCTCGAGAAGACGAGGGATTATGTGTCGGCAAGGGTGATGGCGAGCCGGTGTTTCTTCCTGAAAAGAAGGCCCTGGTGCTCGACCGAACCTCGAGATGACGAGGGATTACGTGTCGGCAAGGGTGATAGCGAGCCGTTGTTTCTTCCTGAGAAGAGTACCCTGGTGCTCGATCGAATCTCGAGAAGACGAGGGATTATGTGTCGGCAAGGGTGATGGCGAGCCGTTGTTTCTTCCTGAGAAGAGTATCCTGGTGCTCGACCGAACCTCGAGAAGACGAGGGATTATGTGTCGGCAAGGGTGATGGCGAGCCGTTGTTTCCTCCTGAGAAGAAGGTTTGAGCAGCGTGGTCTGTTGCTTTAGCGGAGTATTGATGGCGCTTCCGGGATCTGTGCGATGTTCCAATTTTTTAGGGGCATTAAATGACGCCGCCTAATGAATGCAGGTGGCGCAAGGGCTTCCGTCGATTGGCCTTCCCAATGTCATAAAGGCTGGTCTGTGGGGGAGGCTATAAATACCTCTCTCCCGTTAGTGGGTTTGATCACAGCGAGGGTGGTCCAATGGCCACCAGAGGTGTCTGCTTCGGCGGACGTCTCTCTTCTGCATAATTTTGTAGCGCCAAGAGGCCTCGAATCGGTGGCGACTCTGCCGTCCGGATCCTTTTTCGGGTCAGACGACTCTCATACAGTTGTTTGGCCCGAGAAAGATCAGGACGAGAGGGGTACCCACCGCGTTCTGGATCTGGGGCTGAAGAGCCTCGGATAGGCGGGTCGATCTGCTTTCTTGTTAGGGTTCTAGGTGATGGTGGCTTTCCTCCCACCCGTGAACAATTCGGGGTTTCGGCCGCCGAGGCCTTAAGCCCCGAGCTGTTCGCGGGTGAAAGAAGAGCCGACCAAGCCCTGGAGCCCGGGGCGCAGGCGATGGTGGCTTTCCTGCCACCCGGGAACAATTTGGGGTTTTCGGCTGCCGAGGCTGTAAGCCCAAAGTTGTTCGCAGGTGAGAGGGGAGCCGACCGAGCCCTGTAGCCTTAAATCTTTAAAAAGAAAATTTTTCAGCCGAGCACTTCATCTGACCCGACCCCTGAGTCTGGCTGCCAGCCTGGCACTGGATAACGTCAGCAGCCCACGTTTCGAGGACGTGGCGCGGTTTTCCAGGCGGCCGCTACACGTCAATCGGTGAATAGTGATTGCAGAAATCGAGGAGTCGTTTTTGCCCTCTATAAATGTTCCCCCCTCTCCCCCAATCGTCCACTTCTTACACGCCTCTTTCTCTTTCTAAAAATCTCCCAACATTTCAGTCTTCGTCCCTACCGTTCGCTATACCAGGCTCGTTCTTCCGAAGCGATCCCAGGTTTGTTGGTAAGTTTGTTTAGTTTAGGCACAAATGGATAGGGCTCAGTCTGGCTCGTCGGCGTCGACGTCTGGAGGGGACGTAAAACCTACCTCCAACCCGACTTCGTGGGAGGATTCTGATCTCGGGGGGGAGTCTGTAGGCGGGGATCAGCCCGTGTATGATGTGAAGCTGCTACGGTCTCGGAGGCTTTTTGTTGTGGAGAGTAGCGATTTTGAGGAGGGGGGCGGTAGCTCCGCCGAAGTTCAGATTCTAGGGCTGGTTTCTGAAGAGGAGGGGGGAGCCGAAGGGGCTCAGATAGGAGGTCAGGGCGCGGGCTCGAGTTCCATGCCGACAGGTCTGGGGCGATTGTCTACCCCCTCCCCGGAACGAACCAAGAAGAAGAAGGGGGCTCCGAAGAAGAAGGGGTCGAGGATTGGGGGTTCGAGTCAGGCGCCTGTTAACTTGATGACAGGGTCGCCTGTACAGCCTAAGTCGTTCCGTCGGTACCCCAACGATCTTTCTGATAAGGAAGTGTGTGGGGTCCAACCGTCGTCGCCAAGCCGGAAGAGGGTGATAATGGACGCACTTCCGACCGTTCTGGAGGCAGGTAACTTGGAGGCTTTGCGGCTGGCGTACCATATAGGGTCCAGCTACGAGCTTATGTTGCCGAGCTCCGCTCTTCGACCAACCGACCCCCTGCCGGATCGGTATTGCGTCTTCCCCGTGGATGCCTTTATCTCCGGCCTGAGGCTGCCTGCTCACCCGTTCGTTCGTGAGGTGCTGAACTGGGCGTCCTTGGCGCCGATGCAGTACGGGCCCAATTCTTGGAAGCAGATCATCTGCTTCGTGTTGATGTGCGAGGAGCAGAGGGTACCTCTACGGCTGAACGTCTTCCGAGCGATGTTGATGATCGGCTCGTCGGCTGAGGGTATCTACTACATTTCGCCCCGGGGCAAGGGGAAGGTTGTCCATGGTCATCCAGACTCCATCAAGGAGTGGAAGAAGAAGTATCTGGTGATCCGGAGTGAGGAACCTTGGGACATTCCCACTCGGTGGAACCACTCCAAGCCGAGCTATAAAACGCCGAAGCCGAGGGACCTGACCGCCGAGGAGTGGGGGTTTGTTGAGCGCCTCCGTTTGACATATAGTATCAACTGGGCGAAGGTGACCGAGGGCCACTTGGCGAATGCCAGACTGAGCCCAGCCGATCTACGTATGTAGTTGTTTCTTTCTTTTTGGCTTTGTTGTTCCTCTGTGCTCATTGTCCTTACTGGATCTTTTTGCAGATATGGATCCTGAGTCGATCAAGGCGAAAAGGCTCGTCATGAAGAAGGCGGAGGCCGAGAAGAAGATGAAGACGAGGGGGTCGTCCCAGGTGGTTTCTGAGGCCCCTGTTCAGCCGAGGGCCAAAAGGACTCGCTCGGAGACAGTTAAGGACGCGGCGGTTCAGGGCGGTCCGGACCAGGGCAAGGTCACCGATCTCGATAAGGGGAAGGGCCCTCTGGCGGATCCGGAGATAGAGGAGAGGCTTCGGCGACCGTGGGTGCCGAGTTGGTCGATCCGTGAGGGAGACTGTTTGACCCGAGGGCGGCAAGCCGTCGAGGTGGCGAGTAAGTTGGCGACCCCTCGGGATCGTTCGGAGATGAAGACCGAGACCCTGGATGAGGCGTATACTCGCCTCGCACAGGCCAATGTGTTGGTAAGTCTGTCAATCTTTCTTGCCTCGTGTTTACGTTGTAGAGGAGATTCTCTTGGTTGTGCTCGGTGACTACAGGCGACCGTGCAGGGGGTCCACGTGAGGGGCCTTTACGAGGCCGCTTTGAAGCGGGAGCGCAACCGGGCAGACAAGGCCGAGCAGGAGGTGAAGGAGACGAAGATAGAGCTCGAAGGCTCTCAGAAGAGGGAGCGAGAGATGAAGATGGCCTTCGACAAGGAGAAGGGGGAATGGGCAGAGAAGATGGCGGCTCAGGAGAAGGAGTTTGCCAAGGAGCGGGAAGAGCTGACAGAGACGGGTCAGCTCCTGGTGATCAAGGCTCAAGACGAGTGTTATGCGAAGGCACTCAGCCACGTGAGGCACTTCTACCGGACCCTTGATCTGTCCAATTTCGAGTATGACATGGAGGTCGAGGGGACACCGAAGACCCCTGGCGAAGAAGGGCCTGCTCTCGACCCGCCTACCGACCCCCTCGTGGACCCGCCTGTCGATGCTGAGGTGGGAAAATAAGTTGTATAATTTTTGTCTTTCTATTTCCCTCCCTCGATTGTATTTGCCTTCCGCGGACTGGCCACCGCATTTTTTTTGTAAGAAGCGACTCAATTTATAAAAAAGGATTTTTTGACCGGCCAAGTGTTTTGACTTCGGGTGTCTCCGATCCTCCTTGCTTATGTGTTTTGAGTTGGCTGGTTTTCTTGTAGGTTGCGGCTCCTCTTCCCGAGGTGGACCCCCGTCGTTCCGACGTGGCGTGGCTCCGGAGCAAAGTTGAGGCCCTGGAGGCCACGTTGGTTTGCTATCGAAAGGGGGCTCGTGACACTGATGCGGCTTTTAACTATTATCGAAATAAGTCTGAGGTCTTAAGTGAGGAGGCGAGCCGGCTGAGGAGGGCGATGGTGGATCGGGACCTCGGAGGTGTCGGTCTTGGACATACCATGTCGAACGCCTCGGTACAGAGGCCCTCTTCCGAGAGGTTACTTCGCGACGTCATAGTGGAGAAGGAGATGGAGATACACCGCTATAAGACGATGCTGGGCATCTCGTCATCTTCCTCCGTGGGTCGGCGAGTGGAGGGGGTTCCTTCTGCGCTGCTCCTGCTGGAGCGCCTGCGCCCAGTGGATGCCCAGAGCTCCGTGGCTAGTGTGTCGACCGTGGCTGAGCCAAAGGACCGCCATGATGAGGAGAGGGCTCCTAGCCGTTCGGTCGGAGTGGTCCCGCCCTTTGTTGGACCCGAGGGGCCCTAAGATGGTGGCTTCCTTCAGTTTGAGATGAGTGGAGTGGTCCTGTAACGGTCTTTGTTTGTTTTCTCATAACCAAATAAAGGAGTATGAATAAAGAATTCTTTTCCTCCTTTGCTCTGTTAAGAAGTGCGGTGAATGACGTCGGAGGCGTGGTTCGGCTTCGTCGATCCGTGAGGGGTCGACGCGGGGCCGTAGGAAGAGCCCTTGGCCCGAAGCTGGATTGGACCTATCGAGACGCTGGGGATGATACCGGAGTGAGGACTTGGGTGCCGATCTGCCGAGTCATTTGGAGTTTGACAAAAAATAGATTTCTTTCATACTAGATAGGGACGGTCGTCGGAGCCACCCTTTACACATGACAGTTTACAAAGGGTTTTATATACATTAGCCCCGTTAGAACCTAGGTTCGCTCTTCCAAGAACTTCATTAGGTGCTCGGCATTCCAGGGTCGGCTGATGAACCGGCCGTCCATATCCGTCAGTCGGTACGTGCCAGGGCGTACAACCTCGACTACACGGTATGGGCCTTCCCAGTTGGGGGCCAATTTCCTCTTCTTGGTTGGATCAGAAACGGACAGTTTTCGTAGCACGAGGTCTCTCGCCTTGATGTTAGTGGGGCGGACTTTCTTGTTGTAAAACTTCTCGATCCGTTGTTGGTAGATGCTTCTCCGGATTGAGGATTTCTCTCTGACTTCGGCAACGAGGTCCAGGTTGGCCCTTAAGCCTGATGAATTGCCATCTTCGTCGAAGGCCATGATACGGGGAGAAGGCAGGCCGACCTCGACGGGGATGACTGCCTCCATCCCGTAGGTTAGGGCGAACGGCGTCTCTCCCGTGGGGATCCTCTTGGTGTTTCGGTACGCCCATAGTACACTAGGCAGCTCTTCGACCCAAAGCCCTTTGGGGGAATTGTCGAGGCGCTTCTTGAGGCCGTCGAGGATTTGCCTGTTCGCATTCTCTGCTTGGCCATTAGACTGAGGGTGGCAAATAGCGGAGATACCGATGTCTGCGCAGAAAGTTTGGAAGTTCTGACCCTGGAATTGGGTTCCGTTGTCTGTAACGAGGATTCGGAGGATGCCGAACCGGCAAATGATGTTTTTCCAAAAGAATTGTTGTACTTGGCACTCGGTGATGCTGGATAGAGGTTCGGCTTCGAGCCATTTGGTGAAATAGTCGATGGCAACTATCAGGAATTTCTTTTGTCCTACTGCTGGGGGAAAGGGCCCTACAAGGTCCATGCCCCACATGGCGAACGACGTAGGGCTTGCTAGGGATCGGAGGTTGGCTTGAGGAAGCCTTTTGATAGGGGAGAACCTTTGGCATGGGCCGCACCTTTTGACTAAGTCTTGCGAGTCCTGGAGCATGGTCGGCCAATAGTACCCCTGATTCAGGGCCTTTCGAGCAAGTGTCCTGCTCCCCATGTGGCATCCGCCGATCCCCTCGTGTAGATCTTTGAGGGCGTAGCTGGCCTCGCCGCTAGTGAGACAGCGGAGGTATGGTTTGCCGTCGGCCAAGGTGTATGAGCGTTTGAAGAGGATGTCATTAATCATGACAAATCTTTCAGCTCTGATTCTGACTCGTCTGGCCTCGGCTCTGTCTTCAGGGAGCTCGGCATTGATTAAGAATCTTCGGATGGGAGTGGTCCAGTCGTCTGGGCTGGCATCATCTTGCACACACATCGCCTCCGGCTCTGGGTCATTGATACTTGGCTTCAAGGGAATTTCTATGAGCACTGTTTGATCGAGACCCTCAAAAGAGGAAGAGGCGAGTTTGGATAACGCGTCTGCTTGAGCGTTCTGTTCCCTGGGGACTCTGATAACTGTGGCACAGCTGAAGGACGCCAGGAGTCGTCGGACTGCCGCCAAATATCTTATCATGCGATCATCGCGGGCTTCGTATTCTCCGGTGATCTGGTTGACCACGAGCTGAGAATCGCTGAAGGCCCGGATTTGCTTGGCTCCGGCTCGGTAGGCGAGAGTCAAACCGGCGATCATGGCTTCGTACTCTGCCTCGTTGTTGGAGGCCGGAAAGTTGAGGCGAAGGGAGTATTGAAGTAGGAATTGGTCGGGGCCACGAAGGATGATGCCTGCTCCGCTCCCGGTTTCGCATGATGAGCCGTCGACAAAGATTTCCCAGGTCGGATCCGAGCTCTCGATGCTGGGCTGCTCAGAAGCGGTGCATTCAGTTATAAATTCGACGAGGGTCTGTCCTTTAATGGCCACCCTCGGATGATAGCTGATGTCAAACTGACTCAGCTCAATTGACCACTTGACTAAGCGGCCGGAGTTTTCGGGCTTGTGAAGGACAGTTTTTAGTGGCTGGTCTGTCAGTACTTGGACGGAGTGGGCCTGGAAGTAAGGACGGAGTTTCCGGGCTGCCATGATTAAGGCATAGGCCACCTTCTCTATCTTGGCGTACCTCGTCTCGGCTGGGAGTAGTACTTTGCTCACATAATACAATGGCCTTTGGACTCCTTCCTCTTCTCGGACGAGGACAGTGCTGAGGGCGCTGTCCGAGGCCGACAGGTATAGCCAAAGCGGCTCGCCTGGCTCGGGTTTGCTGAGGAGAGGTGGGTTGGCGAGGTATTGCTTCAGTTGTTCGAAGGCTTCTTGTTGATGGGTACCCCACTCGAAGCCCCCTTTTCCGCGTAAGGCCTTGAAGAAGGGGAGAGACTTCTCCCCTGACTTGGAGAGGAAACAGCCGATTGCAGCCAACCGGCCCGTGAGCCTCTGGACCTCCTTGACATTCCGAGGGGGGGACATGTCCATAATGGCTTGGATTTTCTCGGGGTTTGCCTCAATGCCGCGTTGGCTGACAATGAACCCCAGAAATTTCCCAGTGGAGACGCCGAAGGCGCATTCAGCCGGGTTGAGCCTCATGTTGTGATGTCGTAGGACACCGAAGGCCTCTTTGAGGTCAGCAACGTGGTCCGGTCCGGCCCGGCTTTTGACGAGCATGTCGTCAACGTAGACTTCCACGTTGCGGCCGATCAGGTCTTTGAAGATTCTATTGACGAGACGTTGGTACGTGGCTCCGGCGTTTTTCAGCCCGAAGGGCATAACGCGGTAACAATAAAGGCCCTGGTCGGTGACGAACAAAGTTTTGGAGATGTCTGGCGGAAACATCCGGATCTGATTGTACCCCGAAAATGCATCCATGAAGGACAGTAGTTCATGCCCCGAGGTTGCGTCGATTAGAGCGTCGATGCGGGGGAGGGGGGAGGGATCTTTCGGACATGCTTTGTTAAGATCCGTGAAGTCGATGCAGATCCGCCAACCCCCTGTTGCCTTTTTTACCATAACAACATTGGCCAACCACTTGGGGTAGCTGACTTCCTGAATGAATCGAGCGGACAAGAGTTTGTCCACTTCTGTCTTCACAATTTGTTGCCTCTCCGGGGCGACTTTGCGCCTCTTTTGGACGACCGGCTTAGAGTCAGGGATGACGCTCAGCCGGTGCATAATCAAGTCTTCGGAGATCCCGGGCATGTTGGAGGGTTTCCAAGCGAAGAGATCAACGTTGCGACGGACGCAGGCGATGATGCCTGTTTTCAAGTCTCGGGTGAGCGAGCGGCTTACCCGGAACCACTTTGATTCATCCTCGGGGTTGAACAAGATCTCTTCTAGCTCGTCGACAGGTTCGGGGGCTGGACCATCCCTCTCGGGCTCGAGTTCAGCGGTGTTGAGAGGGGATACACCCCCTCCGACGTCGGTTATATAGCACGACCGCGCGGCTTCGTGGCTACCTCGGACGATGCCGACCCCTTGGGGGGTGGGAAATTTGAGTTTCAGATGGTAGGTTGAAGGTACCGCTTGGAGGGAGTTCAGTCCGGGTCGGCCGAGAATGGCGTTGTAAGCTGCCTTGATGTTGATAATCATGAAATCCATGGACTCGGTCCTCTTGACAGTAGCCGATCCTGCGGTGACGTCGAGGGTAACAATCCCTTCTGTTACGATAGGGGCACCGGAGAATCCATGTAGCGTGTGCCCGGCGGGCTTGAGCTTTCCACCGGGTAACTTGAGGCTCTCGAAGGTTTTGAGGAAGAGAATATTAACTGAGCTACCGTTGTCAACGAGGATTCGGCGAACCTCACAGTTAGCCATGTGGAGGCTGATGACGAGGGCATCGCAGTCGGGTAGGTGAACGCCTTCGAGGTCTTCCCCTGAGAAGGAGACTGGCCCTGGTTGTGGTTTGGACGAGGGGTTGTTTTGGACAGCATTCGCCTCTTGGATGAAGGCTTTTCGGGATGTATTTGACCCTCCTCCCATAGGCCCCCCGTGGACGCAGTGCAGGATGAATGGCGTATCTGCGGTTCCCTCGGACCCGAGATCCTGACCACGGAGGTGGGTCGAAGTAGGGTTCGGAGGCGAAAGTCTCCGGTTCCTATCATTTCGCCGATCCCGTCGGCCTTCTCGGGTGAACTGCCGGAGGAACCCTCGTGAGATGAGTTCCTCAATTTCGTCTTTCAAGGCTCGGTATTAGTTGGTATCGTGCCCATGATCTCTGTGGAAGCGGCAGTAGAAGCGCTGATCTTGATTCCTGTTGTTATTAGGTCGGGGAGGTAGTCGGACGAGGCCTTTGTCTTCGATTTCTAAGAGGATGGCGGATATGTTATGTGTCAAGGGAGTGTACCTCTCGAAGCGGGGGGTCGGCGGAACTTTCTTCGTGGGCCCCGCATCCCCCGGAGCCTTCTTTGATGGTTCGATTTCTTCGGCCTTCCGTTTTCCCTTCGAGGTGGCCTCCCTAGCGTCTTCGGGGCTAAGGGCCTCTTCTGCCCTAATGTATTTCTCGACCCTGTTGAGGAGATCGGGAAAGTCGATGGGGGGTCTCTTCGCCAGAGAAGCTTTCAGCTGTCCATGACGAACATTGTGCCGAAAGGCCCAGAGGCGACGCCTGGATCAAGAGAGGAGACCGGCCTTGCCTCCGCGGTAAATCTCCGGACGAACACTCTGAGGGACTCTCCCTCTATCTGCTTGAGCCCAAGTAAAGAGGCACTGGTCCTTTCCGCCTTCCGGCTGGTGACGAAGTGGACGAGAAAATTGCCCTCTAGTTGGTCGAAGGAGTAAATGGAGCCGGGGGTGAGTTTTGAGTACCATTCGCGAGCCGGACCCCGAAGCGTGGCGGGGAAGGCTCGGCATAGCAGGGGATCCGAGGCGCTGTGAATCATCATGAGGGTTTTGAAACCTTCCGTGTGATCAGCAGGATCTCCCTCGCCGTCGTAGGTCTCGAATTGAGGTGGTCGGAAATTCCTGGGTATTTCTGCTTGGAGGATGGGAGTGGAGAAGGGAGGACGGACAGGTCTGTACCCCTGAGCCGCTCGTCGGTCGCCGTCTCCTATATGATCGAGGCGATCCTCTATTTCTTGGAGGCGCCTTAGGAGTACGCCATCGTCTTCTGGCTGAATCGTTGACGGGTGCGACATGCTGGCCTCGGCATCCGACCCGGTTTGGGAGCGAAGGGTTTCCTCCCTGGGGGCCCGTTGGAGGGCCCCGAGAATCTCTCTCCGGAAGTCTTGGAACTCCTTGTGAGTGACGGGGGCTCCCTCGACCCTGTTTGGTCGGTCTGAAGGCTGCCTTCCGATGCGGCTGAGTGCTGACCTCCGTCCCTCGGGCGGCGGTCTCGGATGGTTCGGGGCCGGGTTGGAAGCGGCCCTTCCCCTGCTGCGGCTAATCTTTTGGTTGACGATTACTCCCCGTAGGTCGGGCTGGACTGTACGGGTGGCGCTCCGCCGGGATCCCTGATGGGAATCCCTGTGCCTTGATGCGCGTGGCCCGGCATTGGTATTTGGTGGGGGTGTGTCTCGTCGGTTGACGGAGGACGCGGCCCCCTTGCCTCTGGAGGCCATGGGAGTTCGGCTGTCGAGGGGCCTCGATGGTCGTGCTCGGGTCGGTTTCTGAAGCAGTGTTCCCACAGACGGCGCCAACCTGATGCGGTTTATTTCTGGGAGACGTGTGGATGCACCAGGTGTGAGTTCGGACTCGATTTGTATTGAAGGAGAAGGCTGCTTGTCAGACGACCCTCGGAGTGACCTGGCGGCTCCTGCGACTGGCTCGGAGTGCAGTGGATGCTTCGGCTCGGATCAGGGGGTTCGGATCCGAGGTCTTGTGTACCTGCAGACGGTCCTGAAACACTGGGGTTTATCCCGGTGGCGGACCCTCCGACGATCTAGTCAGTCTCTGTGAGAGAGTAGCAATAACTAGGTGAATTTAAGTGGCAAAAGATTGGTTACCTCTAAAGGTGGGTGAGGGTCTAGTATTTATAGAGAATTCTAACCGGGTTTGGATCCGCTTGGGGGCCGGGTCTGAACCCGAAAGCCCATGGGCCTGACGTGGCAGAAGGCCCAAGGGGTTTAGGGCTGACGTGGCAGTACCAGGAGTGGTATAGGGCTGACGCGGCAAAGCCCTTGGTGGTATTTGGAGCTGACATGGCAGATCATGGGGCTTCTGTGCTTCCGGGAGGATCTGGTGGCCCAGGCTGTGCCAGGTCATCCTCATTCTGTACCAGGAGGGGCGGACGGCCCGGAGGGCTGTCGTGGATCGGAGGTCGAGGGCCATCGTCTTTCATCGGATACGAGGAGGCCAGTTCTGTAGGGGTGAACTGGAGGTTCGGCACCGATCCTGTGGTGGCTCGGAGCCGAACTAGATTGCTGTTTCTTCCATTTTTGAGTGAGAGTTGTATTGGGCCCTGGTTGGGCCCCAAGCCATTTTTACCCTACCACACCCCGTAAACACAATCTAAAAATTTTACACCTTATTCTCTTACTCTCTCTACTACTACTCCTCAATTCAATCTCATTTTTTTGATATTTGTCAACAAAGAAGCTAACAACATAGAAGCGACAAATTCCAATCGTATCAAATTCAACATTCAACTACGTCTTCAAGTCTTCAACTCTTCCAAGGCTCCAACAAAGAAGCTGTCTTTCTATCTATATACGAGTCCGGACTTCTACTTCTACTTCTACTTTTATTTTCACTCTCATTCTATATACGAGCATCCGCAAAGTACGGTATCAAAATTTTACAACCCTCTTATTGTCTTGATATTTTTTTTGTAGTTATAATTTTTTTTATCATATTTGTTTGTTGGTTTTTTTTATCATCTCTCTCACAACCCCCTTATTGTTTTCTAAATTTTTTTTAAAACTTATCTCGCTTAGATTGTATTTAATTTTTTCACATACACTACTATATCAACATGTCTAGATCACGAGGTAGCGGCCGTAGCCAAAGTGGACAAGATTCCACCGGCACTTCTCGTAGGCTTCTAATTGTCCCACAAAATGAGGCCGCCGAAGAGTATCCTATGACCCAACATATTGGTACACACGATGAGTTTGTAGGAGACATAGACATAGAAGAAGAACCACAAACACAAGCAACTGAAATAACACAACTTGGTAGTAGTAGGAAAACTAGAGGGGAAATTAATGATTGACACAAATTTTATGATTATATTCCAGACGAAGAAAATCCAGGTGTAGGTATAAAAATTTGTAAAACATGTTCGAATCCATACAAATGGAAGAAGGGTGAGGGGACGGGCACAATAAAACGACACATCCAAAATGTACGCAAAGAACTTCTTGTAGACCTACCCGGCCAAAAAAAAACCACCCTAGGACCGGTGTAGTTGATAGTCATTCTTATAACCCCGAACTTGTTCGTCGGGAAATGGCCTGACTAGTAATTAAGAAAGAGTTACCATTTTCCTATTCCGAGAGTAGGGACTTAGAAATTTTTAATCAAACCGCCTTAAACCCGCATTTTAAAAGAATCCCTAGGAATACTTTGAAGTATGATTATTTTAAAATGTGCAATGAAATGAGAAAAGCTTTGATTGCCATTTTATGGAGTTTCACTTGAAGAGTTTCTTTAACTTCCAATTGTTTGATGGGTTGCAACAATATTTCAATGATGGGAATAACTTGTCATTGGATCGACAGTGATTGAATTATTCAAAAAAAGGATCATATCACTTGCCGCGTTGCCCTATCCCCATAGTAGTAATGAAATTACAAATCGTATTTTAGAAATCTGTGATGTTTTTCATATTTGTAATAAAATTATGTGTATAAGTTTTGATAATGCATCTAACAACAATGCATCAATTAGTATATTAAAAATCGTATTAAACCCTCCATCTGACAATATTTTTCATGTTAGATGTACATGTCATATTCTAAATTTATGTGTTCAAGATGCATTAAAAATAGCCGAACCATATATAGTTAACATTAGAAATTGTGTACATTTTATTGCATTAAGCGGCCCTATATTTCAAGAATGAAAAGCTTGGTGTAGGCTTAAAAATATACATTTTAGAAAATTTCCAAAGGAGTTAAACACCGATGGAACTCTACTTTTGATTTGCTACATGTTGTTACTGAATTTAAAGCATGTATAAATGATTTTGTATGGCAAAAAATATGCCAAATTTTGAAATGACTCCCCAAGCTTGGTTTTATGCCGAATCATTGTTAAAATTTTTAGAACCTTTTAAAACCACAACTTTCTAATTTTCAAAATCTTATGAATCTATTTCTAGTAGCATTTTTATTTCAATAGTTACTATGATGCAAACTTTCAAAAAAATGATCGATGATGCTTTTATTGGTCATATTGTGAAACCTGCATACACCAAATTTTTGAAGTATTTTAATCCTCCACCTATGTTGTATTGTATTACTACTGTGATGGATCCTCGTATCAAATTAGAAGGTACAAAAAGTTTGATTGAATTTTTTTTTACTTTACTTGGGGAAGATGAATCTGAAATTGATTGCGGAACATTTTTAGCTAAATTTGAAGCGACATTAAATAACTTACATGATTTTTATAATAGAAGTTTTTCATCTAGTAGTACTACTACTTTAGTTACTTCTTCTTCTGCTACTTCTATAGGTAAAGGTAAGAATAAATTAGATGATGCCACATTTAATTTACTTGCAAAAATTCAATCAAAAAAAGCTAGGACTAATCAACCAAATGAATTACATTTGTATAATCAATAAGATTCTGAAAATTTTACTTCTTCACTAGATATTTTACAATAGTGGAAAGACCATGAACATACGTATAGTATTCTTAAATATATGGCTAAAGATCTACTACCTCCTCATGTCTCTACAGTTACTTCAGAAAGTGCATTTTCTACAAGTGGCAGGATTCTAACCGATTACAGGAATCGCTTGAAGCCCCAATTATTGGAGATGCTTGTCTGCACGGAAGACTGGATGAGGGTCGAAGATAGGACTCAAGGAAAAGGGTTCGACACGTCTACAAGTGGAAGCAACTCGCCGGAAGAACAACAACAACAACAATAGCAACCAACATGAAGAATTGAAGACCAACAACAACAACAACAAATTGAAGAAAATTGTAAATGGATAAAAAAATTTGTATAAAATCTTTGTTTATTATAAAAAATTAGGATAATTGAAGAAAATTGAAATTGTATCGAAGAAATTTGTTGCTGTATATAACAAATTTGTAGAAAATCTTTATTTCTTATTACAAATTGGGAAACTTGTATAAGTTGAAATCATATTAATAATATATACATTTTTTTTTGGCAATTTCACTCTTTGATTCTTATTATATTATTACATTTTTTATTATTATTAAAATTATATTTTTTTAAGTTAAAAAAAAAATTTAGACGGGCCAACCCGCGACCCGACCCGACCCGAGTTGGACCCGAATGGGTTCGCGGGTTGGGCGGGTCGAGTTTTTGCAATTCAAACCCGGCCCGATTGCCACTCAGAACCGACCCGAACCCGCCCTAGTTGGGTTCCAACCCGGACGGGTTTGACCAGACCCGGCCCGATCGACCCGTTTGCCAACCCTACACTCAACACAAGAAATTAAACTTACTCACCATGAACTCTCTCTCTCAAACCTCTCTTTGCAATAGAGAAAATAATCTATGAAGTACATCTCACTATCATATTGGAGGAGATTACAATATATAGAAGAAGAATAAAGAGAACCCTAGGATAATCTTGATCATTAGTCATCTGATATAATATGGAGAAGAAGTAACTGAATAGGAGACGCACGGTCTGACTTTGAGTTGAAGATTGGGTTGAAACGACCTAACAAATTGAGGCCCAACGAACACAGAGCCGCAATCAGTCGACTGCCCAACAAGATCGGTCGACCATCCCTTTATCGGACAAACCATGTACTACGAGCGGTCGGGGTGTGCGGTCAACTTTCCCCAAGAACGGTCGACCGTCCCCTTCTCAGGCTGCTGATGTTGTTGTTTTCTCTTCTACTCTATTCGACGCTTCGACCTCTGTGCTTCATCATACCTTCTTCTAATCTGAACCATGAGTATTCAAGACATATTCCTAACATCTTCCTATGTCGGGATGTAGTTGGTTTGCGATACAGATCTCCTAAAATTGGGTAGACCGGTGAGAACAGGCTCCCTCAACACCATGTCTGAAAGTATGAATTGCCGCATTTGAGCTTCTGTTTTGGAATATTGTTGACAACGTTTGTATAAATCCTCTTCTCAAAATGTAGATTAATAAACACTTAAACTACTTATTAAAATATACAATAATATTTATTGAAATAAATATTACAAATCTTGGATACTCACATACAAGGGTTATCTGTGCGGATCAAACGGGAAATAAATATCAGCGTCCAAACTCCGGATAGTTGTACCGCCCGAGAATAATGGCGCTTCGACTAGAAGTTCACCATGTATGGCTAGCATGTCAACAATGGGTTGTGTTGGGTACTCTAATGGAAGCCAAAATGGAGGAGTTGCATGGGGCAACTGAGCAGAAGGATCAGTGATTATTGCAGGACCGATGGAATCGACATTCGCTGCATGTGAAAGGGCTGACATTATCGGACCAATTGATACATTTGCCCAATAGTGATCGTAGGTGCTCTGCTCTACATGAGTGATGGAATGCGAAGCTTCAATAGGCGGGACAGTAAAGATCCGATGACATTAGACACGAGATAGGAGGTGGGTCTTTTGGGATAGCAACTATTCTAATATGTTGGCGATAGCAACGATCACCAAGATACCATACACCCTGTATCAAATGTTTACGCTAGCAACTATCCAAATGGTTTAATAATACTAGTGAAAAACTAATTAATACTCCAGTAGTATAATAAATATACACAGTCACAATATTTACAAATATGCAGACGAAGAAAAAATAAAATTTGCCACTTCAAATTCATATATGCCTTTAATTGATGAGCTAATATATGATTGTCATATAATAAAGGATGATGTACGCATTTCCAAGTAGTCACGAGCCATCAAAGTATTGTACCTAATTGGATCAGATCAATCCAAATCCATGTTTTTTTCGATTCCATCCCAATATTTTTGGTCATTTGTCGGCGTTTTCCATGTGAAACTCGATGGGGATGTTCCTATCAATAACTGGAACACATTAATTTGTGTATCTGTAAGCCCAATACTGTAGAAAACAATGTCAAATTAGTTACAACTAGACCAATCGAAATAATATGATGACAGCATGACTTAAAAAAATAACGAATACATTCACGGATACCTTGAGTACTTGCCACGGCCTGTTAAATGACTTCAATATAAGTCTGCTACATATATCCATAGACAAATACAACAGTGCCAATGTCGAACTACCCCAATCGTCTTGGGCAACTAAATTAAGATCTTCAAATGCAGCAAGCCAACCACATCTGACTACCCCGTAACCATTAGGGTAAAGAAACACACCGAGGAGGAACAGAAAGAAAGCTCCTGCAATCCTCATTTTAAGTACCTAATCGGTTTCAGCTACTTCAATCATACTATTGTTAAAATAACGTTTGAAGAACAGGCAGTAGATACTTTGAGATTTCCAATCATTTTTAGTTATCTCCAGAAAGAAGCGAGTCTGAATAATTTCAAATGTGTACGACTCGTCATTACACCGAGGCAAGGGACCGACACTGATTGAAATCCCCGTCAGCATTATCCAATCCAGCGGAGTGAAACCCAACTCACCGCACGGTAGGTGGAAAGTGTGGGTCATGTCCCATCATCTCTCTACCAATGCCTCGACAAGCCGTATAGAAGACTTCTCCGTATCAATATTCATGAAACGGTATCAGCCAGCCTGCACGACTAATATCTTAATTAGTGGGATACGATAACATTATTTTTTGTAGATTTTGATTGGCTCCCACTAATTTCCAATGAATTGACAAAACCCGCCCTTCATGATGGACAATAATTTGTTTATAAATATGATTGTAATCGTCTACTACCCGTTTCCAATTGGATTGATCCCTGGAGTCGACACTCGGAATCTCTGCTTCTACTTCGTTTCCTGAGTTGCCCTGAACTGGCCGGTGTTCATGCTTTGATTTCATCCGACCAATAATTTTTTTTACCGAAGACATTGGCTAATGTAGAGGAACTGGAATAAAATTGTTGGGTTGGTGTGATGTTTTGAGATTGATGAGATGAATCAGTGGTCATTCGACGGATCAAAGTTCCATTTCCTTTGCTATTTTTTAGCATTTCATGACTGTAGCGAAACCACGAATTGCTATTTTTATTAATCTATCCTGTCATTTTTAGCTTGCACGATTGTGGACGTCTCTTAAGCCCAAAATCGAATCCTCATAAAAGGGAAAACTATTTATTATGATCTGACAGCTAGGTTTGGATCATACCACGAATATTTTCTGTACTGACCCACTTTTTTAAAATATTGACCTATCTGACCCACTTTCAAAATATTTACCCAATTGACCTAGTTTTGGATACGTCGGCATTAACTGTTATTGGAAATAACGGCATATGTTAATTCTATATCGTTGTTTCCAATAGCGGCTTCTTTTTATAAAAAAATTATCGCGTGCCACTATTTGGAGTAACGACATCAGTTAACTTATTATCAATCGTGTACTCTACGTGACTTGGAAAAAATGCAAGTGTGAAAAAATCTTATAGATGATATCGTTATCCCAACAACGACACTCATTACAGATGTCGTTGTTAGGGATAGTGACATCAGTTATAGGATTTTTTCCATATAAATTGTGGCCCCTCTTCTCCTTCCCCTTTCACTTTAGATCTGTCTCCCCCTCTCTCTCACCCCCGAAACCCAAAAACCCTAGATGCTGCTATTGGAAACCATGTAACTTTCCTCTTTCATATCCTAAACAAATTCTCAAAATACTCATCATTAAACCCTAATTGTGAACACCTCTCTCCTTCGTTCACTTGGAATTTGGCGCAAATTTTTCTACAGATCTCCTCGGTCTCGAAATTGTGGTAGGTATTCGGAAACCCTTAATTCCTTTGAATTTATTGACTTTGTTGACTTAGATTTATATTGAGGGTGTAGTGTATGAGAATTAGTTGTGAAGATTGATATGAGTTGTACTATCTTATGAATGAGAACAGATTTTGGGAGTGGGAGAATTGACAATGTAGTATAATATATATTGGAGAAATTAATTTGTATAAACTAGAATTGATAAATTTGTAAAAGTTAATCAGTTATATGTTTATGTATGAATGGATGTTGATATGAAATGTGTTTATATATAAATATGTTGTGTTTAGAGATGTCGTGGTAGCTAGGTTTGTTATATGTGCAAATAGTTTGATGCGAGTGTTGTCAATTTTTTGGTTTTCTTGACTAGAAATTTATTACAGTAGACACATAGTTTATTAATTTGAAATTCATGACACATCGTTTATTAAACAAGTTATTTTTGTTAATTTTGTTGAACAAGCCTCAAATATTTGTTAATTTGCCTCAAAATTAATTTTGTTGATACATGGTTTATTAATTTGAAATTCATGACACATCGTTTATTAATTTTGTTCATGACACATTATTTATTATCGTTGACAGAGAAATAGATGTCGGCCAACCATCTTCTTTGTGTGCACTAGGTGCGTCGTCTTCTGCCACACATGGAGGTCCGGGTCCACTAGACCAACCCTATTATATTTGCAAGAAGAGCATAAGTCTCAAGCGGTGTGGAAGGGAGAGGACAAGAATATTAGTTTCCGAGTGCACATGACTTTGCCGGCCAACCCACGTGTACGCAACTACTTGCTATATGGAATGTCGATGTTGACAAAAGTGAAATGCTACCATGCATTACTTACCGCTCTTGTCGAGCGATGGAGACCAAAGACACACTCGTTCCACCTACCTGTTGGTGAGATGACAGTGACACTACAAGATATAGCGATTATAACGGGACTTCCAATCGAGGGGGTGGCCGTAACCGGTAACATCTTGTTCAACAAAGTAATGATAGTGAGAGATTATCTTGGGAGTGAGGTTGCCAGGACGAAAAACGTGTTTTCATCGTCGAATCAATCCGGCGTTCGTGGCTTCATCAAGAGTTAAACAACAGTTTGGGAGATGAGCCGACCAACTTCCAAGTGCAATGTTACACTCGAGCCTATTTAATTAGTATGATCGGTGGTGTTCTCATGCCTAATTCTTCGGGTAATATCGTCCATCTAATGTACCTTCCTTGATTGCCGATATACATAGGACCGACCATTATAGTTGGGGAAGTGCGGCATTGGCTTCTCTTTATCGTGCTTTGTGCAATTGTTCAATGGGATCGATTCAAATGACCAGCCTGATGGGTATATTACATATATGGTGTTGGGAACGAACACACCTTGGCCGTCCCCGGGTAACAGTTCTTTCAAAAGCTTGGAATGTGGTTGAGGAGATCGAAGTTATGAGGGATCCTGTAGGGGTTTATTGGACCGGCCGGCATACATGGAGAGATAACCCACATGGAGTGTTGACATACTATAGGGATGAGCTCGACCAGCTCCCGGAAGAATACATCAATTAGACATCGTATACTCCCGAACTGCTACAACGGCTACCCCCAAGTTGCATGGTAAATAATCAACTTTGGTCGACACGAGCTCCACTAATCAATTTCAACATCGTGGAGTTCTATTACTCCGATTGAGTTCTCCGATAATTCAATGCACAATAAAGAATCTCGAAGAGCCGGATGTACGACCGAAAACTGCACAATATTACCGGTCAAGGACAGTTGTCGACTATGGATTGGGCCAATCACCATCGTTCGTATGTCGCAATGTGGAACGAGAGAAGGTATGATTTGGTGATTGACGAGATCGTACCATATGACAGGTCTTTGCAAGAAGCTTACATGGCATGGTACCGTCATGTTACACATTTTTTATTGCTAAAAAATCAATGATCCCGACGGGTATTCAAATACCGATCCCAAAGCACCAAGTGGAACCACCACCGGCACATTCGTCTTCTCAACCAATATATCAACCAAAGACCTCCTCGTACCAAGTCATGATAAGTTTATTGGTTTGTTAATAATTAGTCCATTTAAATGTTTTGTACACAATTTGTTATTACTTGTATAAAGTAATTTGGTTTACTAATATTAACTTGTGTTTATTGATTATGTAGATTAACAACATATGAGATATTGCGTAGAAATGTGCTCGTGTGTTGAAAAGCAATGCCTCAAAAGCTTGTAAGAATATAGTGCGAGAAATCATCCATCCGTGTCGGTTGTCGCTTGAAGAGGTTGTAGACGGGTCGGCCTTGAACTTCCTTTTACAACAACCTGAAGGTGCCCCCCCCCCCCCTTCTCCACAAACACGACGTGCTGAACATCCCCCACCACCAAGACAAGCTCAATCTCCCCCCACCACCACCACCAAGAAAAATGGAATCATCATCTTCATAAGGGCTGTGACGGAAGATTGTAAGTACGCCGAGAGAGGGTTCTCAATTACAATCGCAAGAGATTGTACAATAGGGAGATGAGCATGAAGAGGAGGTTAGTCCTAGTGTACCTGTGACACTGGAAATTGGTGAACGAAAGAAGAGATTCTCATCTCGGAAGAGGAGACAACCCCAACACTACACGCAGTTAGGGGGTGTAAGGAAATTTATGAACTTTATGTTGTAAACTTTCGTGTTACTTTCGTATATTCTATTATTTACTGTTGTGATATATGGTATATGGTATTGTGCTATGATATAAGGTATATGGTATTAATGTTCTCGTTATTTGTTGTTGATAATTGTGATATATGTTGGAGTATTTGATGAATTGAAGTCTGATACTTGAAGTTAAGCTGTGTAAGTCTGTACATTTTTTAGTGCAAATTAAAAATAACCGATGCCGTTGTTGGGAATAACGATATCAGATACCTGTAACGTTATTCCAAACAACGACAACAGTTCAAAACATGCACAAAGTTCGTTACATTTTAATTTTACTCGTTCCCACTCTTTACAACAACGGAAACAGTTATAATAATGCCGCTATTCTGAACAACGACATCAGTTATCACCTATTTTTTCCACCAAATAGCTTCTCTGCTAAACTCTCTGCCACTACAGTCGTTATTGACAGCAACGACATGAAAATAATGGATGTCGTTATACTAAAAAGCAGCAACAATTCAAATTTTTACTTATCAAAATTCATATATTTATTCCAACAGTTGCCGCTCTTCTAAACAATGGTTTCAGTTATCTCTATCGTTGTGTGGAAGAGCGGCAACTGTTGGAATAAATATATGAATTTTGATAAGTGAAAATTTGAACTATTGCCGCTGTTCCAAATAACGACATCCATTATTCTAATGCCATTGTTGCCAATAACGAATGTGGAGGCAGAGAGTTTGGCAGAGGAATTTTTCTTTCGAAAAATAGAGATAACTGATGCCATTGTTGTAGAAAGGGGCAACAAGTAAAATTAAAATATAAAACCTTGTGCATGTTTTGAACTATTGTCGTTGTTGGGAATAACGACATCCAGGTATCTGATGTCGTTTTTCCCAACAACGAAATCTGTTATTTTAAAATTGGTTCAAAATATGCACAAACATTGAAAAATCTTTTCTTCATGTATCACACTCAGACTTATCTTGACATAATCATATATTACAAAAATCTTTATCATATCCAACTTCAGCAAATCATAATAAGTTACTGTCACGCCCCGCTTCCCAAAAGAGAATACGGAATACCAATACGTGACTAAGCCCAGTGAATGATTTTCATCATCCATAAGCTGTTCGGAATCTTTACAACATTTCACAAGAATAATCAGAGTCGGAAGCAAGAAAAGTCAGCCAAGCATGCATATATGAATCAAAATACCAACAAGAATACTTGAAACCAAAATATTATAATCTCAAATAATCCTAATATGAATAAGTCAATATCCTGGGTCACATTGTCAAACACAAATAAATCCAAGTAATCAAGTACAATTGTTCAAATAAGCAACAAGAAATAATAATAGAAAAATTCCAACAACTAGTATCTCATGTCACAAACTCCATCTGGTAACTGTTCTCCAAAAGCTGCAATTTAATAAATTGTAGGAAAAGGAAAAATAAAACAAACTCCCGTCAATGCAAGTTACGGGCCGCTTGTAGTGCAGGATACAAGTATACGAGAAAAGATAAACAAGTAGCATTGAATAGGCATAATAACAAAATATAACAACTAGTATGGCAAGATGAACAAGTGTAAGTGGCATGTATCAAGTGTCAAGTAAACAAGTATCATGTAAACAAGTAACAAGTGTCGAGTATCAAGTACAAGTAGCAAGTATCAAGTATCAAGTATCAAGTACCATGTAACGGGTCACAAGTGTCAAGTGATCATGTTCAAGTCTTGTATTATTACTATCTAGGTAGCACTTCATGCGTCCGAGATTCTTACCACATAGTTGCTACATTTAAACAGTTTCGTTTTAGATTTCATAGTGGATCACAGAGGGCAGTGTACTCAGGGACAAGTATCAAGTAATCGAGCTCCAAGCTCCAAGTATCATGTATCATGTATCACGTGTCAAGTTGTGCAAGTGGCAAGTAATCACGTGTCAAGCGTGCAAGTGTCAAGCAATCACGTGTCAAGTATCAAGTATGAAGTCATCACGTAGGATCTCTGGATCCCCTTTCGAGTACACGTTTCTGTATTTTCCACTATTAGATCTTTCCCTTTAACCCCGACTTGGTTATTTATTATTATTATCAAGTAGGCATGTGCATGTACAAAACATGACAAGAATAACATGGCATAATCAAGTAACAAGTTCAGTTTGCAAGATAAACATGCACGGATGAAAGACAACACATCTATACTATTATTAACCAAAGCCCCATTTTGGCGGCTTTTTATTATCATGCCCTCATAAACATAAAAAGCTAAAAAAAATTATAGGGTTAATATCGGAGGTCAGAAATGTAATTTGCATGTATTGGGAAAATAATTAACATGCATAGATTTGCATGTCTGTCTGCATAGATTTGGGAAAATAATTAATAGTATAGATTTGCATGTACTTGCATGCACAATTTATTCATAAGAAAGTTTTCTCCTATCAAAACCAGTAGGTCAAACACATGCATGCAAATATCACAATGAATAAATTGTGCATGCCTGTCTGCATACATGCATACAACCTCCTCGGTGACTTGTTTCTTCCTCAAAATCCTACACACCTTTATAGACGTGCATCGCACGTGAATTATACAGTAAAGGATTAGAACAACGAGAATTCTAGTTCAAGACAGCAAGACAGTACTGCACTAAATATGAGATTCCCATTGCTACAAACATGCAAATCTGGATCCATCAAAGAATATGAAAAATAGACTCCCGGCCGAATCCAACAAATATATATAAGTCACATAGTGTTTCACAAGAACATGAGTCAAAACTGAATTGAACAGAAAACATGTTCAGCCAGAAATCAGAATATTGTATTCAAAGTCAGGAAAACAGCATGAAAACTCATTGATTAAATCCACGAACAATCTGGGGTATTCTCCTATATGTGCAGCATCAGAATATAAAGTTTCATAATTTTTCAATATAAATAGTTTAGTCAACAAAAATCAGAAAACATCAAGATGCAGTAGTTTTGTAAATCTGGAATCATAAACACTGCAGTACGACAACAGCACTATCTCACAAACCATAAATCGAAATACAAATCCGTCAAAAGGGTGATAAAATAGACACATTATGCTAACTTTTATATTCACAAATATTTTACAAAAAGCAAGTAGAATTAGGTTGAAAATCAGGTTCTTTACTGAACAGTATGAAAATTCTGTATGTATAGTAATTGTCTGGAAACATAGAACGGTTTGTAAAACTCATCAAATAAATCCACAAAAATTCAGGGTTAATCCCAATCAAGTCTAGTTATACTGTGTAAAGTATTGGATCAAAATAATACTTTTAACATCATGATAAAAATAGATTACTCTTCAGAATTCATAGAAAACAAAATCTGGAAATCTCTTTACACCTCTGTAGTAAAATAGACATAACTCCCAACTCGTAAAATGAAATTGAGATTTGTCAAAGGGTTGGAAAATAGACAGAATTATCAACAGTTCATGTTCACAAAATATTTTCATATACTGACCTTAATAGGGTCTAAAGTACTGATCAAAACGGGAAAACCGGCAAAACATAAAATATCTTTCATGCACAAAATTAACTAGTTCACATAAAACTCATCCAAATAATAACCAAACATGAAATATGGTGTACTAAATGTCCAAACAACATGGTATAGGGTATATCACAAGTCCACAACAAGTCTACCACGAATAATACGAACGAGCACATGATATCATATGAACAACATGCATATATACAACAAGAAGTGGTCAACCCAATGTTATTTCATGTCATGTATGTCATGAGGCAACTATGGCCGAATCAACACAATAGAGACAAGATCAACAAGGGGTTCCACACACAAATTATCTCTAGAACCCAACTACACTACAGGTAGTATTTAGTACTTGTATTACACAAAGAAAAAATACAAGTTACTTGCCTGGGAGACGACGACGAATATGGCAAAAGACCAAAAATAACGGAAACGGATTCCCGGGGCACGAACACAATGAACGACCACGAACAAGCACACGAATCACAGATAACGACCCACGAGCATAACTCACGGACCATGAACAAGGCCACAATCCACACGCACACAAAGAGAAGGAAAGATAGCTGGGGTGTGCTCGGGAACCAAACACACACACCCAAGGACAAAAGCAGCGGCGGAAGACGATCACCGCGAGAGAGAGAGCAATGGACAGCAAGCACGGCAGACGGCAACGGCAACGGCCTAGGGTTGCTGCTACCAGCGACGGAGAGGGAGAGCAGGGGCAACGGCTTGGCTTGCTGTCACGGGGCTGTTGAATGGCACATGGGGGGTTTGCGTCGAGGTGCACAGGCTCGGGAGACGCACCGGATATGGGTCTCGGTAACAGGCTCGGGTTACGGCAGGGGATGGCAAGGAGCGGGAGAGAGAGAGAAGGAAGTCGGGAGAGAGATAGCAGAAGCGGCTAGGTTAGGACGTGAACGAGGGGGAGGAATAGGGGATTTAAATAGGTGGGTAAAAAAAATAGGGTTTAGTTGCAAGGTGGTGGCTGAACAGTAGTAGGGTAAACGGGTTGGGGGTGTAACGGGTCTGGGTAATTTAAGTGAATAGGTTTAATTAGGTGAAGTGGGTATTGGGTTATAATTAGATAGTGGAGTAAAAATAGGTTTTGGATTAAGGAAAAATAAATAATGGATTAAAAAAAATGAGACGACACAAAGAGAATAAATAACAGGGCATGAACAAAAATAATAAGAATAAAAAATATTGGCACGATCAAACAGGGATGAAACAAAAGAATGAAAATTGAATTAAGAATTCAAATGAAATGACAAAGCAAATAAAGAATATATAGAAGAAAAAGAACTCCAATATACGGTCCAAAGAGATACAAGTTGAATCAAATACACGGAAAAAAAAATACACTCAAAATACAGAAAATGGAAAACAGGGATTACAGTTACAGATACATACTGCAAAATTTATAACTCATGAGAAGTCTGCATATTAGAAACAATATAAACACATAAAAATATTACAATATAAGACACCCATATAAACAAATTTTCATAAATATAAATATGGGATACAACTTCAAATATCGGTCGTTTCAGATTGGCCTACATTTGGTACATTCTTACAACTGCGCCTATTGTGTCCACTTAACCCGCATTTAGAACAAATTTTACCCTTGCCCCCACCTTCTCGAGCATCCATATCGTTGTGAATACGAGTACACTACAACGAACTTTCATCCTACGTAGACTCGCATTGGCTATGAGCTTCAATCCACTCGATGTCGGCCAATAAGATTCGTCTTGGATATGATACAAAAGTTGGTGCTCACGTTAGTGCTAATGAACTTGTAGAATAAAATGAATCAATGTAAGGTTCATAATCAATTGCATGGGAGGCACAAGCAGCCAATACATGAGAACATAGAATGTGATAGAGCTGAAATTTTCCACAAGTACGCGTACGGCTCTCGAGGTCAACAGTGTGCTAATGTCTACCCTTTTGATGACCATTATCCATTCTAATGCCAGTTTTAACTCTGAAAACACCCGGCCGGTTATTAAATATTATAACATCGCGCAAATTTGATTTCTCACATTGTAAATCGATAATGTCTTGAACACGAGGTGCCCATAATTTTCCTTCACTAATAAGGGTCTGTGCCGCTTCACGATGGTCAGTAAAGTACATGTTGAAACGAAAGAATATCATTTCCACAATTTCCGTGACGGGCAAGCTACGGATACCTTTTAAAACCGAACTTAACACTTTCGATAGATTTGTAGTCATTATACCATATCGACGACCTCCATCGGCGGAAAGTGCCCACTGCTCAATCGGCTTGTCCTTCAACTAATTAGCCACTTCAAGCCGAGCAATCTTTGCCTCAAACTTCTTAGACTGACTTTGAAATGTAGTCACCTGGAGCTTGTTCATCAAAAACTTGTTCCCAAACCTTTTTTTGAAAATTAGTAGCAAAATGCCGCATACAATAATGATAATATGCAAGTGGCTCCTTCCATGTTTCGAGCTCATTGTCCATTGCTGACAAAATGCCTGCATGACGATCAGAAATGACACATAGATCTGCACGGTCTGTGACAAAGCACCGAATGCATCTCATGAACAATGTCCATGTTTCTATGCTCTCTCCATCCACAACCTTTATATTTTTCATATAAATGTGTTCTGTCAACACTTATAACTGGTCTGTATGCCTTAAACCCCTCGATCTAGGGGCTAAATGCCCAAAAGAACCCCTTAAATGTTTCTTCGGTAAGACCAGACACAATCTTGGCCTAATGGATGTCCGTTCCTAGATTTGAGGCTTGAATTGCTGTGAGAAGATAAGACAATTTAGTGCAAGCTTCTTGAAAGGAATCATACAACCGCTCAATGGCTTTATGTTTCGCCTTCCAAGCATTCCTGTATGAAATAGTGTAATTGAACTGAAACTTGACTATCTCAATTATGGCTCTTGGTGTTACTCCTAGTTGTGTCTTCACAATATTCAATATCATCATTGATACAGTCATAGAATCAATTTTACTATGATCTTGATTCAATGTTGGATTCACACAATTTTGCGGACCTTCAATGTTCTTCACCACGAAAAAATATTGGCCTTTTGGAACAATTGCACGCAATCGCCAAGGATAACCCATTACATTTACAAGTTCTGAATTTCTGCAATGTCCTTGGGTGAATGTTTGATCGGCGCATATTTACATTTGACTTAGTATAAACTAGGGGTTGATTTTATCGTCACGATTTCTCGGTGGTTCTTCACAGAGTACATCTTCACTTGATGTTGTATACTATCTTTAGTTGGAAATCTTTGACATATGGAGAGTTCATCCGTGTTCGAATAGCCGATGGAAGACTGTGCATGTTCATGTACGGTCGCACGAGACATCCATTCACTCTATTGAACCTCATGTACATATGCACTAATGGATTGATTTGGCAACACCACATTGTTAACTGATACATGAACGTTGACATCATTAACCAGAGCTTCATCGGCATCCTTCTCCTCTTCAACTTCAAGATCGCCATCCTCATTTTCTTCTTCTTCTACCAAATCGTTATTTACATTGGCGTTGTCAAAGTCTTGTATGACCATGTCGGTGTGGACAATATTTTGTGTTGAGGTGAATGAATGTACTGACTCATATTCAGTGGTAATAGGTTCTGTTGGAGTTGTGCTAATGTCTTCTTGTGTATTGTGTATTTGGTATTCAAACTTCTAACGGGGCTTGGACTTTGAATAACAACTAGCCTAGTGTTTGGAAGCTTCATTTGCTCAATATATAACTCCAGTGGAGTCCAATTACAATTTGGATCAAGTGTCATAGCAATCGTGGAACTCAAATAATTATCATTATCTACGGGAACCACCATGAAATATTGCTCTTCTCCTTTACCGACAGCATAACAGGCTTTGATTTTGATACTCAATTCACCTCTATCCCAATTCGTAACTTCAAATATCTTATCTACTGGTTGTGAGTATATAAAGTTGTGGTGAGACCAAATAATGACCGGTTCAACATTGCTATTACAATATCCAATCTTCAGTTCTCAAACTATTTCACCCCCAAAATATAACCAAATAGGTATATCATATTCCATACCTAAACATAAAGATTCACACATATTCAAGTCATTAACTACTCATAAGCAATGTTGGAGATTTTGTGAATATGACGTGGATGAAGAATGAGGTGAGTCAGATGACCCAATACAATGTTGGAGATTTTGAGAATGGGGGAGTTGAATTTGGGTGGGATAGGGAGAGGGAGAGTGAGGAGGTAGGAGATATGAAGTTTGAACGGAAACAATTGTGAGATTTTGGGTTTTAGGGTTTAAAGGTTTTTGGGTTTCGGGAGTGAGGGGGGAAACATATCTAAAGTGAAATGAGAATGAGAAGATGAGTCCACTATTTATATGCAAAAAATCATATAATTGATGCCGCTATCCCTAACAACGATATCTGCAATGAGAATGCAGTTGTTGGGAATAACGACATCATCTATAAAAAAATTTCACACTTGCATCTTTTTCCAAGTCACATAGAGTACACGATTTATAATAAGTCAACCGATATCGTTACTCAAAATAGCGTCACATGATTTTTTTTTAAAGAAGCCGTTATTGGAAACAACGACATAGAATTAACCTATGCCGTTATCTCTACTACTATAATGGGAGAAGGCCTTAGTGTAATTTGTCCTTCTACCAACCCGTGCAACGCACGTGTTGGATTATGGACTAACTTTGGTAAATATTTTCGAAAGTGGACCAGTTTGGTAAATATTTTCGACAGTGAATCAGTTTGAAAATTATTTTCTTTTTACCCTTTTCATTATCTCTTCAATTTTTTCCACGTGCACGTGTGCACGTGTATAATACTAGTTTCCAATAGCGGTTAATGATGCCGACGTGTCAAAAACTAGATCAGTTAAGTAAATACATTCAAAAGTGAATCAGATTGGTCAATATTTTCAAAAAGTGGGTCGGTACGGAAAAAGTTCTCATACCACTGCCACACAACGCTCCTCCTCTTTTTTGGGTAATAATTAGCTGAAAGGAGACGAAGACAGCTACAAATCGAAGCAATCCTTTCTTCTTCAACCGAAACCTAATTCCCATCCAATCGAAGGTAAGCTTCTTCACCTCCCCTTTGCTACTCTTCTCTTCCTAAACCCCAATGTCGGATCTTTCGATTTTGTGCGGAAAGTTAGGGTTTTACAGTTAAACCCTTGAGTTATCTGATAATTACAAGATTCGGAATGTGTTGTTGCTCTTCTTCCTGAATTGACGCACGTGCTTGTCTATGAGAGACTTGCGTATGGTCATGGATGTTTATTTATGCAACATGGGTTGAAATTGAGCTTCAAATCCTTATGAATTAACTGCTAGAATGTAAGTACAAAATCCTCAACTCTTACAACTACTTCGGAACTGGGTTGCTCTCACACCATGTGCAGAGGAATGATAGCATGTCACTCCAAATGCAACTCTATTCGCAACTCTCTCACATAATTAGTCCATACATAATTTTTAAAGGGAAAAATAGAAGGGCAGTTTGTCGGGACCACCTACTTTTTTGTAAGTGGACCAATTATAGAGGAGTTGCATATTTGGAAGGGCATGCTATCATCTATTTTCACATGCTATCAGCTCAGGTTCGAAGCCCACTAGCTATACATTTTAGAATGCTGGTTTAAGTAATTATTGTTGTGTACAATCTAGGTCGCAGATCACAAAGATGGGCTCGTAACCGTGCGTGTTAAGAGTATAAGTGTATAACCCTTAAAACCTTTACCACAACTTTGGAGTTTTGGTTTAGTGGCATGGTCATGATCAAATGGTCTTTCACATGGTATTAGATTACATGGTATTAGAGCAACCCAAATTCAAATCCCATTGGTATACTTATGATGTAAAACTAACAATTAATTGGTTGGAAATTTTAAACAATTAATTGGTTGGATGGATTTTCAAGAACTGAATCACGTTAACAATCCCAATTAATAATTCATTCTACAATCAATAATTAAATCCCTAAATGTTCTTGGCAAGTAATAGATTCAATATTGATTTGTACTCTAATCAAGCATGTGGAACACTCAATCTCATGTGTTTTTTTTTGTGGACGACAGGCAAATCAGATAATATAATAGATAACAGAGCAGTAGAACACAAATATTAAAAGTGGAAAGAGTATACCGAGGATTCGAAGAACTCAGCGTAGATCTCGGAGTTGGACAACAACTAAGAACACAACACTCCAAGAACAGCCATGACAGCAAGACTATCAAGAGCACGGGTAGCAACTGCAAAGATGGGGGCCATGGATCTGGCCGACGTGCCTGGGTGAGGCGTCGACTGGGGCGACGCAGGCCAGCGCCGGGGTGTTGCACTTGGTGTGAGGGCGTCGTGACGGTCGGGAGGCAACGGGGATGCTTGGGTGTCGACGGGAAGAGAGGAGGGTTGCGGTGGTGGGTTGACAGAGAGAGGGTAGAGGGCGATGGTGGTGGTGCGGGTTGCAGGTGACGAGGGCAGGATGATGGCAGCGGTGGTCTAGGGTGTAGGGATGGGTTGGGTTTGAGCGGGATTTGGAGGAAGAAGAAGAAGAGGTTGAGTAATTAGGGTTTGGTTAATTATATTTGGGATTATGGATTGATTTGAGTTGGATTTGGTTAATTTAAGATAGATTTTAGAGTTTATCACAAATCCTAAAATTGTATTAGGATTTATCATAAATCCTAATAATTTGGATCTCAGTTGTATCACACAAAGAGAGAGATGAAGAGCAAAAAACTCAACACAAATTTAAAAAAAAAAAAAATCAAGAATGGCATATCTTTTCTCATTAATCTCAAGTCCTATATATAGGCTCAAAACAAATCAAGATACAAATCTCAAAATATTCTCAAAATCTAAAAAATACAAAAAAAGATTACATACGGCTATAATTGCCAGAAACAAATATGGTACTGAAATAAAATTATAAACTAAATAAAATTGATGCCCTCATCAACTTATTAAAATGCGGATTAGAAAAAGTATTGCGTATCTCGGCCCACAAAGATTGGGCTCTTAAGTTGAGGGGCGTGTTAGAATGGAAGTGTAAAACCCTGAACTCTTGCCACGAGCTCGGAGATTCGATTAGTTTATGACCGTGCCAACTTATATCTTTCATTTTTAACCTAGGCTTAGATTTTCATGCAGAGTTGCACAAATGTGTGCATATATTGTCAATCTTACTTTGTTGTGCATAGTGATTTTTGCAAAATGGTTCTATAATTGATATTCTATGATATTTGCTCTATCAAATAACTATACCCATCTCTATTATTTTAATGAGAGAGTTTGTCACTAAACAAATTTCATTTGTAACAAAACAAACACGTGCAATGCACATGCATAACTAATATAAAGAAGATCTTATGTTCGATGCCAGACAATGTCCAAAAGAATTTTTAAAAAATATTTATTTATAAAGACGTGCTTCACACATGTAAATTACTAGTTTGAATAATGTTAACTTATGAAAGAACATACTGTGCTAGCCTGGTTGGAGAAGAATTGGACATTCACCTTATTTACCTGGCTTAGGAATTGGGTATAGCTTGGCTAGTGCACTTGACCTGGTTAAAAATCCCAACTCATAAAGTGAAGACATGAGTTCTATTGTTGCCCTTACTCAAAGTTTATCTTTTAAGATTAATTATCGGTTGAATAGTCTAAATAATGTAATTATTATGGATTTGATTTTAGAGGCCTAAAGGCAGACACAGCAGCAAATGTTCTTACACTTTTATAAAGGGATAAATGACAAATTTATTTATGACTTTCTAGTTTCAGAATACATCATACTCTCAAATATTAAGACTAACTATTAGCATAAAGAATTTCTGTTGATTTCTAGTACAAAATAGTTCGTCTTCGATGTATTGATCACATTGCCCTTATGCTACAAATTTGATTTAGCATTATTCCTTCTCAAGTTGGTTAATGACATTCTTTTGTTCCCTTTCACAAGAATCAAAACTCTCAAATAATTATGAGTAGGTAATAAAAGAACTTTAATTATTTGCTGTTTTTTCCCCAGCTTTCCATTGTTCTACGCACTGCGTCATTGAGAGATGAGATACATAAAGCTCGAATTTTGTTTGTCTTATTTTGAATATTTTATGATCCTTTTGTTTCCTTGACTGTGTGCCGGTAGTATGCACGTGGGGTATGCACGTGGGATTTCTCACTAGCACTTTGGAGAATATATGCTTATTGATTTTTTTTTTTAATAATCTACATGACACTTGTGATCTACTTCTTTTCTGTATTTCATTTGCATTTAGATTGTTAGGCAAATTGAAGAGGATGGTCATTTTTTCTCTTTTTATTTACTTACATCATAATGAGTGGAAGCTTATCCATATTCCTGCGCCGGCAATTATTATGGTGCTATTCCCATTTGCAGGTTCTGAACATAATCCTATGTCTGGCCTAGAGGAACTGAAAAAGAAGTTGGAACCATTGTTCGATGCAGATAAAGAGAACACAATCGGACTCTCAATGGATCCTTGTGATTCATACATGGTAAGTTTATTATAACAAAATCAGTTTGTCTTGTTATCTTGTTTCATTAGTTGATTCACAATGCACAAAAGATTTGAATCATCCTTTGAGTATGCTTTTAGGAACACATAATGAATTGGGTATCATTGTAGTATACTTGTTGCCTAAGTTGAAATCAAAACAATGTGGGATAAACTGGTGTTGGTAAAGGCATTTCATTAGGAGTGGAACATTACTTTCTATTTTATTTTTAATCTGGAAGCTTGGGGCTGTTGATATACTAACAAAAAATCACAATTTTACATAATACATGAATATGGTTCATATGATCTAATCAAAATTTGAACATGCATAGTTGTTAGTGAAGAGGAGGATTATAATAAGGGGAGGAAGGAAGGGAAAGAATTAACCCTGACTAGAGGTCATATGAGGGAATTCTCTGTTACACCTGTGGTGATTGTTATAGTGCTGATTAACTTGTTACAAATTCTAGTTAATCTTACCCTTGCGAAGTCTTTGTTTGTTGTAAGGACCTGTTGTGCAGTAGAAACAACACAGGCCTCTCTTATAAGAGAACCTTGGTGGGCTCAGTCCAGTGCACTCGATAAAGGTTAATCATTGCCCTGAGTATGGAGGCAAGGGTAGATGCAGATTAATGAAGTTATTAAATCCATAGAACTTGTCTCCAAATCAAGGTTCAAAATCTCAGTATAGGGTTGCTCATTTTTTGGTATCAGGACCAGTATTGGCCAAGTCGGCAGTATTGAATTTTTGGTGGTGTTTAAATATCTTCTATTATAAAATGAAATATTTTAATATTTTTTAGAAATTAATTGATCCTTTTCTTTTATTAAAAATTTGTCAGATCAGTGGTAGTAACTAGTAACTCGTGGATCTGGCCGATTTAGCTGATCCCACGCCCCATTTCAGCTGAAACCCAATCTGGATCGCCCCCCTCCAAAATCTGATATGGGTCAGGAGCAGCTGATCCTGTAAACTACGCTCCAAATATCTCAATGTATTCTACATGTATATGGCTTTTATTTCTCATTTATGTTGCATGTATACAGATAACATTCACAAATACAACATGGACGTATGTATAACATGGGAACAAATATGACAGAACAATTTCTATCAACAATAGGGGGTGTGACTGTATATTTATATTATAAACTTTAGAACTCTCACTGCACCATGCTTTGTTATCGTACTGCGTAGGACCTGATATGATCTGAGTTGCTGTTGACTGATGTACACCTTCTGTATGTCGTGTGCAGATCTGTGACCAAATTAAAAGAGGCATGCTTGGTTGGAAGCCAAGTGCCTTGGCAAATTTAGATATCAATAAATGAATCATTATTGTATATTTTGGATATTAGCTTAAAGTATTCTATTTTAAATCCTATAATAAGAAGCTGTTTATTGTTAATTTGAATTACCTTTCATGTAAGTATTAGTTATAGGTGAAATAATTTTGATCCGTAAAAAAGCTCAAGGAATTGTTCAAATTGTTAAAAGAGCCAATCTGGAGTAGACTTGCTAGTGAGTCAGGCATGGTTAAGAAATTTTCTTTGCCTATTATATTTAGCTTTCACAAGGGCCTTCCTTGTCTTGCCAGCTTGTCTTTTAGGTACTGTTAAACCCCTGCTTCTCACTTCTTATACCTTTAGGCTGCTGTGATTGACATCACTTTGGTCACTGATTGTAATTCTCTGTTCCATCTTTTAAAGTCTGTCCCTTTTATGTATGTGTTGACCTTTTGTTTAGGTCTTTCATTGATTTTTTAAATTTCTAAAATGATGATGATGTGGAAGTATTTATGGTAAGGGCAATATTTTATCTGTATTCTATACTTCTGTTGAAGGCATTATGTAGACATTTTCTAGCTTGCTGTGAGGGGTTATCTAGATCAAATTTCATTTGATATATACGGCTCCTCTATGCCACATGATTTTAGTAATTGATACTCATCATATCCATATACCTATGGTACTAAGTTCCAATAACAACTTTTGGTATATTTTAAGGTATCTGATGGTGGAACTGTAAACTTGTTGAGCAAATCTTGTGGAGTTTACAATATTAATGAGCTTGGTTTGCAAAAGCATACAGCTGGCCTGGTAGATGAGGAGACTGGTGAAACTATGTATCGGTGTGCTTCTCATGAAATGCATACATTTGGAGCTATAAGTCGTGGCGGAAGCAGTGTTGTTCATAGAGCTATTCATATACCCATTCATCGAATTTTGGCCTTGAAGAAGATAAACATATTCGAAAAGGTTAATATCATCTCTTTCTTAGATGTAATTTGTAAACTTATAGATTGCTGTGGACGTGATGATTCCTATTATTAATTTGATATGCTGATCTTGTCTTAGCTTGCCTATCTTTTCTGATATACTGGGCATTTGAATGCCAACTTTATTCTTTACAACATCAAAAACATATCTAACCTTTGGAAGTGACAAATTACAAAGTTATGTATGTAATTTAGTCCCTTTTTTCTTTTGATTTTATCGGTAGATCCTACGATGTTTTGATAACTTTATTTCTTTTATTTTTGGGTGGAAAACCATGAAACCCCCCAATGTTTTAAATTAAGAAATCCCCCAATCGGTCAAATGACCCCGCACATGATGTTATCTTCTCTTTCATAATTTTCTGATACATGAAATGACTAAAATACCCCTAGACTATATTTAAAAGGAAAAAATTTAAATCTTCACCTCTACATTATAATTTTCTGATATATGAAATGACCAAATTACACCTACACAATATGGTGGTGATGGGGTGTTTGGTCGGTGGAGAGGGGGAGATAGAGAGAGAGAGAGAAGGGGTTGGGTGGTTTTTTATTTATTATTTTTTAACACTATTGAAAATACAAAAAAATTATATGAAATCTTCACCCCTACATTATTTATGATATAGAAAATGACCAAAATACCCATAAATAATATTAGGTGATGACATGATTTTAATAAAAAAATTGTGGAGGGGTATTTTGGTCATTTCATATATCATTTTTTTTATAATAAAAAGAGACGTCACCCAGGAGTCATTTGATAAAAAATGAAACAATAGGGGGTTTCTTAATTTTCAAAGCAAACGTTGGGGGGTTTCATGACTTTTACCCTTTATTTTTTATCATATGATCTTTTGATTTATATTCTACTTCTAACAAAAAATAGTTATATTTTTCATTTTTGGTTTGTGATGAAATATGTTTGATTGGGTCAAACTTCTAAGGTTACCTGGTTAGGTGGATATGTTCCAAATTTAGCCTTGAATATAACCCAAACAAAAGAATAGTCAATTACATGGTTAGAGTAAGAAATGGATGTATCAGATGATGATTTTATTTTTATTTGATTTCTAATATTTTATTTATTTATAGAATTTTCAGGTAATGTAGCTAGATTTATGAAGTGAAATGTACGCTATGACGTTCTGATGCTTAATTGTCAATCTGTTATATGTTGTAAGACATTCCTTATTCTGCATTTTAGGAACTTCTAGATCTCTATAATTGTAAACTACACATTTGAAATTGGAGAGATTAGACAATCACAAAAATCACAACTTTATCTTGTTTCTTTTTCCACAAAATCTGCAAATAAACTTTTTAAAAAAATACATGCCATGTATGTTAATAATCAAGGAGTGGTTCAATTTATAGCACACTTAATAAATCTGTGGTTGCAAGATCAAATTCAGGATAAAGAAATGTGCTTAGACTTATGATGGTAGATGGTGAATGTGAGTAGTGTCCATTCAAAGTATTTTAGATAATCTTTTGTTTTGATAATCAGGTGGAGTTCAAAGAACTCCGGCAAACAAATCTTAAAATGACTTGCAACCGAAGTCCAGAGATTACAAAAGATACAGAGATAAGAAAGAAACAGAAATTCTCCATAGAAGAGATATAAGAGAAACTAAAAGAGAGAAAGGCAATTTAAAGTTCAGCTGCCAGCAACACTTGATCACATAAGTGCACTTCACCATCCAAACACTATCATAGCACCGTCGACATCAGAAGAATTTTTGCCATTTGTAGAAGTGGATGCAGGTTGAAGTGAGACTGAAGGCTGAGACCAAGTTGAATCAGATTAGCAACTGTGTCCCTTGGTGAACAATCAACTTTACTCTTCTTAGAAGGTCGTAGAATACCTCACCAAGAATGCAAGAAATACAAAATAAAGTCAAGTTAGCTAGAGAATGAACATTTCTAACAAAAAAATTGTCAAGTAAGTTTTTTCAGATACCGCCAAGGTTGTAACTGTGGGATGTTGGGATTGAGTCCACCTAAGAACTTTATGTTGGGGACATAACAGGAACATTCCGTTGTTGCTCATTAAAAAAAAAGAAAAATCCTATATGTACAATTTATATAACCTTTGCAATTGTAAATGTCTTATCAGGATCTACCTGATTCTTTTTTTATGACATTAGAGATGGACATTAGGGGACTTGATACATTTTATACTGCATTATTTTTTTCTTTCTTAAATCCCTATTACCACTGAGTCTGGGATATTTGAACCCAAGACTTCTCACTTTTCATGCGAGGTTAATCATGCATGAGCTATGCTCTACTCCCATGATCTATCTATAATACTATTTATAACCACAAAAGTAACCATATATTAAATCACATTCGAAACTTTAAAACTTAAGTTATGCTACTAAAATAAACTATGCAATCACATTTTGCATGACCACGAGTGGAACTTTAACTAACAAAAATGTTGAATATAACAAATTATTGTCATAAGATATTCTCCAGGGTAATAAAAGATTTTGTATTGTAGGCGTGGAACCCGTGAAATTGAAGTGAGATAGGCATTAAGATCATACAGTATTGAAAATTAGATACAATGTAAGAGATTATCGATTCTCTGAAGCCTGTGCGCTGATTTCAGAGCGTTGGCACATCATTGTTATGTAGTTCAGAATAACTACGGATCACTTACCACCAATAGGATATATAACGTAAGAGGTGTATTGAACTATTAGGTCGATAGCCAAACCTAGCTAGTGATAGATGTAAAGCAATTACCATATGTCCGCAACTCTTACAACTTATAACTTAATATGTCGTGCAACATAAAAGATTCTATTGGGCATATTGGGGATATTTCCTCAAAACTGACATGATTTTTATGTGGCATGTTGAGCTGAAACCCACTTGTGGTGGAACATTTAAAACATAGACAATTCACAATTGGCAGCATTCTGTTTGTCTTTAATAGTGCATTGTACTCATAAAGAACTCTTTAGTTTGGTGAACGGATAAATATATGACCGGACCTTTTGAGACACACTTGAAGATTATGCTTATTTTGTATATTTGTCTCTCTTAGCATGTGTGTCTGTGTATGCATGTTGTATTGTTATTATTAAAAACAATAATAACTGAGCAACTTCTACTGGAGTAAGTCTGGCCAATATTCTAATATTCTAATTTGTTACAGATTCTTTCCTCCCTCTTTTTCCTTTGGTTACATAGATTTAATGCAACTCATAAAACATTAGTTACTCTTTATCCTCAAATTTCATCTTCCAATGGAACATTTTGAGATTCCCCTGCTCTTGATGTAAAACTAACCCTAAATAGAGAATTTCCAAGATTCTTAATGGATTAATTTTACCAACACGTCGTGCGGATCAAAGTTGGAATTTTAAAACAGTTAACCGGTGTGAGAGATTTTCAAGAACTGAATCACGTTTAACAATCCCAATTAATAATTCAATTATAACAATCAATAATTAAATCCCTAAGTGTTCTTAGCAAGTAAAAGATGAAATACTGATTTGTACTCTAATTAGGCAAGTGGACCACTCAATCTCAATATTTGTGGACGACAAGCAAATCAGATAATATAATAGAAATGATAATTGTCAAAGCAGTATAATACAAATATTTGAAAATTAGAAAGAGTATACCGAGGGTTCGAAGAACGCAACGTAGATCTCGGAAGAGCACAGCAATCAAAGAGATAGCACTGGTAGCAACAGCTTCAAGAACAATGGCAGTAGGTTGCACTGTGATAGGCACAGGACGGCAAGGCAGCAGCCGGTGGACGGCGCACAAGGTGGCTGCGCTGGGGTGGCTGACTGAGTGGTCGACGAAGGTGGAGTAGTCGGCTGCGGTTTGGAGGGGATTTCGGAGGCGGAGCGGTGGGGCTTTGCTGGCGGTGGTGTCGGCGGGTTATAGTAGTAAGTCGATGGTAGGGTGAGGAAAGGAGGGGTGAAGGAGAGACGGGGTAATGGTCGGGATAGGGTTTCAAAGTCGGGAGAGGGAGGGTGAGGGCGAAGGCGAGGGCGATCGGGTTGATGGCGGAGGTGGTCGAAGGCGTTGAGTCGGATTGGGTTGGTCGGGATTTGGAGGAAGAAGAAAAGTTGAAGAGGATTAGGGTTTTGGGTTAATTTGATTTGAGGGATTTTTAATTTGGGGGTAGATTTTAGAGTTAATCACTAACCCTAAAATTGTATTAGGATTTATCACAAACTCTAATAATTGAATCTCAATTGTATCACACAAAAAGAGACAGGAAGAGCAAAACTCAATACAATAATTTTTTTAATCAAGAATAGCATATCTTTCTCATTAATCTCTAGGCCTATATATGCTCAAAACAAATCAAGATACAAATCTCAAAATATTTTCAAAATAAAAAAAAATATAAAAAAGATTACATATGGCTATAATTGCCAAAAACAAATATGGTACTGAAATAAAATACTAAACAGAATAGATGTCCTCATCATTCTCTCCGGGTGGGTGAGAGCTCGACCTAGTCGAGTCAAAACCAGTGATCCTGTCATGGTGCTCCAAAAGATCTGGATCCAGTTGCGGGAGCTCCTCACGATCACTGCAAGTGCCATCTAACTTCGGCTTGTTCTTCCATCTTACCAAATACTTGTGCATACCATCATCTCTTGTAGAGATTATCTGATCATCTAAAATATTATTCAGTTCTTCTGTCGGTGGGTGAATAGTATTAGGTAGAGGGGTAAATGTGGGAATCTCACCATTAGGCTGCAGGATAGGCTCATCTATAAGAAAATTTCTAGGGTTGAATTTTGAGCCTTCATAAAGTACTAGATTCTCAATATTGAAAGTCTTATGCCAAAACCTTCAGGAAGGTCAACGACATAGGTATTATCATTGATTGTATGTAGAATCTTAACTGGGCCTGCAGCACGTATGTTCAAGTTCTTAACGGATCCAACTTGAAACGGTTCTGGACGAATCCGAACCATCACCTCGTCACCAATATCAAAAGTTATAAATTTTCTTCTAGTATCTGCTATTAACTTGTAGTTAAAATTATTCTCATTAAGTTCCTTGAAAATTTCTCTATGCAAGTCATGAATGTGATATGCAAATGTGAGTGCAGACTCTGTAACTCTAGGATGTTCTAACACATGGATAAAATCTATAGGCTATCAAATGACTTGGGAAGGGATGAGTGACTCAGGTACACTCAATGGAGGTGACTGGATGGACTGAATACAATTGAGAGACTGATCATTCTCTTTTCATCAAAGTCGTCGCTTACTTTAGGTTCATAGGTAAACTCATTGTCGGGCTCATCAGCAATGACAGCGGTATCCTCTACTATGTTGATCCTACTGGGGCTGGGACAGTTGCCAGCAACATGGTCGTATCCCTTGCATTTATAGCACTTAGTGAGGATCAATCTTAGAATAGTGTCTTTCAGTGTTCTTACCTGTGTTGTCATTTCTAAGTGGATAGGAATTTGAAGTATGTTTATTTGGGTAAGACTTGTTAGGGTACTGAGGAGAGAAGTGCTCAGGTCTAGAGGGATCAGGAGGATTCATTCTGGAGGAATGATCCATCAAATTGCTGGACTTGTAATGGGAACTTGCTTTAAGGGAATCCATATTGAGGACAAGAGCATAAGCTGCCGCTAATGAGTCCGCATTTCAATGAATTAGCTCGTTCCTCAGATCGGCTCGTAATCCAGCCCTGGACCTAGAGAGAGTTTGTTCTTCACTCTCTCTACCTAAAGCATTGCACCGAATATGAAAGTCATCAAAATTATCAACATATTCTTGTGTGGAATTACTTTCTTGATAAAGTTGGTTCCACGAATCTAGCAATCGGGTGTGGAACGATAACGGTACATATCTCTCAGTCTTCTCTTTCATGGCTTCCCAAGTGGCCATGGGTGCCAGGCCTCGGCCTCTGCGAGCATGTTCAAGATTGGTTCAGTGTTGTTAAGCTTTACCTGTTAATTTCATAATGGCAAATTTAACCTTCAGGGCTTCGCTCATGTCAAACCACACAAAGTAGTGGTCCATGGTATGGATCCAATCGAGGTAAGCATGGGGTTCCATGTGGTCTTCAAAATGGGGAATGTCAGCCTTAATATTCTTCTTATATTGTTCGTCAGGGTCACGTTTTTGACGTCGATCGTCATGAACATTCCCTTGAAGGATCTGACGATTAGCATGAAGCTCAGGGACAATAGTTTGATTTAATTCCACTTTCTCAAGCCTCTGATTGATATTAGCAAGAGTTGCTTGAATGACAGCTAGGGTAGCGGAAATATCAGAGCTGTCCATTTTAGGTCGGGAAGGTCTAGGGTTTCTAATTGGGTGATTTGGGAGGGATAAGAAAGGCTCTTCAGTATCTGTGATGGTGCTGCGAAGGCGCATTCACCAAAGTGAAAACTAGGGGTCGTGTGTGTCCTAAGTGCAATTTTTTTTATTTAAAATTTTATTATTATAATAAATCTGAAATGACCTAAAATAAAGAAAGAAAAATAAAAGACTACACAATCCTAAATGAATGAAAAAATTGATGCCTAAATGATGCAAGAACTAGGTTTTTAAGAACCTTTGTTCTGATACCAAAATGATGTAAAACTAACCCTAAACAGAGAATTTCCAAGATTTTTAATGGATTAATTTTACCGACACGTAGGTGCGGATCAAAGTTGGAATTATTTAAACAATTAATTGGTTGGATGGATTTTCAAGAACTGAATCACGTTAAACAATCCCAATTAATAATTCAACTCTACAATCAATAATTAAATCCCTGACTGTTCTTAGCAAGTAATAGATTCAATATTGACTCGTACTCTAATCAAGCATGTAGAACACCCAATCTCAATATTTGTGGTCGACAGTTAAACTAGATAATATGATAGAGATAACAAAGCAGTATAACACAAATATTTAAAAGTGGAAAGAGTATACCGAGGGTTCGAAGAACGCAGCGTAGATCTCGGAAGAGCACAGCAATCAAAGAGATAGCACTGGCAGCAACAGCTTCAAGAACAATGGCAGTAGGTGTGCACTGTGATAGGCACGGGACGGCAAGGCAGCAGCCACTGGACAGCGCACAAGGTGGCTGCGCTGGGATGGCTGATTGAGTGGTCGACGAAGGTGGAGTAGTTGGCTGCGGTTTGGAGGGGATTTTGGAGGCGGAGCGGTGGGGCTTTGCTGGCGGTGGTGTCGGTGGGTTATAGTAGTAAGTCGACGGTAGGGTGAGGAAAGGAGGGGTGAGGGAGAGACGGGGTAATGGTCGGGATAGGGTTTCGAAGTCGGGAGAGGGAGGGTGAGGGCGAAGGCGGGGGCGATCGGGTTGAGGCGGAGGTGGTCGAAGGCGTTGAGTCGGATTGGGTTGGTCGGGATTTGGAGGAAGAAGAAAGGTTGAAGAGGATTAGGGTTTTGGGTTAATTTGATTTGGAGGATTTTTAATTTGGGGGTAGATTTTAGAGTTAATTACTAACCCTAAAATTGTATTAGAATTTATCACAAACCCTAATAATTAAATCTCAATTGTATCGCACAAAAAGAGACAGGAAGAGCAAAACTCAACACAATAATTTTTTAAATCAAGAATAGCATATCTTTCTCATTAATCTCAAAGCCTATATATAGGTTCAAAACAAATCAAGATACAAATCTCAAAATATTCTCAAAATCTAAAAAACTATAAAAAAAATTACATATGGCTATAATTGCCAGGAAGAAGGAAGGTTGAAGAGGATTAGGGTTTTGGGTTAATTTGATTTGGAGGATTTTTAATTTGGGGGTAGATTTTAGAGTTAATTACTAACCCTAAAATTGTATTAGAATTTATCACAATGTCAGGGTTGCCGGCGGTCGACCATCACCGGAGGGACACCATGGTGCCAGGGAACCCATCGGAGTAGATAGAAGAGGTAGCGGAAGGGTACAGATCCATCAAGATAGTTTACAGGAAGAACTAATATTGTGTATCAGAGTATCAGTATTTCACATAATATGCGCACTCTTTTTGAATGTAATCAGATGGCGCGTAGGAAAGGTGCGCTTAGCACGTAAATTCTTTTGTTTGTCGTCTAGCGTAACCGCCTGCCCATCGCTCCCTATATGAGTTGTAATTTCTGTTAGAAAAAGGTAATGAAAAGTTTGTTGAATCTTCTTCTTCTATTCTCTTCCACCTTCTTCTAGACCTCAATCTCCCATTAATGGCGCGATCTCAAGTGAATCGTCGACCCAACCCTGACAATTTGGTATCAGAGCCTGCTGGCTCCGATGGAGATGGACGGGATGAGGGAAGTACCGCCATGGAGGGGGAAGTGGAAACTCTTAAAAGCCAAATGGCGGAATCTCAGCTCCGCTATGAATTCCTCACTGAGAGAGTTGAATCGATTGCTGCCAGCATCGGAGAGAGGTTCTCTTCTGTAGATGCGCGAATGGAGACGGTGATGACCTTGTTACAACAGACTCAGGCCAGCCTCTCCCGCCTTCCAATACTGCATACTCCACCTCCACAAGGACTGCATCATGAGGTAAATCGTAACTCAATCCACTCTTTTGGCTCATCGAGGTTCAATATTGGCGAAAATATGTTCAAAACCCCATTTAAAGTTGAGTTTCCTATTTTTCACGAGGGAGACCCAACGGAATGGATCTGTGGCATTGAGCAGTTCTTCGAGTTCTACGAGGTAGCTGATTCTCAGAAGCTGCGCTACGCAGCATTGAATCTGAGGGGAAAAGCGGCGCAGTGGTTCCGTCGACATATCAAACCCAAGGCTCTGGAGATAACTTGGGCGAATTTTCTTGAAGCTTTAATCACCAGATTTGGGCCCTCAGAGTTTCAAGATTATGATGGAATACTTTCAAAACTTCAGCAGAAGGGTGATATAGAGCTATACATTCAGGAGTTCGACCGGCTATCCAATTTTGTGCAAGATTGGACTGAATCCCATATTTGAGTACATTCATTAGTGGGTTAAGAGATGAGATTCGGTGGGATGTGAGATCACAGCGACCCAAGAATGTGAATGAAGCTATGGGCCTAGCTAGAGGATTTGAAGAGAAGATTTTGTGTTTGAAGAAGAATTTCCGAACTCCTTACTTGAGCAAAAACAGTCCTATACCCAACTTTAGCCACTCAAGCTCGTCTCGACCTCCTATCACCATGTCTTCACCAACACCAGTATCTACTATGGGGCCGAAGAGGCTGAGTTATCAGGAGATGAAGGAGCGAAGAGCCAAGGGGCTCTGCTTTAATTGCGATGAGAAGTATGTCCAAGGACATTTGTGCAAGGGACAGAAGTTCTATTACATTGATAGATGGGAAGAAGAAGAGCCAGGTGAAGAGATGCAGTATGAGGTTTTACAAGCTGAAGAACACTCACCACCACCTGATCCTTACATACTACCTCCACTTAGCACAACCCAAACAGCTTCGCCATCACTGATTCATCCTGAGATTTCGCTGCAAGCTCTCGTGGGGTCCCAATTATATCCCCAAACCATGAGAGTGGGGGGAAAGATCAATGGTAGGGAAGTGAATATACTAATAGATACTGGCTCAACACACAATTATATTGATCCCACAACTGCGGAAAGGGCTAATCTCTCAATTTTGAAAGAACCCAGGTATAGGGTGACGGTGGCCAATGGAGAGTGTATGTACAGTGAAGGGAAAATCATCAATATGAGTTTTGTAGTTCAAGGGGTGCACCTACAAGCGGAGATGTTGCTTCTTCCTCTGGGACCAGCTCAAATGGTACTAGGGGCGCACTGGTTGAGAACTTTGGGTCCGGTTGTCATGGATTTCAATCAAATGACCATGGAGTTCACTGTTGAAGGGACTGTGAAGAGGCTCCAAGGCATTATTAATCCACAACTGCAATGTATGGAAGTGGAAGAGTTAGCGAAGTTGGGAAGAAATTCTTGTCAAGCCTTCTTGATCCAAGTGGAGGAAATAACTGAAGAATCAATGCAACTGTTTAATGTGCAGCGGGAGAATGAGAAGGAGAAGAATCTGCAGCAGATACTTGAAGAATTCCCTGAAGTCTTTTCAGAACAACTGCACTTGCCTCCCAAAAGAGTTATCGATCATCAGATTCCATTGGTGGAAGGATCAAAACCGGTGTGCCTCAGACCCTACAAACAACCTCATTACTACAAAAATGAGATAGAAAAACAGATTGAGGATCTCCTCAGTTCTGGAATGATACGGCCAAGCCAAAGCTCTTTTGCATCTCCCGTTATACTGGTGAAGAAAATGGATGGGACTTGGAGATTGTGTGTGGACTATAGAGCTTTAAATAGCCAAACTTTGAAAGCTAAATTCCCTATACCCCTTGTAGATGATCTGCTTGATGAGCTTAATGGTGCTAATTTCTTCTCAAAAATAGACTTACGATCTGGGTATCATCAGATCAGGGTTAAAGAAGAAGATATTTTCAAAACAGCCTTCAGAACTCATCACGGCCATTTTGAGTTCCTTGTTATGCCTTTTGGCCTCACAAATGCACCGGCGACCTTCCAAAGTTTGATGAATGAGGTCTTCAAAGATTATTTGCGCAAGTTTGTACTTGTATTTTTTGATGATATATTGGTTTATAGTAAAACCTGGGAAAGCCATCTGACACACCTAACACTCACTCTGGAGGTATTAAGAGCTAATAAGCTAGTGGCGAAGAAGAGCAAATGTGATTTTGGTCAAGTATCTGTTAGGTACTTGGGGCATGTGATCAGCAAAGATGGAATTGCAGTGGATTCGAACAAGATTCAAGCAGTTGAATCCTGGCCTGAGCCAAAGACGGTGAAAGAACTAAGAGGGTTCCTTGGATTGACGGGTTATTACCGCAAATTTGTGAAGAATTATGGTGGAATTGCTCAACCCCTAACGCAGTTGCTTAAGAAGAACTCCTTCAACTGGTCAGAGGCAGCTGCCGAAGCATTTGTGGCTCTTAAGAGAGCGATGACTACAACTCCAGTTCTCAAACCACCCGACTTCTCAAAACCTTTTGTGATTGACACCGACGCTTCTCAGAATGGTGTTGGGGCTGTCCTTCTTCAAGATTTGCATCCAATAGCCTTTATGAGTAAAGGATTGAAAGGCAAAAATTTGGTTCTATCCACATACGAAAAGGAGGTTCTTGCTATTCTTCAAGCAATAAAGCAATGGCGACAGTACCTGCTAGGAAGTACCTTCATTATCCGAACAGATCAACAGAGTATCAAATATATTCTAGATCAAAGGATCAATACTGAGTTCCAAGAAAAATGGTTGTGGAAGTTGCTTGGTTTTACTTTCAGAGTTGAGTACAAAAGAGGAAAAGATAATATAGTGGCTGATGGGCTATCAAGAAGGGGGGAACAACAAGATACATGTTTTGTGATCACTGTGATCACTCCCCAATGGGTTGAAGAAGTGAAAAAGATGGTAATACAGGATGCATTCTTCGTAGATCTGCAAGTGAAATGGCAAGAAGGGAAGCTAGATCCGAATGTATACAACAAGTCTGGGGGCATATGGTTTTATAAAAGAAGGATTCTGCTGAGTCCTACTTCAGACCTGAGAAAGGATATCTTCAATGATCTCCACTCTTCGAATGAAGGAGGGCATTCAGGTTTCCACAAAACGCTTCAAAGAATCAGGAGAACGTTCACCTGGGAAGGTATCAGCAAAGATATCAAGGCTATGGTTAAAGAATGTTTAATTTGTCAGCGAAGTAAAGGAGAAAGTATACTACCTGCTGGTCTTTTGCAACCCCTTCAAGTTCCCAATATGATTTGGGATGATATATCGATGGATTTCATCGAAGGTCTTCCAAAGAGTAACAACAAAAGCGTGATCATGGTGGTAGTTGATCGCCTCACCAAATATGCCCACTTCGTTGCTCTTGCCCATCCATACACCTCCCAAACTGTTGCTCAAGCTTTTGTAGAGAATATTTACAAGTTACATGGAATGCCCAAGTCGATTGTAAGTGATCGAGACCCCATCTTCCTCAGCAAATTTTGGAAAGAGTTTTTTGCCTTACAAAATTTCAGACTTCACCACTCTACCGCATATCATCCACAGAGTGACGGCCAAACTGAGGTAGTTAATAAGTCTTTGGAGATGTATTTGCGTTGCTTTTGTGGTCAAAAACCATCGGAGTGGAGTAGATGGTTGGCGTGGGCGGAATTTTGGTATAACACCTGTTGGCATGTGTCGACTGGTATGACACCATTTGAAGGGGTGTACGGGAGACCACCGCCATCATTACTGCAGTATGTAGTCGGGACTGCAAACTTTCCAGTTGTTGAAGAAACACTACTGACAAGGGATGCCATCTTGAAGCTGCTGAAGGACAATATGACCTTGGCACAAGAGCGCATGAAGAATTTTGCTGACAGAAGAAGAAGGGAGCGCGAATTTGATGTGGGAGATCTGGTTTTACTCAGACTCCAACCCTATCGACAGGTATCTTTGAGGGATCCCACTCCCCAAAAGTTGTCGATGAAGTTCTTTGGGCCATACAAGATAATAGAAAAAGTTGGTCCTGTTGCATATCGCCTCGAATTGCCCCCAACTGCGTCAATTCATCCTGTCTTTCATGTTTCAAAACTAAAGAAATTCCATGGATCACACACCATCAATGTGGCTGCGGAGTTACCCCATTGGTGGGTGGATAATCCTTCTACAGAGGAGCCGGAGTTAATTCTGGAAAGACGGATGTATAAGAAGAACAATAGGGCTGGGGTTCAGCTGCTAATCAAATGGAAGAACTCAAGCTATGAGAATGCTTCCTGGGTGGACATCGATGAATTCCGTGAAAAATTCCCATCCTTCGAGCTTGGGACAAGCTCGCTGTTAAGGGGGGAGGAAATGTCAGGGTTGCCGGCGGTCGACCATCACCGGAGGGACACCATGGTGCCAGGGAACCCATCGGAGTAGATAGAAGAGGTAGCGGAAGGGTACAGATCCATCAAGATAGTTTACAGGAAGAACTAATATTGTGTATCAGAGTATCAGTATTTCACATAATATGCGCACTCTTTTTGAATGTAATCAGATGGCGCGTAGGAAAGGTGCGCTTAGCACGTAAATTCTTTTGTTTGTCGTCTAGCGTAACCGCCTGCCCATCGCTCCCTATATGAGTTGTAATTTCTGTTAGAAAAAGGTAATGAAAAGTTTGTTGAATCTTCTTCTTCTATTCTCTTCCACCTTCTTCTAGACCTCAATCTCCCATTAATGGCGCGATCTCAAGTGAATCGTCGACCCAACCCTGACACACAAACCCTAATAATTAAATCTCAATTGTATCGCCCAAAAAGAGACAGGAAGAGCAAAACTCAACACAATAATTTTTTAAATCAAGAATAGCATATCTTTCTCATTAATCTCAAAGCCTATATATAGGTTCAAAACAAATCAAGATACAAATCTCAGAATATTCTCAAAATCTAAAAAACTATAAAAAAATTTACATATGGCTATAATTGCCAAAAACAAATATGTAGATGCCCTCATCAGCTCTCTTCTTGGTTTACGAGACCTTGATGCTGGCAGGCAGCAGCCTCTTCTTTTCTGGTGATTATCTCTGATTTTGAATTGCTTTTCACAAGTCAAGCTCTCCTTTTTCGAGACATTCCTTGCGCGTCTCTCTTGCACATTAAGAGTACATACACATGAATGTACTATCCGATGTCACGTTGAAGTTACTAATCCCAGCTTTGTACTATCCAATGTCATGTTCAAGTTACTACTTCCAGCTGGCCCTTGTTATCAGCTGCTTGTCCTGTTCAAATCCCATGCTGCCACTAGCTTGGATCAACACTGCATGACCAGTGATCTTAATTCGGCTGCCTTTATTTCCCTCCTTTGCTACCGCTTCTCCACAGGTCCCTTCATTCTCGAGAAATCCTACTTATCAGCTAGGGTTTCTCGAGAAATCCTACTTATCAGCTAGGGTTTCTAGTGGAGATTTCTTATCAGGAATTGTCACCTAGTTCTTGAGAAATCAAACTCAGATTCTGGTAATTTCAATTAGCCTAAGTTTGTGTTTGTTGATTCTTGTATAATTATCATTGAGGGCATTTACCTAATGACTTAATAACGATATTTTGGTTTGTCAAATTTCACTAATTTCATTTTAATTTCATTTTAATTTCTTTTTATAGTATTTGACATCAACATTATTTGGAAGGTTTTCCATGGAAATTTCATGGTCTTCTTACTCCTACATTCTGAAATATTGATTAGAGAAGTGGAATGTTAGCCATTTGAAGTAGTTGTTCTTGAATGATTGAAAGATGAAATTTTTAGCTTGTGGCACTGAAAAGGCTGATAGCAGAACGGTTTACATTTGGCTGATCTAAGAAATTAATTAAACTGGTAACTGAGCAAATTCTCTTAACTCTTTAATTATACTAGCTGTTTAGGTTAGCAAATGCTCCATATTTCAATTTAAAATAAGTGGCTTACATGTTACGAAGCTTATCCTTTCCCTGTTTCTGATGATTGGATGCTTACACATTTTCTTTTACCGTAAAGGAGAAGAGACAACAACTTCTGAATGAAATACGGACGCTGTGTGAGGCATGCTGTTTTCAGGGGTTAGTTGAATTTCATGGGGCATTTTACACCCCTGGATCAGGTCAGATCAGCATTGCTCTGGAGTACATGGATGGTGGATCATTTGCAGATATCCTGCTAGTGCGGAAATCTATACCAGAGCCAATTCTTGCACATATGATCATGAAATTGTTGAAAGTAAGGATCCTACAATTTCTCTTCTGCTCTATTTTTTCTTGTTAAGTTAATGAGTCGCATGAGTCGCTATTTTGCATCTTTCCCAATTTTAAATTGGCTGATTAATATGTTAAAAATTTGTAGGGACTCAGCTACTTGCATGGAGTAAAACATTTGGTTCACAGAGATATTAAGCCTGCAAATTTGCTTATAAATCTCAAGGGGGAACCAAAGATTACTGATTTTGGTATAAGTGCTGACTTAGATAAATCTGTTGCTATGGTATGTATACGATGTTAATCATTATGGGCTAACTGTTTCTGTTTAATTTTTGCTGCTGTCAGTAAGAAATCTCCTGGCCAGTAGATTATGAAGAGTATATACATTTCTAACCTCTGTAAATTATCTATTTGTCAGTGTGCTACCTTTGTAGGCACTGTTACATACATGTCACCTGAGAGAATTCGAAGTGAGAATTATTCTTATCCAGCTGATATCTGGAGCCTTGGATTAGCCATATTTGAATGTGGCACTGGGAAATTTCCGTATACAGCGAATGATGGACCAGCTAATCTCATGCTTCAGGTGAGATAGTGTTTTTTTTTCAAATGAGGAGCAAATCATTCGTCACATTTACCTTTTGCTAGTAAAACGCACACATGTGGTGCATGTAAGAACGACAATTCGAAAAATAAATCTGGAAAATAAAGTAGTCAAAATGGATCATATACATGCATCTTTTTGGAGTTTTCTTTTGAATACAAGTTATTAATATTAGGCGTTGGAAACTAAAAAAGTATATTTAAATTTTATCTACACATACATTAGAATTTAGATTATCAAAAATTCTACACATATTGTAGACATGGGAAATGAAACAAATTTTCCTATTATTATTTTCGGCTTTATTCTGTACATTTATTTATATGAAAAAAATATATAAGTTGCAAGAGATGGGTAGGAAGAAACTTTTTCCTATTGTTTACAACAACTTTGTTACTTGGACTAAAAGTCGCGATTTCGCCAAGCACTTGTAGTGCAAGTGGCAAGACTTCTGCTCTTAAGTGAGTGGTCATAGGTTCGATTCCGGCCTTTGACGAAATTAATTTGGGATGTTGGAAAATCCCTCTCTTTCCTATGTGGTCAGCTATAGCCGGAAAAAAAATGTGGCGATTTCAAACCAGGGCTAAGGTGAAAAATTTCCTTCAAATTTGTTGTTTCACATTGTCATCAGATGGGGAAGTTATTTTCTCCCACTCTATCTTGAACTGTCTTGCCTTCCCCTCTCTCAACTGTCCGCCCAGTACCAATGCGGATTAGAAATAATAGGATAGTGGTGGCCAGTTATATATATATTTTATTAAGATTAGAATATAGTAAATAGGAATTTGGTTAACATCCCAATTTTTCATTATTGAATGGCCAGGATTTGCTCTGGACAGACGGATCTAAGGAGCTTTTATTAGTAGTATAGATTTTCTCTTTTCCTCTTCTGTTTTTGCTACGTTGTACTATGTTTTTCGCTGAACTCTTTTGACGAGATCAATTTTTTCCTCATGATGAAAATGCATTGACTATATTCATTAATTTACTTTCTGCCAAGATCTACTGTTGCAAAATATTAAGTAAGCATCCCTTTATAAATGGTGTGGAAGATGGTATAATTGTATAACAATTCAAAATTTTATCAGTTGGAAATGCTACCAAAGTTGGAATAAGCAGCATTCGATTGTCGGCATTTTGTATGATCCAATGAATTTTACTTTTTATGTATCTTTTCCTTCTTTTGTCTGTGTGCTCCTGCGTGTATTTGGTTGGGATTTCGAATTCTACCTCATCATGTTCATATGTGCAAACCTTGATGGTTAAATCTTAGACATGGAATCACGCTGATCCTTGTGTAATGTGTTTCTCTTAGAACAGAGTGAGGGTGTGGCAAATGTGGAAGCTGGAATTCTGAAGGGGATGGGAAAATAAATTGTAGATCAATGTTATTAAGTAGGTTTAGGTTACAGTTGGATTTAGGTTTGTCTTAAAAAACCGAACTTTTGAATAAGCTATGTTGGTTGGTCCGTGCTCGTTTTTGGCAGTCCTCATTTTTAGTAGTTTCTTTTGCGTTAAGAAATGGTTCTAGTCTTCTAGCTTCGCGTAGTCTACTTTTCTGAACACTGACTTGAATATGTATGGGCTTATTATTTAGAAATTAATGAAGGAGAAAGTAGAAATGAGTTTTATTTCTAATTTTTTGTTCTCAAGGAAATAGAAAGTATAAAGGATGCATGTAATGAACATATAATGATACGTCTATTAATATTTCTCTTTGGTGGCAGGCCCATCTATAACTTGCCTTGATATTCTTTCACCACCAATGATCAGTAACTTCTTTGACTGCTAAAAAATGAGTATCTTCATACCTTGCTATGACCAATTTGCAGGAGAGTTGATTTTATTAAAAATTTGTCGAGTGCTATCCTTCTTTGAAATATTCTTCATTGCATTTGTTTATCTTCTATGACACCTTTGCATGTCTTTGCAGATACTGTATGACCCTACACCTACGCCTCCAAGAGAGTTGTTTTCAGCGGAATTCTGCTCATTTATTGATGATTGCTTGCAGAAAGATGCTGATTTGAGGCCAACAGCAGACCAGGTAGGAACTTTTTTTTTTTTCGAATTTCTACAATTGAACTTAGTATAGTCCTGTCAGTATTTTACTTTTTGCTTACTGTACTGTATTATATAATTCATGATCCTTTAATACTGTGGATCAGGTGCTGATAGAGTCAATTCTTAAAATAACCACTTCCTGTATCTTTGGTATGGTCCAAGGGAATTGTCATCATGTACAGTCTTTGTCAACAACAACACATTAATCAGTAATATCCTACTTAGCCTTTACATGTATATTGTAATTAATATGCATATGGTTATAAGATATTTACTTTTTCACGTGATAAAGTTAAAAGAAACTTATGCCAATTTGCTGGTATAAACATTTGTACATACACGAATACTAGTATCAACCTACATATATGAAGCTTTCAGTACTTCAAGTTTATACTTTATAGTACTACCTACTCTTTCAGGGCAGGAAATAGCCCCAGAAAGACAAAGTTCCAAAGTTTTACTGTACACATCATTGGCTTTTAGAGACTGTTGAGCTTCTGCTGCTTCTGTTGTCTATAGACAACAGTGCATAATTTCTACCATTTGAAGAAGAAGCTCTGATGTAAGAATCTAAAAATGACTTTTGATATAAGAATCTAACAACCTTTTAGCTGAACTTTCATTATTAGGCGGATTTTCTGAATGGATAATAAGATTGAATTAGCTTGATACTTGCAAGCTTGCTACTTGCAGAACCTTATCTACCAAATGTCCTGGTTACGTTGTGTTATGCTGAGAACTTTGTATCTCATTCTATATAGCAAGATCGCTTCGATCATGAAGCCTTTTACCCATGTTAGACTCCATGCTTGAACAGTTCAGAGACATGTACCTCCCCAAGTACCTCATCACTTCTGAAATTTACTTTAGTTTAGAGTTTATGGATACTTCTCAGAAACATTTACAAAATTTATCTTTTGAACTCTGTTACCTGACTTGCATTTCCTTTTAAGTTATATTAGAAAACACACGCATACTTAATCAAAGTGAGTTTGTTCTTATGATATTTATTTAAGAGAGACTGTCAACGTTCTCTGATCTTACTAGTTTCATGCTTATATTAAAATTTAGAGGTATGGGTTTGGATTTTAGATATAGGGTGAGTTTGAATGAAAATAGATTAGAAATTGAGTTAATAGATAAAAATAAGCGGGGGAGAGAAAGCAAATTTCAGTTGGAGAACAAGATTGTTTCCTACTAAACTTTATATTGTTACCCTAGTTTTTTCTAATGATAAAATACTGTAGTGCAATTATGTGTACTATAAAGATATTTATCTGGAACATTTGTAGGCAAAATCTCTTTGTAATATAGATATTAAAAGTATTGTTTGGTTATATTATCTTCCAGTCCAAAAAAATGAGTGTAGCGGAGATGAGGATGCTAAGATGGATGTAAGGTAAAACAAGGATGGATAGAATTCGGAACGAGCATATACGAGATATGCTAAAGGTAGCTCCAATCCAAGATAAGTTGAGAGAGAATCACATGAGGTGGTTTGGACATGTCATACGTAGACCTAGTAGTGCCCCCGTTAGAAAGAGTGATTTAATAAGTATTGAGGGTAGAGTTAGGGGTAGAGGAAGACCTAAACTAACTTGGGTGGAAACGGTAAGAAAAGATATGATAGCTTGTGACCTTAGATAAGATATTGCGCTAAACCGGGCAAAATGGAAAACCAGGATTCATGTAGCCGACCCCAGTTAGTTGGGATAAAAGGCGTTGTTGCTGTTGTTGCTGTTGTTGTTGTTGTTGTATATTATCTTCCAGTATATATAATGTATGATATAGTAAGTGCTTAGTATATATGTAAAATTATGAACATCATACTGATACAAGAATAGTGTGTTTATACATGTTGTATGCATTTGTGTATGTGTAATGACAACACTGATACCTAGTCTAACATATTATATGTGAATGTATAAACAATTAAACATTGACATATTTACATATTAATATTTTATTTGTGCTATGTTGTGTTCTCATGTCCTACGGTTAAAGGAAGTGTTGTATCTATATTGTGTTTACCCAGTATTCACGTCCTTGTTTGTGCTTCATAAATATCATGTAATCCTATTCCTGCCTTGCAACAACTTTATCCTGACTGGTATGTGATCCTGTTGATACTGAATATTCTGCAGCTTATGACACATCCATTTATTAGGAAGTACGAGAAGGAAAGAGTGGACTTGGGGGCATATGCGCGAACTGTTTTTGATGCAACTCAGAGATTGAAGGATATGGCAGATGTGAGTTCCTGCAACCTCTTTGCTATTGGTCCTTCTGCAATTTAGATTAATATATAAAAATTATATGGGAAACATTTGGAAGATATCAGATTTTCACACACTTCCGTGGGAGTTGGCCATATCATGTAGAGCTTTCCTGACATTTTTCAGTGTCCCACCTATTTCCACATGAAAAAGCATTGGAGTCTTCGCTATTTGAATGGAACGTTTGATGCTTGTCTTCCTTTTACCAGATGCTTGCCATACATTACTACATGCTTTTTGATGGGGCTGATGGGCTGTGGCATTATTTGCGTACATTCTATACTGAAAAGTCAACCTTTAGGTATCATGCTTCAGCTTTTGAACTCCTCCAATTTTCTATTCTTTCATGTACTACATTCTAAAGGGGCATATAGATAATTTACTCGACTAACTTTTAGAAATTAAATTGTCCTGGATTGTGAATGGGGAAAACAGATTCTATGCATCTGCTCTTTATTCTAGTAAGCTTTTGTTATTTTTTTATTTTTTATTTAAGTTGTTTCCACTTTGTTTAACTCGCAATTTTTTTTTTAATTTTGTTTATTCATGTTCTCTAATTTTATCCTTGTTTATTTCCATAACACAATTCCATTAGGTCTTGTGGGACACAGGGGTGTGCTATTGTACTTGTCAATATAGGAACATACATATTTACCTTAGCTTAGTAAGCGGACATGTGAAAGGATATTTCACCTCGAATGCTAAGAGATGTATGACATATAACCTAGAAGCATGATGAAGCCTCTATCAAACATCGTGTTTTGTTATTATTCTGATACCCGATACCGAGTCTTGAGACCATGATGTAGAGTCTGCAAAATATTTTTAAACCACTAAAATTTGGTGAGTTATTCAAACTATTCGGATAAAGATTGATGGTTCATTTTTCTTATTTGGTCTCCAAACCATGTTTTTGTCGAACATGCTACATTACACCATTCATTTTGTAGTTATGGTTCATAAGGGAAAATAGTTGAAATTCCATGAATTTTTTTATAGACTATTTAAATGTAATATATTATATAAGTACAATTGGATTTTGTGTTATGGTGCTCAAACAGTCAAACATATACTTTCCTCTTGGGATTATTTGAGCTCAAATCCTGCTATGAGGATCTTAGCCAAACTCCATGTATTGAAATAGTACAATTTCCTCATAACCTTATTACTCAATTCACTTGGTACTGTATTCTCAAGATTTTTTTTAAAAAAAATTACTTAGTTGTCCAATACATGAAAAAAAACATGTTTAAATATGAAGTATTAGACATACTTTCATAACAAGTACAGCATATCTATGTCAAAAATGCTTATACATCGTTTATGCAATTGTTTTCTAGTAACACTTATTGAAAAAATACTTATACTTTGTACTTACCCACTCCACCAGAGGGGGAGGCTTCGTTAGATTTATTAAGTTGTTTTTTATGTTATTTTGAAGTGGACATGTTCGCACAGTAGTACTATAAAGCATGATATGTCCCATATATGGTGGATGTGTTGGGTTTTACTCCTACTGGCGATTTTTCCTCCAAAATTGGAAAACAATATAATACTTCAAATCGGTAGGTCCCAACTCCGAAACTATTATGTAAGTTATATTAGCGGTCATTTAAAATAATGGATATTTTATGACACTACTTGAACTCATAAACACGTCAATTATTTAATTGTTAGGACACTCGACACAAGATGTGAATGAATTATACACTCATAGAGACAAAAATACATTAAAAAATTTCATACAGATATTTGAGCGCACAAGCTCATAATAGCAGCTTAACATTTTGTCTTTTGCCTGCAGGCTAGATTTAACCAAACATACATTTGATGTCCTTTTTAAAGGAATACATGTAACACATTAAATTTTATACGAGATAGTAGCATATTTATCCTTTTATATGTAAGCGTGTAGCACATTGAATTGTGAACTAATCTTATTACCCAATTCACTAGTTTGACACCAATTTTTCATTATATAACCTATAATATTCAAAAGAAAGTAAAAAACTTATTTCAATTTCTAATGATATGTTGAGGTTTTTGAAAATTGTAGTTGATATGCCCAAGAAATGTCCAATTAATATCTATTAAGTGTCCAATTTATAAAATTCAGGACATTTGAGTAGGATTAGAGACGAGCACAAGGAAAGTCAATGAAGTGTTAGATACACTTCCACCATATGAAAACTTAACTTTAACTTACGAGCGAAAGATTGAGCTAAAACTTGATACTTCCCCTTGCAATTGCAAAGAAATCGTAAAGTTGGATCTTAAACATTGGAAATATTGCTTTTGCTTCTTGGAACACATTATTCTCATGATAACTTCTTTTATAAGTACTGCATACTCAAATCACTTTGACAGTTTGACGAGTAATGTTGCAACAATGAACAAAATCCACGGATATCATAGTACTCATGATAGAAGAAAAACTATCACCATTAATATCTGTAGCACAATTGAGGATGAGATTTTAAATTCGTAGGAACAAACAATCATGCACATCTTTTTACGAATATTATAAAATTGCATCTTTCCTTATTTAATGTTTTGTTCTGTTTATATAGGCATAAATATTAGCAAGAAATTTAGTTACATGTTTTATATTCAGATTATATTTTTATACGACAGCTTTTCAAAAAGACTTAGTGAAAAGAAGTCTACTACATCTCAGCAATTCCAAGGAAATGCAAGCTATGAAATCTTATGTATGGTTCACAATTCGCTCCAATCTACACCAATGAGATCTCTTAACAGACAAATAATAGTGTTTGATAACATGTGAAGTACCATCTAAGGCCTGCATCTTTTAGAAGGACACCTCTCCCCAATTATTTGTGATAAAGACTGTTGTTATAGCAGTGAATTTACTCAAATATCTAACACAAAACAAGTTTTAAGGCTTCGAGGGCCTTTTCTAAAATATATGGAAAGTTTGTTTATTCTGTTATTGAAAAAACTGTAATTTAAAATTCTCTGTTCAGAATCTCTTTTTCTGAGATCGCTATGGAACTGAATGTTTTGTTTGGTAAACAGTATTCTGCATACTATTTCTTATTGTATGTTTTAGAAACTCATAACACAGGAATTGATTTGCAGTTTATGCGATGCAAAAGCTAAACTGAATAGCGTAGTTGCTTTTTTTGTCCTTTAAGAATAATCTGCTTCAAACGGTAGGATTAAAATATAGTTCTTGCTCATACAACACAAATCTTTAGACTAGTTCCTATATTAGATCAATTGCAGGTCCTAAAATTTTGTATGTTTTTAGAGCCTTTTTAATGAGATAACTGTTGGACAAATTGATTCTCACGATATAAGGGATGTCTTTTCTCAACATACCTGGTCCAAATACATGATTCACATTAATCTTTTCTCGTTATGAACTGTCAGACTGACTCCAGTTGTTTCATATCAGTTTTTCAGGTAAACAGTCTGTCGGTTCAAATGATATTTTTGGAACCATGACAGATATTCGGAAGAAATTAATGGGTGATCGGCCACGAGACAAACTTGTTCATGTTGTAGAAAAACTTCACTGTCGTCCGCTTGGAGAGGATGGACTAGCAATCCGTGTTTCTGGATCATTTATAATGGGGACCCATTTCATTATTTGTGGAAGTGGGGTACAAGTGGAAGGCATGCCTACCTTCCAAGAGCTGTCACGTGATATTGCTAGTAATCGGATGGGTTCCTTCCATGAACAGTTTGAGATGCAACCAGGAAGTGCAATCGGAAGCTACTTCATCGAAAAACAAGAGCTTCATATACAACAATAACAATCATTTTCGAGTGATGTTTTCAGCTATGCAAGCTCAGTATTCGTTGCCCATTACTGATAATTAACTTGGTACGTCCTGTTGAACATTACAAGATGGAATGGGTTAGTTTTATCTTATTTATCTTGTTGAAGCATTTCGGTGTCACTTTAGGATCCTTGTTGATAATTTTTCAAGGATTCAGCATCATTGTGATTGTGTTGTTGTAGTAGCTGCCTCTGTGTATGTAAAAAAAATAAAAAAAATCCAATCTATTGCACGACTAATTGTCAAGCTCTTCAAAACCTTCACACGATTTTAGTTCCATATACTCAATTGTTGTGGCCTTAATCCAATTGTTTCTCATCCTTTTGTATCAAGTACCTAATTGATGTGATATATTTGGTGTCTTTTTTCATTGTCATTTCACATGTACATCATTTGAATGTTTACAGCATGTGTTATATTTATGGATTAATGATAATTACTTGTGTTATATTTATTGATTAATGATAATTAATGTTAGTAGCCATGATCTGCACTCTGTTTAAAGATTACCGATTCTTTCACAAGTCACTTGTGTACACGGGTAGGAATGTTTTCTACTTCAAAATAGATGTCACCCAGCTAGTGTTGTTTTCAGACTAGTTAGTGGTGCTACGGATGAGCATCCACTGTTTGACGAGTGGGAGTGGGAATTGGGGCTAGTGGCGATGTCTACGCTGTGCAAGGTGTCGATAAATGGTGTTAATTGGGCTTTCTTTTGGGACGCTGTTCAGGAGAATGCTTTAGAAACTCTTCGACTGTTCTGGACCCGAGGGTGACTCCTATCCAAGTGGCAACCACCCAACTTTGCTCTCGCGATGAAAGGTTGCTGATCCCTCCTCTACAACAGGACAACAAGCTGATAAACCTTGGTAATGTGCTAAAAAGGTCATCTATAAGTTTGATTGTGAATATAATCATGCCTATATTGCTGTCATGCATTTTTGAAGTTGAAACTGCATTCTGTGCCGGGTTCAGTGATCAGTGATCACAAACGGATAATCATCTGTGGTTCAAACTGTTATATCTTTGAGGCAAATTAAGAAATCAGTTTTCTCCTTTATTGTGGTTGCGGGAACATTGGTGAGGTTGATCATGAACAAGCATGAACGTTGTATGTTATGACATCAGTGGGACTGTAGGAGAAGCTGGATTTATGTCAGCTTATGTGCGCTTGGTGAATTTTGCTCGTATATATGTAGCAGAGATGTTAGGAGCTTAAGGGCACCAAAACAGAATATTGAAAAGCTAGTCCATAATGCGGGGGCAGCTAGTTAATCTGCACGATAATCTGTTTTCCGAAGCTGAGATGGCTTCAGGATGACGAGAAGGATTGTCTAGGTGGGTGGTGAATCCTTACTGATCCCTAATAGGATGAGAGGATACTTGAGATATGTAGTAGACTGGACTGCGTCTACCGCAGACTTTTCATCTACCAATGATCGAGAAAGAACATCCTTCTTAGAAAAGTTACCTAAAATATAGTAGTTCTATTGCTGTCTGTTGCAGATCGACATGGTGATTTTAGTAGTTCTATCGCTGTCTGTTGCAGATCGACATGGTGATTTTAGTAGTTCTATCGCTGTCTGTTGCAGATCGACATGGTGATTTTAGTAGTTCTATCGCTGTCTGTTGCAGATCGACATGGTGGCGTGGTGCCTACCTTCGAGAGAAAAACCTTCAAATTAAAGAAAATCAGTCATCACAGCAAGAATAATACTCCTACTAGAGAGAATTTCAGAAAACAAACAAATAATTAATAATGATAAAAGATTGCTTCTAAATTACGGAAATGTGGATCTGATAACTAACGTGCATCTTCAAAACAATTGTACAGATATCATTGTTTCTTAGGATACTTGATATCTGAAGGGTGCATCTTCAAAACAATTGTACAGATATCATTGTTTCTTAGGATACTTGATATCTTAAGGGTGTTTGGTTGCACGTAAAACCTTTCTGGAGTTGTAAGATTACTGTAGAGAAATTTTTTTTGTAAATTTAAGTTCTAAAAAAGTGGTTTGGTTGGATGTAATTTTATTTATTGTCATTTATAATAGAGAAGAGAGAGAAATAAATTTAATACAGAGGGTTAGATGGAATTATTTTATTAGATAAAATAAAATAGTAGGAGAAAGAAATAATATCAAAATGCTACAGTAATGCTACTGTAGAGCTACACTAGTCTTACAGCCGTTTTCCGCTGCTTTTCTTCATATTTCTTTTTGCACTACTGTAGTGCTATAGCTAAAAAAAAATCCGAAGAAAAGCAGCATAAAGCGACTATAATGCTACAGTAGCTCTACAGTACCAAACTCATATCTATATTATTATTAAGCAAAGCTCTATTTTGGCGGCTTTTTACTATTATACCTCCATAAACATAAAAGACTAAAAAAAATATAGGGTTAACATTGGAGGTCAAAAATGTAATTTGCATTATTGAAAAAATAATTAACACATGCATGCGAATATCAAAATGAATAAATTAACACAACATGACTTCTTCGGTTTTGACAATAGCATGACTTGCATTCACAATTTATTCATAAGAAAATTTTCTCCTATCAAAGCCAATAGATCTAACACATGCATGCAAATATCAAAATGAATAAATTTTGCATGCCTGTCTGCATGCATGCATGCAACCTCTTCGGTGACCTGCCCCTTCCTCAAAATCCTACACACCTTTAAATAATATCAAAATGCTACAGTAATGCTACTGTCGAGCTACACTAGTCTTACAGACGTTTTCCGCTGCTTCTTTTTGCACTACTGTAGTGCTATAGCTAAAAAAAAATTCCGAAGAAAAGCAGCATAAAGCGACTATAATGCTACAGTAGCTCTACAGTTACAAACTCATATCTAAGAGAAATCCAAGCCAAACAAACCGGGTTTGAATTTCTTTTCGGTGAATTTCGGTTTCAGGAGTTATTTTCGGGGGCAACCAAACATGCCCTGAAAGAAAGTTAGCAGTATTTCATTTCATTAATCGTCACCCATGAGATGTTGACTGATAAAGACTTGGATAATTATATTATATATTATATTTTGTCACCCATGAGATGTTGACTGATAAAGACTTGGATAATTATATTATATATTATATTTTGTTGGTTGAGAGCATCTGTAGTTGTTCATTTCTAAATTTTGGGTATGTGGCTTTTGGAAATAGAAAATATGGCTGCGCGCTGCAGTCGTTGAAAGGTAAAATATGGCCGGACGATCGATTATCTCTTGTCCAAAATTTTTTTTAAAAAAAAATTTTTTTAGCACTAAAAGACAAAAAAAAAAAAAAAAAAAAATTGAATAAGGCCTGGACGGTGGATTATACACCGGCCCAGGCCTATTTTGTCTTATTCACATTTCAAATGACGGTGTATAATCTCCCATCGACCAATTGGAAAGTTTTTTGATTTTTTTTTTAAAAAAAATTGGTTCGGACGGGATATTATCTACCGTCAATCTCCTTGGACGGTGTGTAATAGGCCGTTGGTTGACTTTGTTTATTTTTTTTATTTTTTAAAAAAAAAAAAAACCAAAGACGGGATATAATCTCCCGTCAATTGGTTCGGACGGGGTATAATTGGTCGTTCGTTGTTTTATCTCTCGTCCTTTTCGTACGTCTCACCTACGAGACGAACTTTTATCTTTCGTCAATTCTGACGGACGAAGTATAATGGTTCGTTAGCTATATTTTGGTTATAGCCAAATCGTCTGCTATATTTGGCAACGAATTGTTCATCGTACACCCAAATTTTAGGTATTTGGACGACGACTGCAGCTCGTTTTTTGGATATTTTTCCAAATTTTGGGTATTTAGCCCACGACTACAGATGCTCTTAGGAGCTCCGATGGCCACCTGTTTCAATCTTGCCATGGCTAGGGTTTGGAGTTCTTGGGAAAGAACAAAAAGACGATTTGAGGAGGAGATTGCTTTTGCTAAAAAACTGATTTTATTTCCAAGAAAGCAGCCTTATAAAGGCAGTTACAGAGCTTAATCACCATGTGCACACGGCGGCTTTATTTCAGCCATTTACAACTTTCCCGCCACACTCAAATACGAAAATATGTGCGCATAGCACGTACAGAATTATACAGTACTCACTCAATACACACAATTGAGACCATACAGCAACCACAGTCTACTACAGCTCACGCCGTCAATCATCTACAACAGAACGACGATCACCTGCAACCTGACAACTCCCCCACCCTTACTTTGAACTTGTCTCAAGTTCAAAATTTGGAAACTTCACCCTCAACTCATCCACATCCATCTAAGAGGCATTCTCAATATCGCTACCATTCCACTTAACTGTAGTTGGATTCCCATCCCGTTCCCCTTCTTAAACACACGTCTATCAAAAACAAACTCTAGTTCTGCATCTAACGAAGCAACCCACCATTGGGGAACATTATCTGGCACTGCTACATGATGGTCTCCATGGCATCGTTTGAGTTTAGAAACATGAAAGACTAGGTGCAGAGTAGCTGCAGCAGGCAGATCCAATCGATAAGTAACCTTGCCAATCCTCTTTAATATCTGATAAGGACCAAAAAACTTAGAAGAAAGCTTTTGTGGAGCTGTTCCTCGCAGAGATGTCTGCCTATAGGGTTTCAAGAAAACTTTATCGCCAACTGCAAATTCTCGATCTACTCTCTTCTTATTATAAAAGAACTTCATCCGCTCCTGTGCAGCCTTAATATTATCTTTGAGCAGCTTGAGAACTGAGTCCCTCGAGCAGAGAGCTTCTTCTACACCTTGGACATTTGCAGTTCTTGGTATGTATTGAGTGGGGCTTGGGGGGTTTCGACCATACAATGCTTGAAAGGGAGTGACACCCGTTGAGACGTGCCAATTAGTATTATACCAAAACTTTGCCCAACACAGCCATCTCACCCACTCCTTAGGTTGTTGACCGCACATATATCTCAAATGCATCTCCAATGATTTGTTCACGATCTCAGTTTGGCCATCTGTTTGGGGGTGATATGTCGTAGAGTATTTTAAAGTGCTCCCCTGTAATTTGAAGTACTCACGCCAGAATGAACTCAAGAACACAGGATCCCTGACACTTACAATGCTTGTAGGCATACCGTGAAGCTTGTAGACATGCTCCACAAACTCTTGTGCTACCATCTGAGCAGTGTACAGGTGTGCCAAGCTTATGAAATGAGCATATTTGGTGAGCTTGTCAACCACCACAAAGATAACAGACTTCCCCATACTCATTGATAGAGCTTCTATAAAATCCATGGAGATATCACTCCACATAAGCTCAGGTATTGGTAATAGAGAAAGCAACCCTGCAGGACCAACTGTCTCCCCTTTGTTCGTTTGACAGATTAGGCACTCTCTCACCAACCGCTTAACATTCTGTCTGATTCCCTGCCAATGAAAAGCTCTCTTTATTCGATGAAGGGTTTTATTAAACCCAGAGTGACCTCCTGATTTGGTAGTGTGGCTGTCCAACATTACTGCATTCCTCAAGTCAGATGTGGGGCTAAGCAAAATTCTTCCCTGCCTATACAACACCCCTTCTTGTAGGGTTATATGATTAGACAGAAATAAATTTATTTATTTGTCATTTTATTAATAGAGCAATTTTTGGTTTATTCACAAATATTGATATTATAAATCAATAAGGTCCATGCTGCATAGTAATTATGTCTATGCACAAAGAACATATTCACAGTCTATAATAGAACTGGGCATTCTATTTGGCAGACTGTAGCACAACAAGTGAGAGGGTTGACTCGAACTTGTTGTGCTAGTTCGTTTAGTACGAATTGATGAAATAAAGAATGATTACACTTGTAAATAACCATAAGACAGTGTTATCGTTAAAGGCAATATAAGCATGACCTCTAAATTCTGAGCATATAGTGAACTCATTTTTTAATATCGTGCATTTTGATAAATCAAAGAGTGAGGTCTTCTAGACCAATACCTCGATGCATTGGATGTGTCTTATTAGAAATATGAGAACATGTATTTGTAATACGGAATCCTATCTCTTAAAGAGAAGATATTCTCTTATTCATTTAACGAAGGTTATAATCTGACAATAAAATCTCATGGGTATATTTTACAGAAAGATATTTTATTATATACAAAATTTTATTTTGTAGAAAAAAAATAAAATTTAGAGTCATTATCAGATTGTATAAAAGGTTAAATGTGAAAACAAGGTTTAAGTTACAAATTGACCCATGGAGGTGGTATCACGAATTCCAAGGGTGCATTTGTGAATATCGGTAAAGGAGGGCTGTCTTGTAGAACTATATTGTGACAGGGGTCTAATAATAATGTAGATTTTAGTTGGGGAGCAAAATACAAATACATAGTGGACAGTATTGTAATTTTATCCCAACTAGGATTTTCTAAAGTTCCTAATCCTAGGCTTTCATCTCCTCTATAAATATGAGAGTAAGGCTAAAACCTAGCCGTCTCTCTTGTGCCTCCCACCAGGATATAGAAGAAAATAAGAGGAAGAACTAGACTTAGAATTGAAGGAGAAAAAAAAACAAGAAATCGAAGCTTGAAGGTAAAACTTGTTGATTTCGGTTCCTCTTTTTCTATTTGAGATTAGATTAAATATTAGATCATTGTGATCTTGGAAATAGGGAAGAACAAAATCCCAACACTTCTTGCTGCTTGAAACTGTTAGCAGACAAGTCCTTTTTACTAACCTTCTCTGCTAGCTCTTTATAGTATGGATCAGTAGCCACCAATACTCTAATCTCATCTATCCATTGAGGAACAATCAGAGTGACAGCACAATACTCTATCTGTGGTTCATCCATGCGTGATAACCCATCTGCCACTACATTGACAGCACAATACTCTATGCCACTACATGTGTGATAACCCATCTGCCATCCTATTGCCTTTATACTCGACTGCAAAGTTGTACCCCAAAGCCACCTTTCTTGAATCTCAGTATGGATTTTGTAATGCCCCGATTTTCACACACAGGAAAATCGTAGCACACTCAGAAATCTTTTCCTTCAATTGATTACATAAACATAATATAATATAGGAAAATGCAAAAATCTTAATATAAATCCAAACCTCTTGGAATGATAGGATGACGGGCACAGGATGTTACAACTCTATGCTTAAACTCCAGGTACTCTTATCTGCACAACACAATCTGTGGGTTCGTTAGCATGTGAGGCTGACGGTAAGAATCACAACAGCGTTAACTAACTCCAAAAATAACATAACAACATACAGGGCATAATAGAAATAAAACTAGAATCAATAAATGTAAACAAGAAATAGTCAAATATACGATGTCATAATGAGTGTGTGTATAAGCAATTTAGTAAAACATTCAACACATATTTATCATGAAAACATGCACAATTCAAAATGCTCTTTTTAATGCACGCTTGTTTGGAATGATATGCTGCCCATACAACATATTTTTTTCCGAATAGAAGCTACTAGCGTTCATTACAGGGTCCAATCCCTTGTTATGCAATACATGCTCATGTATTCCACACTATTTTTGATATTTATCTAATGACTAGTAAGGTTGCAGTTGTTCGGTCAAATTCCGTTACTGCAGTCGGTAGTGGTCATGCCTGAAACCCTGCGGTCTTTCTCCACTCTTGAGCATCCATAATGATGCCCAAACCTGGTGGTCTCTCTCCGCTTCCCGGCCTTACATATTCCACCCCGCCCGAACCCTAGCAGACTTTCTCCACTCCTGAGCATCCATAATGGTGCCCAGTCCTATGGTCTTTCTCCACTTCTGGACCTCTAACACTAGATCCCAGAAATTGACAGTCGAGACAATGCTGCACGTGTCCCCTTGACAGGTGAATACAACTTCCAATAGTTATATAAATTCCAATACTTGTGAAAAATTAATTTCTTAGTCTCATATGAAACCTCATTGAGTCTACTACAACATTGTAGTTAAGAACCTCTAGTTTCAATCCAATTAAATTTGTCTGAAACCATTTATAAGACAATAGGTTCAGAATCCAGTAATCACAGCTCTTATTACTTTTAAAAATCACAGAAAGTCCCACACTTCTTGGAAATTGGATTTCTTAGAAAATAAGTATAATATTCAGCCAGAATTTATGAAATAAATTCTATTTCATTTCTAAACCAGTAATGTATTCCGATTTTATTAAAATACCAAATGACATCCAAAAATTGTGAAATTTTGAGAAGATTTTGTACACACATACATGATACACATACAAAAGTTTCAGTCTCATAATCCATGTATTTAAAAAGAAACGATTTTCTGAAGGGAGAACAAATTCCAGATAGAATTATAATAACGTTTCTCAGATAATTATATCATAATTTCAATAATTAATTAACCGCAATTAGCACCCATAATCAACAACATTTATACGTAATCTAAGCACAATTTCTCAATTTATTATCTAGCATGCATACATTCTTCAATAAAAATAGAGTTGGTTAAAGTTGTTACCCACATCATAGTTTCCAAAATTATCTAGCATGCACACATTCTTCAATAAAAATAGAGTTGGTTAAAGTTGCTACCCACATCATAGTTTTCAAAATTATCTAGCATGCACACATTCTTCAATAAAAATATAGTTTGTTAAAGTTGTTACCCACATCATAGTTTCCAAAATTATCTAGCATGCACACATTCTTCAATAAAAATAGAGTTGGTTAAAGTTATTACCCACTTTTTATCGTTTCTGGATTTGATCGATTCTATGAACAATTTGAAGACGACAGCAACACGAACAACGACAATGGCTCTACGGACAGCAACCACGTCGATGATGACGGTATCACGAACTGCAATTGTTCACTGAGTTCGGGAAGCAAACGAAGTAAAAATTATATATATATATATATATATATATATATATATATATATATATATATATATATATATATATATATATATAGTCCCCTTCGGTTGCACACTACTTTTGGTGAGCACTCCCGAACTAGAGACCCTATGAAAAATCCGAACCGCTCATATTGTTCTATATGCCTTAGATAGCCTAACAATAAAAAATCAAGTAATTTGAAGTTCATTTGCCCATCCATCATGCTGTTAGAATTTTCAGCCATACAATTTTGTGATGATGTAAATCATGGGCAAATGAACTTCAAATTACTTGATTTTTTATTGTTAGGCTATCTAAGGCATATAGAACAATATGAGCGGTTCGGATTTTTCATAGGGTCTCTAGTTCGTGAGTGCTCACGGACTGCTCACCAAAGTAGTGTGCAACCGAAGATTTCTCTCTCTCTCTCTCTATATATATACTAGGTTTGCCCGTTAACACGTGCCTACGACACGTCTTCGAAACGGTGCACAATGTTTGATCATATAAAATAGTTTTGGAGGTCCAGCAAATTAATTGAAGTAGTAAACATATTATATGAGAAGCTTTGGGGGGTCCAGCAAAAAACATATTATATGATTTTTTTTATTTTTTTGAATTATTTTAAAAGTTTTTAAAATTTTAAATTTTAATTTTTTTTTAATTTTTTAATTTTTAATTTTCATAATTTTTTGAATAGAAGGAGGGAGAGAGAAAAAAATTTAAAAAGATATAAGAGTTGTTTTGGGTGGGGGATTTGAATTTGAGTTTTGGGGGGAAACTTTTAGGGGGGGGGAAATATGTTTTGTGAGGTTAGATCTGGGCCTTTGATTTTTGAGGGGATTGAAGGAGAGCCACTTGATAGCTTTCTTTGTGTTTTATTATATATATATATATATATATATATATATATAGACACACACACACACACACACACACACACACACACACTGTTGTGCAATCTAGACTATCTAAATAACTAGATAAACTAGACACAAATTAAAAACCTCGCAAGTGTACGAATCGTTTATAGAAGCGTAGTGAAAAGCAAGGGTCGATCCTACAGAGATTGTAGAATTTAACTTACTAACCAATAAAATAGAAATAAGGATCTTAAAGTGTTGTCCTAAAGAAATAAAAAGATTAAAAACTATATCTGGTAGTTCTGAATCACAAATATCTATTAAGTAGTTGGGTTATGATTTCCACCTGTAGTCAGTAATGCTAAGTCACCTTCTTCACTATTCTAGTTACTCATGTTCGTTCCTTTAAGGGCATGGTATCTACTCCTTAAAGTATTGTTTCCCTAGCCAAGAATTAGGCATGGTATCTACTCTAATTCGTTTCTTTCCTTAAGTATTTAGCATGGTATCTACTAAGTTGCACTTGAAGAAAGCATAAGAACAATGAAAACGAACAAACACTCGAAGTTCTAGAAATTGGTATCAGATCTAGATCCTTCAAGTTGATTAAACCAAGAACCCATAAGGACTCCTGTGTTACAAGTCATGAGCACGAGATACGGGTCGTCTCTATACTCATATAACAGATTCAGATTTATAACATGCAAACTTGATAATCTCAGGTTCTGTATGGCAGTCGACTTGCTTTCACTCTCAGTCGACTGCTCTTAGAACTTTTGAACAAGTTTGTCTATTATAAATCTATATCAATACTTTTAGGTTTAATCAATAAGTAACCGAATAGCATTCAGAAGAATATAAGCATTACATAACTACGGTTTCAATCTACCCAACTATGAAATTAGTTCCACATAATAAAACTTTTATTAACTAACAGTTTCGAATACATGATGAAAATAAAACTAGAAAGAGAAGAAATAAACTGATGATGTTTGCTCTGAGAAGTCGACTGCTGTCACTCAGTCGACTGGCTTGTGCTTCAGTTTACTCGATCTCCTTCTTCTCCGATGCTGATAGAATAATCTTCTTGGTTGATGATTTGATGATTCAGAAATTCCGTCTGTCTTCGATGATTCGGTCCTCCCAGAATAATGCCTCTTGGTTGGTATTTATAGAACACGGGAAGGAAATTAGGGTTTGCATTTTATTCCAGAAAAGTCCTCTTCTTTTATTTATTTCCTTCCTTCTTTGATCGGCGATTTATTTCTTTCTCTTTTCTTCTTTTCTTCCTTATCTGCTAACCACGTGCTCTTGCCAATCCCCTGTCTCTAGCTTTGATTTGTTAGAGAAGTTGTTATTCGCATATAGTCTGGGTTTGGATAGATTTGGATTTAGATGCGGATGGATCTTATCTTTTCACTCCGCCGCATACCAGTTGACTGGTGTTGGGGGTAAGTCGACTGCACCGAGCCCCAGCAAACTCTCTGTCCGGTCGACTGGTGAAGAGCCAGTCGACTGTTACTCTGCAGTTCCCTGTATATCATCCTCTCAGTCTGTATTAGTCTGGAATCTGCTTCGTTTTGTTGCTTTTGGTTGTTTCCTATGGAAAAGAGAAAAGAAGAGTAAAATACCACATATAGAGCATTTAAATGTCCAATTGCAATAAGATTATTGCTCCTAAATGTGAATATTCTTGAGTTCATCACACACACACACACACACACACACACACACACACACACATATATATAACACAATATAATATAAACAATATAATATATACATATATATAATAAGAGAGAGAGACGGAGAGAGAAAGAGAAAGTGGCATTTGATTTCTAGAAGAGATATTGCCTGTCCTTTGGCATTTATCACAAGTCCTGCAAACAGAAAAAGCATCTTTGAATACATTAGGCCAATAAAAACCAGATTGTAATACCTTAAGTGCTGTTCTTTTTGGTCCAAAGTGTCCTCCACATGCATATTGATGGCAATGTTGTAGAATACTCATTTGCTCTTCTTCTGCCACACATCTTCTTATAATTTGATCAGGGCAGAATTTGAACAAATAAGGATCATCCCAATAATAGTGCTTGCACATGGCCACCAGTCTCTTTCTTTCCTGAATTGTCATACCTGGAGGGAAAACATGAGCAGTGAGATAATTTACAATATCTGCAAATCATGGAAGTTGTATATTTATTTCAAATAAATTTTCATCTGGGAAATTTTCATTTAGTGGGGGCACAATTCTTTCTTCCCCATGCAGTAATCTGGACACGTGATCTGCCACAACATTGTCACTTCCTTTCTTGTCTCTAATCTCAAGGTCGAATTCTTGAAGCAACAGCACCCATCTGATCAACCTAGGTTTAGCATCCTTTTTAGCAAACAAATATCTCAAAGCAGCATGGTCAGTGAAAATAATGACTTTAGAACCAATCAAATATGATCTAAACTTCTCTACAGCAAAAATGACAGCTAACATTTCTTTTTCAGTAGTGGAATAATTAAGTTGTGCATCATTTAAAGTTCGAGAGGCATAGTAAATAACATGGGGTACCTTATTGATTCTCTGACCTAAAACAGCTCCCAAAGCATAATCACTTGCATCACACATAAGCTCGAAAGGATGGTTCCAATCTGGTGCCATGACAATAGGTGCTGAAATGAGAAGATTCTTCAATGTAATAAAAGCATTTGTGCACTCTTCTGTCCATGAAAACTCAACGTCCTTAGCCAACAATTCACAAAGGGGTCTGGAGATTTTTGAGAAATCTTTTATAAATCTTCTATAGAACCCTGCATGTCCAAGAAAACTCTTAACACCCTTGACTGTAGTAGGAGGGGGTAGCTTTGATATGATGTCAACTTTTGCCTTGTCCACCTTTATGCCTCTTTTTGACACCACATGTCCCAAGACAATACCTTGTTGTACCATAAAATGACACTTTTCCCAATTTAGCACTAGATTGCATTCTTCATATCTCTTAAGCACAAGCTGCAAATGGTTAAGGTATTTATCAAAACGAGATCCAAAAACACTAAAATCATCCATAAATACCTCGATGAACCTTTCCACCATGTCTGAAAATATACTCATCATGCATCTCTGAAATGTAGCTGGTGCATTGCACAATCCAAAGGGCATCATCCTGTATGCAAAAGTACCAAAAGGACATGTAAAAGTGGTTTTTTCTTGATCTTCTGGAGCAATAGCAATTTGATTATAGCCACTATAACCATCTAAAAAACAATAATGACTATATCCTGCTAATCTTTCTAACATTTGATCAATAAAAGGAAGAGGGAAGTGATCTTTCCTGGTTTCGTTATTCAGCTTCCTGTAGTCAATGCATACCCTCCATCCTGTAGTCACTCTAGTAGGGATAAGCTCATTCTCTTCATTCTTCACCACTGTGACTCCACTTTTCTTAGGCACCACATGTATAGGACTCACCCACTTGCTATCTGAGATAGGGTAGATGATGCCAACATCTAATAGCTTCAAGACCTCTGTTCTTACCACTTCCTTCATGTGTGGATTAAGCCTTCTCTGTGCTTCCCTGCTAGGTTTTGCATTGTCTTCAAGAAGTATTTTATGCATGCATTTGGATGGACTTATTCCCTTGATATCTGCAATGGTCCATCCTATTGCACCTTTGTGTTCTCGCAGTACCCTCAGCAGCTTATCTTCTTCCTGTGCACTCAAATTTGCAGCAACTATCACTGGTAGTGTCTGGTTCTCACCCAAATATGCGTGCTTCAGATGTTCAGGCAGCGGCTTAAGCTCCACGTCTGGTGTTCGGGTCGCAGTCGGGACAGTCGACTTATCCCGTCCACCAGTCGACTGGTCTGCAGTAACACAAGTGTTATCAGACACAAAATTTTCAACTGCAGGTGCAAGCTTACCTGTATATAACTTTGGAGTTTCAAGGTGATGTACTGTCTCTGCAATCTTCCAGTCATCATATTCCTGTTCAACATGAGATAATGTTAGAGACTGTGTAATTGCGGCTTGTAGTGGTTCAATGCTATGTACCTGAAATGTTTGATCAACAATATCCTGTACCACATCAACATTATAGCATTCATAATCATCATGTGGTAATTTTAGTGTATCAAACATTTTAAATTCAACATTTTCTCCATTTATTTTCATACTTATAGTACCCTTTTTAACACAAATTTTTATATCAGCCGTACTCATAAAGGGCCTACCTAGGATGATTGGTAACGAAGATGGCATTGAAGAGTCCTCCATGTCTAACACAACAAAATCTGCAGGCAGAATGAAATCGTTTACCTGAACTAGGACATCTTCCAAAATACCTCTAGGTCTTTTGATGCTGCGATCAGCCAACTGCAAAGTTATGGATGTTGGTTTGAGTTCTCCCAATCCTAGATTTTCATAAACAGAGTAAGGAAGAAGATTGATGATTGCCCCCAAGTCTAGCAGTGCCTTTTCAAAGAAGTGCTCACCAACCCTGCAAGGAATGGTAAAACTACCTGGGTCCTTCAATTTAGGGGGTAATTTCCTTAACAAAATAGCGCTCACTTCCTCTGTCAAGGCCACATCCTCCCTAACCTGAAATGTTCTTTTGTGAGTACAACATTCTTTCAAAAATTTGGCATAAGAAGGAATTTGTTTAATAGCATCAAGTAGGGGGATATTAATTTCTACCTTTCTGAGAGTTTCAAAGATGTCAAATAAATGTTGTTCTTTCTTTTGCTTGACTAACCTTTGAGGGAATGGTGGCAAAACTGTTCTTTCTTTTTCACTTACCTTGTTGGAACCCGACACTTTTGATGGTTGTGTGTCTGCATCGTCTGCGTGTGTTCCAACCTTGTTGTCAATTGTCTTACCACTTCTCAGAGTTGTTACTGATTTGAGCTGTTCTTGGCCTCTAGGGTTTGGTATGGTTTGTGAAGGAAGTTCTCTTGCCTTTCTTTCACTCAACTCCTTGGCGATTTGCCCGATTTGAGTTTCCAATTTCTGAATTGCCTGCCCTTGTTGGTTGCTTGTTTGATGTTGTTGTTGGAGCAATTGAAGAACGGTGGATTCAAAATCCAACTTCTTCTGTTCTTGAACTGGCCTATCAAACCCACTTCCCATCTGGAAGTTCCGTGCATGTCCTTGTGAAGATTGAGTGCCTTGATTGTTGCTCCATGAGAAATTTGGATGGTTCCTCCACCCTGGATTGTATGTGCTCGAGAATGGGTTGTTCTTTGGTGGAAATACTTCTTGTCCCACATAGTTCGCATGCTCCTGATCTGTGAAAGAAGACATGGGACATGTGTCAGTTGTATGATCAAAATGAGAACAAATTGCACAAATTTCTTTTGTTTGATTTTTTACACTCCCCATTGTTGTCATTGCATTAACAAGCATATCAATTTTTTTTGTTCATGTTTACCATTTCTAATTGTATGTTATTACTACTAGAAATTTCGTAAACTCCCTATTTTTTAGAAATGCCTCTTCCCCTTGTTGAGAATTGCTGTGAGTTATCGCTAAGTTCTTCAAATAATTCGATGGCCTCCTCACCACTTTTTCTCATCAAGATTCCGTTGCAAGCTGAATCAACAATTGCCTTGTTAGTATCATTTAAGCCCTCATAAAATGCTTGTACCTGATCATCTTTAGGCATGTTGTGCGTAGGACACTTAAGAAGCTTGTTCTTGAGATCCTTCCATGCTTCGAAGAATAAATCTCCATCTTTTTGTTGGAAGAGTTGAATCTCCCTTTTCAGTTGTTTGGTCTTCTGGGCTGAAAAGAATTCTTTCAAGAATTTTGTTGCCAATTGCTCCTATGAATTAATTGATCCTGGTTCCAAAGAATTATACCACAATTTAGCATTAAGTTTTAAAGAGAATGAAAACAAGATTAACCTGATTTGTTCAGGGGTAAGCCCTTGGACGCTTTGTGTTCTGCAAAGATCAAAGAAATCTTGCAGATGGAGGTGAGGCTCCTCGTCTGGTTTGCCACTAAAGTGGGGAACCATGCTAAGTAATTGGGGAGAGAGATGCATATTCCCTGTGACATTAGGTTGATAAGCAATGCAGGAAGGTTGCTCAATATTCTTAAGCGTGAATTTGTCCTGCATTGGTACTCGATTTGGTACTTCCTCAGCCATTGTTGCTCGTGAATTGGGTCTCTGTGCAGTCTCCTGGTTCCTTGTAGCAGTTGACTGGTTGGTCGCAGACAGCCGACCTAGTCTGTGCAAAGTGCGTTTTGTTTCCGCGTCAATAGGTAGTAGCTCTGGACGAAGTGATCGCCTTCCGTGCATCCACCAAAATTCTGTAACCTAAAAGAGAAAATATTTATTAATAAAAGAAAAGAAAAGAAAAGAAAAGATTTACTGATTTGTAAGTTAAAATACTAACAATCTCCGGCAACGGCGCCAAAAACTTGTTGTGCAATCTAGACTATCTAAATAACTAGATAAACTAGACACAAATTAAAAACCTCGCAAGTGTACGAATCGTTTATAGAAGCGTAGTGAAAAGCAAGGGTCGATCCCACAGAGATTGTAGAATTTAACTTACTAACCAATAAAATAGAAATAAGGATCTTAAAGTGTTGTCCTAAAGAAATAAAAAGATTAAAAACTATATCTGGTAGTTCTGAATCACAAATATCTATTAAGTAGTTGGGTTATGATTTCCATCTGTAGTCAGTAATGCTAAGTCACCTTTTTCACTATTCTAGTTACTCATGTTCGTTCCTTTAAGGGCATGGTATCTACTCCTTAAAGTATTGTTTCCCTAGCCAAGAATTAGGCATGGTATCTACTCTAATTCGTTTCTTTCCTTAAGTATTTAGCATGGTATCTACTAAGTTGCACTTGAAGAAAGCATAAGAACAATGGAAACGAACAAACACTCGAAGTTCTAGAAATTGGTATCAGATCTAGATCCTTCAAGTTGATTAAACCAAGAACCCCTAAGGACTCCTGTGTTACAAGTCATGAGCACGAGATACGGGTCGTCTCTATACTCATATAACAGATTCAGATTTATAACATGCAAACTTGATAATCTCAGGTTCTGTATGGCAGTCGACTTGCTCTCACTCTCAGTCGACTGCTCTTAGAACTTTTGAACAAGTTTGTCTATTATAAATCTATATCAATACTTTTAGGTTTAATCAATAAGTAACCGAATAGCATTCAGAAGAATATAAGCATTACATAACTACGGTTTCAATCTACCCAACTATGAAATTAGTTCCACATAATAAAACTTTTATTAACTAACAGTTTCGAATACATGATGAAAATAAAACTAGAAAGAGAAGAAATAAACTGATGATGTTTGCTCTGAGAAGTCGACTGCTGTCACTCAGTCGACTGGCTTGTGCTTCAGTTTACTCGATCTCCTTCTTCTCCGATGCTGATAGAATAATCTTCTTGGTTGATGATTTGATGATTCAGAAATTCCGTCTGTCTTCGATGATTCGGTCCTCCCAGAATAATGCCTCTTGGTTGGTATTTATAGAACACGGGAAGGGAATTAGGGTTTGCATTTTATTCCAGAAAAGTCCTCTTCTTTTATTTATTTCCTTCCTTCTTTGATCGGCGATTTATTTCTTTCTCTTTTCTTCTTTTCTTCCTTATCTGCTAACCACGTGCTCTTGCCAATCCCCTGTCTCTAGCTTTGATTTGTTAGAGAAGTTGTTATTCGCATATAGTCTGGGTTTGGATAGATTTGGATTTAGATGCGGATGGATCTTATCTTTTCACTCCGCCGCATACCGGTCGACTGGTGTTAGGGGTAAGTCGACTGCACCGAGCCCCAACAAACTCTCTGTCCGGTCGACTGGTGAAGAGCCAGTCGACCGTTACTCTGCAGTTCCCTGTATATCATCCTTTCAGTCTGTATTAGTCTGGAATCTGCTTCGTTTTGTTGCTTTTGGTTGTTTCCTATGGAAAAGAGAAAAGAAGAGTAAAATACCACATATAGAGCATTTAAATGTCCAATTGCAATAAGATTATTGCTCCTAAATGTGAATATTCTTGAGTTCATCACACACACACACACACACACACACACACACACACATATAACACAATATAATATAAACAATATAACATATACATATATATAATAAGAGAGAGAGACGGAGAGAGAAAGAGACTTACGGTGAAGACTTCGCAGTGATAGTGGATGGTGGAGGAGCTTCGGAAGAGTTGAGCGGTAATGGCGTTGGCGGAGATGAGCACGGTGATGGTGAAAGTGGAAAAGCTTGGGATGCTCGGTGATCGAAAGCGAGGAGGGGAGCTTCGGCGGGAGTGGGTTGGGGGAGTTGCGGTGGCGATCGAGAGCTCAGAGGGAGCTCAGGGTGCTTCGATGGTCGAGTGCAGTGTTGGCGGTGGTTGTCGAAGTCGATTGGAGGTGACAGTGATGGTAGAGGTGAGGAGATGAGATCGGGGTGAGGCAGAGGGTGAGGGTGGAGCTTCGAGGTTGTGTCAACTGCGACGACGGGAGCGCTGCGGGAGATTGATGGCGAGGTAAGGAGGTGGAGTTGGTAACGATGGCGTCGAAGCGGTTAAGCAACAATGGCGGTAATGGCGATGGTGATTGAGCTTGGTGACGATGAGGTGGAGCTTTGGGAGATTGATGCGGAGCTCAGAGGGAGCTGACGGCAGCGAGGAGGAGAGGAGAAGCTTCAGAGGTGGTGGAGGGAATCAGTGGCGACAATGGCGAGGTGATGGTGATGGTGACAGTGTGGTGGTGGGTGTTGGGTTTCGCTAGAAACGAAGAGGAAGAAGGAGAAAGAAATGAAGTTTGGGGGACTATATATATATATATATATATATATATATATATATATATATATATATATATATATGGGATATGCTCAGTTGAAAACGGGTTTGTTTTCACGGGTTGGAAAACACGAATCTGAGCCATCGGATCGATTATGATCGCGATCAGCGGCTCAGATCGAGCCCGCCCATCACCTTATATGACTTAAGTGGCGAAGGGTTATTTTGGGAATTTCGTCCCAAATAACTCTTCGCCTGATTTGCTCTGATAAAATGAATATAACCTAGGCCGTTGTTTAGAACAATGGCCTAGGTTATAAAATTTTGAATTATAGGCCGTTGTTTGGAACAACTGCCTTGTTCTAAATTTTTAAAACCTAGGCCGTTGTTTGGAACAACGGCCTAGGCTATAAAATTTTATTGAAATTTTATAACCTAGGCCGTTGTTTGGAACAACGGCCTAGATTATAAAAATTTAAAACAAGGTCGTTGTTCCAAACAACGGCCTATAATTCAAATTTTTATAACCTAGGCCGTTGTTCTAAACAACGGCCTAAGTTATATCATTTTTTTTAGAATCTGTTCAGCGAAGAGTTATTTGGGACGAAATTCCCAAAATAACCCTCCGCTCAAAAATTGAAACGGGTTATGGGTCCGATGGCTCAGATCGCTGTTTTCCAAACCCGTGAAAACAAACCCGTTTTCAACTGAGCATATCCCTATATATATATATATATATATATATATATATATATATATATATATATATATATATAGAGAGAGAGAGAGAGAGAGAGAGAGAGAGAGAGAGAGAGAGAGAGAGAGAGAGAGAGAGAGAGAGAGAGAGAGAGTCTATTAAGAGCTGGGAAGCTGAGATTCTTATCGAGAGCTGAGAGTCCCAACCGTTCGATTGCGATCCGATGGTCAAGATTCGATCCGACTATCAATTGTTATGTTGAAGGGCAAAATAGTCATTTCCCAGCTTCTTTCTTTCTCAGTCAAACGCTATTCTTTCCCGTTCTCTCTCAGCTTCTTTCTTTCTCAATCGAACGCTACTTTCTCCCGTTCTCTCTCTCTTTGACGAATCCAAAAAAAGCTCAGGGTTTCTGATTTTGGTCATTTCTCATCTCTCCCGTTCACTCCCTCTCTTCGACGCGTCGCCCATCTCCATTTCCTGAGCGATTCGAAGCTAGGATTTCTGATTTTGGTCATTTCTCATCTCTCCCGTTCTCTCCCTCTCTTCGACGCGTTGCCCATCTCCATTTCCTGAGCGATTCGATCCTAGGGTTTCTGATTTTGGTCATTTCTCATCTCTCCCGTTCTCTCCCTCTCTTCGACGTGTCGCCCATCTCCATTTCCTGAGCGATTCGAAGCTAGGGTTTCTGATTTTGGTCCATTTTAATGGGAAATGGAGTGTATAATTTTGGTAAACATTTCTGAGCTTTCTTCTCCTCCTTTCACCCGATCGAAACCCTAACTCCACTTTTCTTCTCCTCCCTGACATCTTCGTTCAGGTATGAATTTGGTAAATATTTTTTTTCCCAATTTTTTTTTCCAATTCCGTTATTGTGTAAATTAATTGCTATGCTTTGAAAATTGTTATATGTTTTCCATTCACTTGTTCAAACTCTTTATTGTTAATTAATTTGTCAGGTAATATTTGCATGTCAAGAATAGTGTGTGGAACAAGATGATCAGCTACAATATGTCAGGGAAGTATTCGATTCCCCAAATAGTCTGTTATATTCATGTGATTGTGAGTTTGCTTCCTCGTTGGATAACTTGGATTCTAGTTTTACAAGTGATGATGAGATGGATTATGTTTATGATGTTGCACACTATGAATCATTTATTTAATGATTTGTAGGAGTGACTAGTGATGAATTAATCTTATCTGAGCTTTATTTTTCCTCATTGGTTATAAGTGATGATGAGATGGATTATGTTTCTGAAGTTGCACACTATGATTTAATGATTAATAGGAGTGAGTCTATTATGAGATGGTGAGCTGAGATTCTTATCGTGAGCTGAGATTCTCAGCCGTTCGATTGCGATCCGATGGTCAAGATTTCATCCGACCATCAACTGATATGTTGAAGGGCAAAATAGTCATTTCTCAGCTTCTTTCTTTCTTAAATTCATATATATATATAGACTAACTCATACAGAGTTAGTCTATTATGAGATGGACTTATTTAGGGCTTGTAGCTATTTAGTTGAAAAATTAAGAACCTGAGATGATGTGGATTTGGGTGTTACGGTTGTGTTCGATTACTTGAAGTTATGAAACTTGATGGAAGCCGAGCTCCGAGAAGAGGGGTTTGGTGTTTGTTATGAAGTTTGGGTTTTGGTGGGTTTTGAGTATGGTGTATACTGCTTATCGAGGTTGGAGAGATCGGAACGATATTTACAAACTGGGAAGAAGGGTTTAGGATGTTTTTTAAAACTATTTGAAATTCGAGTTTCATGGTTGCAAGTGGTTTCGATGGTTCTTATGTAGCCAAACATAGCTTGTATCTAAAACAATGCATTTAAATTTGTAGAAACTGCCTTTTGTTGTGTGTGTTGGTATAGGCGATGATGACAAGCACTACTTTGATTTATTATGCCGCCACCCCCCCCCCCCCCCCCCCCCCAATCCAAATTTCTGATTGAGTCTTGGTTATGTTGTATATTGGCTGATTGAGTGGTTTTTTATGTTGTTTACGAGCTGTTTGAGGGATGTTTAAGTTGTATCTTGGCTGATTAAGAAGTTTTTAATATTATTTATGAGCATTCTAAGTTGGAATTTCGGGGGGGGGGGGGGGGGGTGAATCTAGTTGGCATGGCATAATAATGCAGTCCTAAAGAAATAAGTATGCTTCATTTGAACAAACAGTGAAATAGAAGTGTGTTCTGAGCCTACAACTACTTCAATTTATAGGCACAGGTTAACATTCCAACCCATTTACAGGCCCATCTTACTTCCTCTTGGTTTATCTTGCTGTTTATACATTTTTTTAGAATCTTTTTTTCCTTTCATTCTTCGTTATGGAAATATTTGCACCATTATGATGCTGCTCCTTCTTTATGATGTCTGTATATCTACTGACTGATTTGTGTCTTTTAATACTTGTAGCAGGCTGATGTACTGGACCTGTCAATTTGAAGCTTCCTGTGTATATGCTTTCAAACCATAATAAGAAAGTTGTCATTTTGTCAACGTATATTTTCTCATTTCAATTGAATTTTATTGTTGTTTATGCATCTTTTATGCATCTCTTATTGTTGTTCTAAGCCTAAAAGCTTTTGTTGTTTTTATTCTGAGCCTACAAGTGTTAAGAAAAACCGAAAGAAAGAAGTTGATCAACACAACATCTTCTTTGAGGTATATTGAAATGTGGTTATGCAGTGGCTTAAATTTTATCTTGTTTTTTAGCTTGTTTCTCATCATGCAAAGTAAGAAATGTATCGATAACTTTATGTATGAAATGTATCTATAACTCTATGTAACTTTATGTATGAAATGTTACTGAGTTCAAAATTTTGAATATTTGTATGACTTAATGGAGTACCCAACAATAGATGATTGGTTGGAACTGCATAATTGCTCAATTTTTATGGTAATTTGATTATGCATCTTTTATGAGAGCTTGAAGTTATGTGCGCACTTTGTTATTAGTTGATGAATCTACAAAATTTCAAGGTCATCGCGTCATTGCAGAACCCCAAGGTAAAGCCCGGACCTTCAACTCGAAGAAGAACCTTGACTTAAATCCTACAATTAAGAAACAAACAAACAAACAAACAAAAAGTATAAATAAATCAGAAATGACTGAATTAGACTAAGAAGAAATTTAAAATTTGAAACCACTCAAGTATCAGCATTAGCATGCGAAATAATGCAATGGCTCAGCAAGTTGGGTTCAGAAAAAATTCGAGTTCTCTCAGTTCATTAAAGAGCTCAACTGTGAGTAAAATCTATGAGGACTGTGTTCAGTATGGTTTACTTAGAAAATTTTTGGCAAGTTCAAAAGGAAACCTTAGTAGCCAGCTAATTCAATGCTGAACTTATCATGCACAGAACTCTATCTGTTTGTGTGGTCTAAATGTTGATGTTCAAGTTCTACATAAATTCAAGTATTCCCACAGCACAATATGCTTGAATCGATGATGATAATATATCAACCTTCTAGTATGTGAACCATCCAGTAGAGAAGACCACATTAAATACCAGCAGCGTAAAAGTATTTCTTCATACATAAAAATAACGAAGGTAGTACATAATAGAAAAACTTGAAGGGGTCTAGTGCAGCAAACAGAAACAAAGTAACTACAGCAATTGATTAGTACAAACCAAATTTTACAAAATCAAGTATTACAAAATGTTTCTGTTACAACCAGCAAGCTTACTTCTTTTACTTCCACAAAAGACAAAATACAAATTTGCAAGCTTACTTCTTCTTACTACTTCAACACCACCACCACCATTACCACCACTACAAAATACAAAACACCATCACAACCACCACCACCACACCATCCCAGGCCAAAAAGCTTAATCCATCACTAATAAACAAATGCTAATTACCCCTTAATTTGTTGAAGTTGCACTAAATTAGCTCAAAATTAAAGGTGCACTAATTTCTTTATTTTTATGTACAACCACAGAAGAAAGCACAGGTTAACAATTGAATTTTATGAGATTGCACAGAGAAATTGAAGCTGTTCCCGTGGATCTTTAGCACTCACAACCATGCTCTTACCTTCTTCTCAGAAACCTGGCAACCATCATGAGGAGAAAATAAACAACAACATATATACCAAAAAATAAAGAAGCAAGTACATAAAAATATGTATTATAAAGAATTGCAGGTACACTTTTGACTTGGAGATAAAACCACATACCACTCAGCTGTTCCTTAAGAGTGTTTGATGAACATGATAAAGCTGAAAATCTTAAATCAAAGGGTATCATAAAATTCAGGATAGACAGGGTTTTGAACAACAACAACAAAATTCAGCAAAAATATCTGTAGGCTCAGAACAACAACAACAACAACAAACTTTTGTAGGCTCACAAAAAAACCTGTAGGCTCAGAACAACAACAAGAGCAAAAAAATCTGTAGGCTCAGAACAACACCACCAAAAAAATGTGTAAGCTCAGAACAACAATAACTTGTAGGACCCAACACAAGTGCTACAAATATTTCCAATAAATCAAGTATAAGTAAGTCAAATGCAGAAATTTGAGTTTGTCACTAGGGTTGCTTTATTAAGCCATGCCTACTAGTTCCAACCACTTTTTTTTTGCATCTCCACCTTTTCCAAGTCAATCACTTTAACAACAACAATGATAAATTTCAAAATATACATGAATATGTATACCAATAGCCGAAAACAGAATCTGAACATGAAGCTGAAATGACTTGCCCACTAACTTGGTAGGAGGGTGCAAAAAAATAAAATCATTTTACTTGTCTTATACAAACTTTTCAACACTGCCTACACACTCCAAAAAGAAAAAAATCATGAATAAACAAAATCATGCATAAACTTTTCATTACTGCCTACTAACTGAAGAAAATAACACAAAGGAAAAATTCCAACAGACTACATTCTAGAGCTACAAGGCCAATACCAGGTAGTTAGAAACTATTATAACCCTTCACTTCATATCTAATAGTTAACTAATTAATATCATGTAGTTAGAAACTATTATAACCCTTCACTTCATATCATGTAGTCATTTCTCAGCTTCTTTCTTTCTCAGATTCAGCTACTCTCTCTCGTTCTCTCTCTCTTTAATGAATCCGAAAATTGATGCTACTACAAATCTCCATTTCCTGATAGGATTGAATAAGGGAAAATATAACATGAAAGCAAAATTCCATTTCATGATGTAAAGAGCCAAATTGCTTCTACTGCATAATTGCTGCAACTGAAAAATTCCATTCCACTGTATGACATGTTCAAAATCTATGTCATCAGTCATCATTATCTGAATTTAGCAACATTCAGTGAAGTGACAATCGAAAAGCTCAGATTAGATTATTTCATCACTAGTCAGCCATATTAATCATTAAATCATAGTGTGCAACTTCAGAAACATAATCCATCTCATCATCACTTATAACCAATAAGAAAAAATAAAGCTCAGACAGGATTAATTCATCACTAGTCACTCCTACAAATCATTAAATAAATGGTTCATAGTGTGCAACTTCATAAACATAATCTATCTTATCATCACTTGTAAAACTAGAATCCAAGTTATCCAACGAGGAAGCAAACTCACAATCACATGAATATAACAGACTATTTGGGGAATCGAATACTTCCCTGACATATTGTAGCTGATCATCTTGTTCCACACACTATTCTTGAGATGCAAACATAACCTAAAAAATTAATTAACAATAAAAAGTTTGAACAAGTGAATGGAAAACATATAACAATTTTCAAAGCATAGCAATTAATTTACACAATAACGGAATTGAAAAAAAATTGGGAAAAAAAAATATTTACCAAATTCATACCTGAACGAATATGTCGGGGAGGAGAAGAAAGGTGGAGTTAGGGTTTCGATCGGGTGAAAGGAGGAGAAGAAAGCTCAGAAATGTTTACCAAAATCATACACTCCATTTCCCATTAAAATGGATCAAAATCAGAAACCCTAGCTTCGAATTGCTCAGGAAATGGAGATGGGCGACGCGTCGAAGAGAGGGAGAGAACGGGAGAGATGAGAAATGACCAAAATCAGAAACCCTATGATCGAATCGCTCAGGAAATGGAGATAGGCGACGCGTCGAAGAGAGGGAGAGAACGGGAGAGACGAGAAATTATCAAAATCAGAAATCCTAGCTTCGAATCGCTCAGGAAATGGAGATGGGCGACGCGTCGAAGAGAGGGAGTGAACGGGAGAGATGAGAAATGACCAAAATCAGAAACCTTGAGCTTTTTTTAGATTCGTCAGAGAGAAAGAGAACGGGAGAGAGTAGCGTTCGATTGAGAAAGAAAGAAGCCGAGAGAGAACGGGAGAGAGTAGCGTTCGATTGAGAAAGAAAGAAGCTAAGAAATGACTATTTTGCCTTTCAACATATCAGTTGATAGTCGGATCAAATCTTGACCATCGGATCGCAATCGAACGATTGGGACTCTCAACTCTCGATAAGAATCTCAGCTTCCCAGCTCTTAATAGACTTACTATATATATATATATATATATATATATATATATATATATATATATATATATATATATGGGAAAAAAGGGTATGAGCAACTTGCTCATTTAGTAAATGAGCAATTGATGATGTGGCATACATGTGATTGGAAAATCCTTAAAGGGTTAGTTGTCCAATGTATCACATGCATGCCACATAATCAATTGCTCATTTACTAAATGAGCAAGTTGCTCATATCCCTTTTACCCTATATATATATAATAATAAATTACAAAAAAAGCTATCAAGTGGCTCTCATTCAATCTCCCCTAAAACTAATGGTCTAGATTGATTATCCCAAAACATATTTTTCCGCCCAAAATTTCAAACCCCAAAATTAAATTTTTCCCTCCAAAACAAAAAAACTCATTACTTTATTACTATCTCTCTCTTCTCTCTTCGTTCTTCTCCCTTCACTTTTTCATATTTCTCTCTCTCTCTCTCTCTCTCCCATTCTTTCTTTATTTACTTAAAAATTTAGATTTTAAGATTTCAGGTTTGTAAAATTTTCAGAATTTTTATGTTTTTTTATTGCACATATTATATTGAAAATATTAAATATCTCTTCAACAGTTAAATTTCATCATTTTTCATCCTTAAAGTTCTAAGAAGTTTGATTTTACACCCTCATTTATAATTATTTTTCAACACATACTAATAGAAACATGGACTTTTATTTACAACTAATTATTGTCGTACTATTCAAACTTGAACTACATAATTGTTGTTTTAATGTTTACAGGGCTTTTCATGTGTTGTATCGTTCCGAAGACGTGTCGTAGGCACGTGCCCACGGGCAAATCTAGTATATATATAAGGAGTGATCCAATGAGATACATCTTGAAATGAGATAATGAGATACATCAATTATGACCATTAGATATGAGAGAATTGAAATGAATGGCTCTCATTTATTTGGATTAATTAATTGAGAACCTGGTTTTTTTCCTACATATATCTGTTATAAAAAAAACCAGAAAAAAAAAATCAAATCAAATTTGAATTACTGGACTAATGATTCTTTGAAACAACCTTACTATACTAGGATAATTTGAAAAAAAAAATCAACCTTACCACGGGAAACAGTGGACTAATGAGACCACGTGAAAAAGACATCAAGTTGGGAGTAGAGACAACAAGACGCCTTTTGTGACTATACCTGGGTAATTGTCAAAGCTACCAGTATTAATTCTCCTAAAAAAGGAAAGCAACTCAAGTTTTAGATTGTCGCAGTAAACTAGAGGGGCTCATTTGCTAAAGAAAACCACCATGTTCAATTTTTGAAGAGTATTAAATAAGTATGAGTGTTGATGCAGTTTGTTTTTGGGGGTGGCTGTACCAGGTGTGAGTTCTTCTTAATTTGTATTTTTGCGGAAGCTTCGGTACTGATGGTATGCCCAACCCTCAGCTGAGGGAACGACTCGGGAGTAGGCGACAGTGAGGTGGAGGTAGGATGCTCGGCTCGGATCTAGAGGCTTGGCTCGGATCTAGAAGCTCAGATCCGGAAGTCTTGTGTACCTACACTCGGCCTAAGAACACCGGGGTTGATCCCGGTGGCAGGCCCTTCGACGGTCCAGTCATTCACTGAAGAGTAACAGTAACTAGGGTTTTTAGAGGGGAGAGATTGATTACCTGTTGAAGGGGTAGAGGGCATGGTATTTATAGACAGTGCTAACCGGGTCTGGACCCGGTTGCCCGTGGGCCTGACGTGGCAGAAGCCCAGGAGGTTTAGGGCTGACCTGGCAGATCTGATGATCGGGGGTGAACGGCTTTTGAGGGGATCCTGTGGCCCAGGAGGGGCCACATCATCTGACCCATATCAGGAGCCTCCCACTTCTAGAGGGCTGGGTAATCCAGCCGTGTAGAAGTAGTTTTTTGCCTCTGTAGGAAGAGCGGGTTGGTGTGTACGGCGAAGAACGGGATCCGTATCTTCATGAAGAGGTCAGTAGGGTAGGATGAAGGGGATCCCCTTTTGGAGTCACGAGGGGTGTCGGGTGCAAAAGCATCGGAGCTCGGTTCACCGAGCATCGAGGGTCGGTGGACGAACCCCCTTTCTTGTTGGAAAAGCGAGGGGGTATCGAGACCTGTGGAGTAGGGGTCCTTCTTGCCGAGCGTCTAGGGTCAGTAGGAGAGCCCCTAACTGGTTGGAAAAGCAAGGGGGCGCCCAGACCCATGGAGAAAGAGATCTTCTTGCCGAGCGTCTAGGGTCAGCAAGTGAGCCCTCATTGGTTAGGGGATAATTTGGGGCTCGCGGTGACATCCGAGCATCGACCCCGAGATCACTTGGCTGAGCGTTGGGAGTCGGTAGACGATCCCCCTCACTTGTTGGAAAATCAAGGAGATGCAGGAGTCTGTATAGTAGGGGTCCTTCTTGCCGAGCATCTAGGGTCAGCAGGCGAGCCCGCTCACTGGTTGGAAAAGCAAGGGGTGTCGAGACTCGTGGAGAAGGAGGTCTTCTTGCCGAGCGTCTGGGGGTCGGTGGGCGAACACCTCATTGGTTGGGGCATAATTTGGGGCTCGCGGTGACATCCGAGCGTCGACCCTGAAGCCTTTTGAGGGAAACTTTTTTGGGCTCGTAATGACATTCGAGCGTCGAGGTCCAATCAGTTTAGGAGAAACTTTTCGGGGCTCGCGGTGACATCCGAGCGTCGAGGTCCAAGTAGTTTAGGAGAAATTTTTTGGGGCTTGCGGTGACATTCGAGCATCGAGATTCAAGGAGTTTAGGAGAAACTTTTTGGGGCTCACAGTGTCATTCGAGCGTCGAGATCCAATCAGTTTAGGAGAAACTTTTGGGGGCTCGCGGTGACATTCGAGCATCAAGGTCCAAGCAGTTTACGAGAAATTTTTTGGGGCTCATGGTGTCATCCGTGCGTCGAGATCCAATCAGTTTAGGAGAAACTTTTTGGGGCTCGCGGTGACATCTTGAGCGTCGACGTCCAAGCAGTTTAGGAGAAACTTTTTGGGGATCGCGGTGACATCCGAGCGTCGAGGTCCAAGTAGTTTAGGAGAAACTTTTTGGGGCTTGCGGTGACATCCGAGCATCGAGGTCCAAGCACTTTAGGAGAAACTTTTTGGGGCTCGCGGTGTCATTCGAGCGTCGAGGTCCAATCAGTTTAGAAGAAACTTTTTGGGGCTCGCGGTGACATCCGAGCGTCGAGGTCCAAGCAGTTTACGAGAAACTTTTTGGGGCTCGTGGTGTCATCCGAGCGTCGAGTTCCAATCAGTTTAGGAGAAACTTTTTGGGGCTCGTGGTGACATCCGAGCGTCGCGGTCCAAGCAGTTTAGAAGAAACTTTTTGGGGCTCGCGGTGACATTCGAGTGTCGCGGTCCAAGCAGTTTAGGAGAAACTTTTTTAGGCTCGCGGTGACATTCGAGCATCGAGGTCCAAGTAGTTTAGGAGAAACTTTTTAGGCTCGCGGTGATATCCAAGCGACAAGGTCTAAGCAGTTTAGGAGAAACTTTTTGGGGCTCGCGGTGACATCCTAGCGTCGAGGTCCAAGCAGTTTAGGATAAACTTTTTGGGGCTCGCGGTGATATCCGACCGTCGAGGTCCATGTAGTTTAGGAGAAACTTTTTGGGGCTCGCGGTGACATCCGAGCATTGACCCTGAAGCCGTTGAGAGAAACCTTTTGTAGGAGGAACTTGGTTGAGTAAAGGTGAAGTACCCAAGAAGTTGACCCTGCGCACCGAGCCGCCGCGTTGGCCGACAGAGCCGAGGGTAAGAAGGTATTTTTGCACTCTAGGCTGACGTCATCAAGATCTTAGTGGCCGTTAGATCTTGATAATGAAGATCAGATGGCCAGATCTTTTTGCGGAATTCGAGGAGTCCTGCCTGTGCTTATAAATCCTCTTTCCCCCACCCTACTTCTTCATTTTGCTTCCATCCTCTCCACAACAGAAATTTCCTTGCACACTGTCAGCGACCGTTTTTCGTTGACTTTTGCATTCTCCGGTGAAACAAGTTAGTATTTTTGCTTTAAAATGTCACGGTCTCAGTCCGGCTCCGAGGCAGGCACTTCAGGTCGTGGCGAGGAGGAGATCCATTCATCTTCAATATCTTTCTCGTCGGGTGACTTGGGCCCGGTGAAGGAGGAGGTTCTATCAGTAGGAGGGTCGGATAGTGAGGGCGACATAGCTTTTATCGTAGAGCTCTTGCAATCCCGTTGGCCGGGTAAGGAGCCTACAGAGGAGGAGCATGAAGAGAGGGATCCCGAGGGAGAGGGGCTTGTGGAGGAGGAAAATGAGTCCGGGGAAGAAGGCCCAGAAGATGAGGAGCAGGTCGAGGAGGTCGATGATCAGGAGGGGTCCGAGCAAGGGACTGAAAGTGGTAGTGACCATGGCGAGGTCGGAGGGACCGCGGAAGAGGTAGAGGAAGTAGAGACAGACCTCCCACCGTTGCCTCCCCTAGCGACCTCTTCCCCTGATAGGAAGGATCGCCCCCGAAGGAGGAAGAGGAAGTGGATACGGCCCGACAGTCCGGCCGAGAAGGACAAGTATGAGTATGGCTCCAGGTTTACGTACCCCCCTCTCTCCAACAAAAATCCAGGATCGATCAGGATGTACCCTGACGACGTGGAGGATCTTCTGGCGTATACCTCGCTGTTGAGGGACGAGGGTCGGTCCATGATCAAGATGGACAGCATGAAGTGTGCCCTGCCTAGGGACTACTTGCCCATCTTGAGGGCGGCTTATTTTATTCCTCGGGAGTTCGAGCTGCTGGTGTCGAACCCAGGAATCCACCCAACCACCACGCTCGAGTCGGGCTTCTGCATGTTCCCTGAGGACGCTTTCGTCTCGGGGTTGAGACTCCCGCTGCACCCGTTCATCAAGCGGGTGCTAAATTGGGGGGAGCTGAGCCCGATGCAATACGGCCCCAATTCTTGGAAACACTTGGTGTGTTTCATTTTGAAGTGTCAGGAGAAAGAGATTAAACCGAGGCTGACTTACTTCCGAGCCATCCTGGGAATGAGCTCGCTCGGGGACCAGGAGGGGATTTTCTATCTTTCACCCCGTCCTCACAAGAAGGTAATGCACGGACATTCGAACTCCATCATGGGGTGAAAAGAGAAGTACTTCATAGTCCGGAGTGAGAAGCCTTGGTACATCCCCACAGTTTGGAATTTCAGAAAGCCGAACCATAAGCCGCCGAAGCGAAGAGACTTGACTGAGAAGGAGTGGGCGAAGGTTGATAAGATCGTGGAGGGTCATAGCATCGGGTGGCCTCGCATCATGGAGCTACACCTCGCCCAAGCCGGACTGAGCCCGGCCAACCCTAGTATGTTTTTATTTCCATTCTGTATTCCTTTCTGCCTTCGCGTTAACATGTTTACTTTTTTTTTGTAGAAATGTCTGCCAAGGAGCTCGACAACCAAAATGCTGTAGTAGCCCTGACGGCCAAGAAGAGGGCCAACATGGCTAAGAAGGCCGCCTCGGGGGCGGGGACCAACCATGCCGCCACTCCAAGGCCCGAGGAGTCGACCCCAAAGAGGGCGAAGAAGTACCACCACCATTCGTCAAAGTCGTCGAGGGATTTGGTGGTGAGCTCTGGCAGCAAAAGGTTGCCGAGGTCCTGAGGGGACCTCTCCCGACACTTTGCTCGACCGCCGAGCAGATGGTTGGTCGGCAGGGAATGTGGCCGTATGCCCCCGACTGGGGGGTCAAGTCAGGGGATACGCTCCTCGAGGGCCCGATTGCGGTGGAGGTGGTGGAGCATCTGGCCACCGAGCGGGATCGTATGAACCTGGTGGTGGAGACGGCAGACATGTCCTACATCATGTTCGCTCAGGCCCACCTCGCGGTAAGTCTTCCTTATGCCTTTTGGTTTAGTTTTGCGAAGAATTCTTCTAACTTGATCCTCCTCGGCCAGGCGATGCAGCATGCGCATTACTTTCACAAGTGCCTCGAGAAGGAGATCGTCATTGAGAAGAAGAACATCGAGCGCTATCACCGGGAAGCCACTCAGTTGAAGGACGAGCTGACGGCAGCAGAGACTGCCCTTGCAGTCGTCCAAGCCCAGCTGGTCTCCAACACGGAGCATCATGCGAACGAGCTGGCACGGTTCAAGACGAGGAGGCGGTGATCTCCATGGTGGACACCCTGATCGCCTCGCAGGACGAGGCTTATAAAAAGGCCAGGGAACACATCCTGCGGATCTATCCGAACCTTCAGATCGGGCACCTCTATTATGGGTGGCAGTTCCCCGAGCTTTCGCTGATGCCGCGCGGCGGGGAGGACGAGGAATAGGGGGAAGCTCGATTGGAGACCGGGGGAGACCAAGGTGACGAAGAGGTGCCGTCCCCCTCCTAAACAGTAGTCTAGGAATTTCCTTCTCTTTTTTATTTTGTGACATGTTGTTTTTCCCGTCTTTTTGATAGACACATAAGGTTCTCAGCGCCGACCTTGGTTCTGCTGAGGTCTCCTTGGTCCGAGCTGGGCTGGGGGCCATGGAGAGTGTTCTAGCTCGCCAACGTAAGCAAGCTCGGGATCGAGCGGCCGTAGTGAACTATTTTATGAATAAGTCTAAAGAGCTGAGCTTGGAGGTAGCTCGTCTGAAGAATGCCATAGCCGACCGGGACTGGTGGGCAGTTGAGACAAACTAGTCGATCTCGGATGCCTCGAGTGGGCGATCGGCTTCAGAGTCTTTTCTTCGTGAAGCTGTTGTAGAGAAAGAGTTGGAAATCCGTAGGTTGAAGCTGATTCTAGGCGCTGTATTAGGACCTTCTCCGACCTTTTTCTTGGAGGCAGCCTAGCCTGCCGATGCAGAAAGCTCTGTTGCCAGGGTACCCTCGCTGGTTGGACCAGCCGAGCGCGGGAAGGATCCCGTGGGGAGCGCCGAGTGATAAGTGATTTGTAAGCTTTTTCATTGTATTGGGCGACCGTTTCTGGTGCTCTATGAGTAATAAAAACTTGACTTCTTTTCTTGGGCAATTTGTTGAGGGAGGGCAGGAGTGTAGCTCGAGATTGTTGTCGAGCCCGGCCTTGCAGGAGGTCGCCGCCGAGGCAAAAGGAGGGAGCCGAACCGTAGTTTCTTGCAGGCAACGCCCAATGAGTGACGTTTCGCCTTCTGATCAACATTAATGACGATGTTTTACCTTCTGCCATTTGTACTTCCCGATGTAATAAATGTGCTACTCAGGGAGCTATATAATCCCCATCTACCCGTTGTTTTTTCATCAGCAACTGGCGGTGACTCATCTGCCACCTGCTGACAATTCGGGGTTTCGGCTCCGAAGGTTGTTAACCCCGACCTGTCAGCGGGTGAGAGGATGGTCGACCCCAGAGATGAGATTCGGGTGCCTGCCGAAGGTGGGTGTCCATAAGTAGAATTTTGGTTCGAGAGTTCCGGGTTGGTGGCTCACCTGTCACCCTCGAATAATTCAGGGTTTTGGCCCTGAGGACCGTAAACCCCGAGTTGCTCGCGGGTGAGTGGTGGGTCGACCAATTTGTCCGCAGGCTCGACGAGAGTCCTGGGTCGGTAGCCCCCCTGCCGCCCTCGAACAATTCGGGGTTTCGGCTCTGAAGGCGGTAAACCCCGAGTTGTTCGCAGGTGAGAGGTGGGTTAACCAACGGTTCGGGGCTCGGGGCATTTGTCGAGGGCGAGCGCCCTAAATCTTTAATGAAAATTTTTGGAACGGGCGTGGTTGAAGGTCGTCGCCGAGCGTAAAGGGCATGGCTTGAAAAAGTTAAGGCCTTGCTTGAGGTCGACACCGAGCCCTTATGCGCACGCCTTGGTGGATAGTATGGGTGTAGCTGGAGGTCATCACCGAGCGCATAGGCTGCAGGGTTTGAAAAAACCCAAGCCATGCTCGAGGTCGATGCCGAGCCCCCATACCTTAGAAAGTCAGTGATGGGCGTAGCTGAAGGTCGCTGCCGAGCGTAAATGTCGCATGGCTTTGAAAAAAACCAAGGCCTTGCTCGAGGTTGATGCCAAGTCCCTACACATGTTCTCGAAAAGATAGTACGGGTGTAGCTGGTGGTCATCGCCGAGCACATAGGTTGATGGGCTTGAACAAGCCCAAACCATGCTCGAGGCCGATGCCGAGCCCCCATATCTTAGAGAAGCCAGTGATGGGTGTAGCTGAAGGTCGTCACCGAGCGTAAAGGTCGCATGGCTTTGAAAAAAAGCCAAGGCCTTGCTCGAGGTTGATGCCGAGCCCCCACACCTGTTCTCGAAAAGATAGTATGGGTGTAGCTGGCGGTCATCGCCGAGCGCATAGGTTGATGGGCTTGAACAAGCCCAAACCATGCTCGAGGCCGATGCCGAGCCTCCATACCTTAGAGAAGCCAGTGATGGGCGTAGCTGAAGGTCATCGCCGAGCGTAAAGGTCGCATGGCTTTGAAAAAAGCCAAGGCCTTGCTCGAGGTCGACGTCGAGCCCCCACACCTGTTCTCGGGTAGATAGCACGAATGTAGCTGACGATCATTGCCGAGCGCATAGGTTGATGGGCTTGAACAAGCCCAAATCATGCTCGAGACCGATGCCGAGCCCCCAAACCTTAGAGAAGCTAGTGATGGGCGTAGCTGAAGGTCGTCGCTGAGCGTAAAGGTCGCATGGCTTTGAAAAAAGTCAAGGCCTTGCTCGAGGTCAACGCCGAGCCCTTACACCTGTTCTCGAATAGATAGCACGGGTGTAGCTAACGGTCATCGCCGAGCGCATAGGTTGATGGGCTTGAACAAGCCCAAACCATGCTCGGTGTCGATGCCGAGCCCCCATACCTTAGAGGTGACCTTTTCTGGATTGAGGTGCCGTCCGAGTGCCGAGCCCCAGGCTTGTATGAGAAGCTTTTCATGGTTCGCGGTTCCTTCCGAAGGCCAAGCCCCAAGCTTGTAAGGGAAGCTTTTTGTGGCTCGCGGTTCCTTCCGAAGGCCGAGCCCCAAGCTTGTAAGGGAAGCTTTTTGTGGCTCGCGATTCCTTCCGTAGGCCGAGCCCCAAGTTTGTAAGGGAAGCCTTTTGTGGCTTGCGGTTTGCTCCGAAGACCGAGCCCCAAGGTTGTAAGGAAAGCTTTTTGTGGCTCGCGGTTCCTTCCGTAGGCCGAGCCCAAGTTTGTAAGGGAAGCTTTTTGTGGCTCGCGGTGTCTTCCGAACGCCGAGCCCGAGACATGTTTTTTAAGAGAGAGAACATGAAGCCAAAGCTTGTTTTAAGAAAGCTGGCATAATTACAACATATTTTTACTTTACAAAACAAGGCACGACGTGCCGATTACATTTTTCATAATTTACATGGGGGCATCTGCAGAGGCTAATCCCCCCTTCGAGGAATTTGATGAGGTGCTCCGCGTTCCAGGGCCACTTGACAGCCTTGCCCTCTGAGTCGGTGAGATGGTATGTGCCCGGGCGTACAACCTCATAAACCTTGTACGGGCCCTCTCAGTTTGGGGCCAGTTTCCTCTTTAGGCTGGGGTTAGATACCGCCAGTTTCCGGAGGACGAGGTCCCCTAGCTTGATGTCGGTGGGACGCACCTTTTTGTTGTAGAAACTTTCGATCCTCTGCTGGTAGGTGTTCCTTCTAATGGCAGACTTCTCCCTGACCTCGTCTATGAGATCCAGGTCGGCATGTAGCTGTGCCGAGTTGCTTGTTTCATCGAAGGCCATGATCCGGGGCAAAGGGAGCCCGATCTCCAGGGGAATTACGGTCTCGTGCCGTATGTCAGATTGAATGGTGACTCTCCCGTGGGGATTCTTTTCGTCATTCGGTGGGCCCAGAGAACGCTCGGCAGCTCGTCGACCCATAACCCCTTGGAGGAGTTGTCAAGGCATTTTTTGAGGACATCAAGGATTTGGCGGTTCGCGTTCTTGTCCTGACCATTCAACTGCGGGTGGCATACCGAAGAGAAGCGCTGCTGGATCCAGAGATCCTCACAAAACTTTCAAAAATTCCTGCGAATTGAGTCCCATTATCTGTGATGAGTACATGTGGAATCCCGAATCGGCAGACAATGTGTTTCCAGAAAAATTGTTGGGTCTGCTGCTCGGTGATCGTGGCCAGGGGCTCGGCCTCGATCCACTTCGTGAAGTAGTCGATTGCCACTATGAGAAACTTTCTTTGGCCCGTTGTCTTCGGGAATGGGCCTACCAGATCCATCCCCCACATAGCAAAGGGGGTCGGACTGGCCAGGGAGCGAAGGTTTGCTTGTCGAGCTCTTCTCACTGAGGAGAACCTTTGACAAGAGCCACACTTTTTACCAGGGCCAGGGCATCTTGCAGCATTGTGGGCCAGTAGTACCCGTGATTCAGAGCCTTTCGCGCATGCGATCGGCTTCCTATATGGCACCCGCCAATTCCTTTATGGAGCTCTTTGAGAGCGTATATTGTCTCGTCGGGAGTTAAGCAGCGGATGTAGGGCCTTCCGTCCATCGTGGTATACGACCATTTGAAGAGGATCTCGCTGATCATGGCGAACCTCTCTGAACGGACCCTGACCCGCCTTGCCTCGGCTCGATCTTCGGGGAGCTCTCCTTTGATTAGAAACTTTCTGATGGGAGTAGTCCAATCGTCCCGATGAGCTCCGTCTTCGATGAAGAGGATCTCGGGGGGGTCGGTACTCGGCTTCAGGAATACTTCGATCAGGACGCTGCGATCGAGACCTTCGAAGGATGAGGAGGCTAACTTTGACAGAGCGTCTGCCTAGGCGTTCTGCTCTCTGGGGATCCTTAAGACTGCAGATTCGTCAAAGGACACCAAGAGCCGCTAGACCACGGCCAAGTACCTGATCATCCAATCGTCACGAGCCTCGTACTCTCTGGTGATTTGATTGACCACGAGCTGAGAGTTGCTGAAGGCCCTAATCTGTCTGGTGCCTGCCTGATGTACCAGGATGAGCCCGGCAATCATGGCCTCATACTCGGCCTTGTTGTTAGAGGTTGAAAAGTTGAGGCGGAGGCAATATTAAAGAAGGAAACTGTCAGGTCCTCGCAGAATGATACCCACACCACTCCCTGCTTCGCAGAAGGAGCCGTCGACGTAAACTTCCTACGTCTGGTCGGCCTCCTTGCTTTCAGGTTGCTTGGAGATGGTGCATTCCGTGATGAACTCGGTGAGGGCCTGCCCCTTGATGGTCATTCTTGGCTAATAGCCGATGTCGTATTGACTGAGTTCGATCGACCACTTGACTAGTCGTCTGGAGCTCTCGGGCTTGTAGAGTACAGCCTTCAGAGGCTGGTCCATGGGTACCTGAATTGAATGCATTTGGAAATAGGGGCGGAGCTTCCGCGCGGCCATAACCAGGGCATAAGCCACATTTTCCATTTTTGAGTATCTGGTCTCGGCGGCGAGCAGAACCTTACGCACATAGTATAGCGGATTTTGGACTCCGTCTTCTTCTTGAACGAGAACAGCACTGAGCACATTTTCCGAAGTCGAAAGATAAAGCCAGAGGGGCTCGCCTGGTTCAGACTTGCTGAGGAGAGGAGGGTTGGCGAGGTACTCTTTCAATTGGGCAGCCTTTTGCTGCTAAGTACCCCACTCGAAGCCTCCGGTTCCGTGCAAAGCTTTGAAGAAAGGGAGGGACTTCTCTCCGGACTTGGAGAGGAAACAGCCGATGGCTGCTAGTCTTCCCGTGAGCCTCTGGACCTCTTTGATATTTCTAGGAGGGGCCATGTCTATTATGGCCTGGATCTTCTCGGGGTTCACTTCGATGCTGCGCTGGTTGACGACGAACCCGTGGAATTTTCCTTAAGAGATGCCGAACGCACACTTCGCCAGATTGAGTCTCATATTGTGGGTTCGAAGTACCCCCAAAGGCTTCCTCCAGGTCGGCGACATGGTCCTATCACTGCTGGCTCTTGACGAGCATGTCGTCGACGTACACCTGCATGTTGTAACCGATTTGATCCTTGAAGACTCAGTTGATGAGCCTTTGATAAGTAGCACCGGCATTTTTCAGCCCGAAGGCATAACCCGGTAGCAATAAAGACCTTGGTCCGTGACGAAGAACGTCTTGGCTATATCAGGGGGGAACATTCGGATCTGGTTGTAGCCTGAGAAGGCATCCATGAAAGAAAGGAGCTCGTGACCCGATGTTGCGTTGATCAGAGCATCGATGCTGGGGAGGGGGAACGGATCTTTGGGGCACGCCTTGTTGAGGTCCATAAAGTCTATGCAGATCCTCCAGCTCTCGCTCGCCTTTCTGACCATCACGACGTTCGCTAGCCACTCAGGGTAGCTGACCTCCTGTATGAAATGGGCGGACAAGAGTTTGTCCACCTCCGCTTTCACTGCCTGCTGCCTCTCCGGGGCGAACTTACGTCACTTCTGGATGATTGGCTTCGAGCTGGGGATCATGCTAAGTTTGTGCATGATCAGGTCTTCGGAGATCCCGGACATATCGGAGGGCTTCCAGGCAAAGAGGTCAACATTGCGACGAATGCAGTTGATCAGGTCGGACTTGAGGTTAGGAGCGAGGGAGCAGCTCACGCGGAACCACTTCGACATGTCCCCTGTCTCGAACGAGACTCTCTAATTCATCCGCCGACTCAGGCTCGAGCTGGCTTCTTTCGGGCTGCAGCTCAATGGCGTCCAGGGGAAACACACTGCCCCCGACCGTCGTCATGTAGCATGACCATGCTGCTTCTTGGTTCCCCCGGACGATTTCGACACCTAACTTGGAGGGGAATTTTAGTTTTTGGTGGTAGGCCGAGGGAACAGCCTGGAGGGAGCATAGCCCTGGTCGGCTGAGGATGGCATTGTAGGATGCCTTGACGTTTACAACCATGAAGTCCATCGACTCAGTCCGTTTGTGAGGGGTCGTACCGGTGGTAACGTCTAAGGTCACGATCCCCTCTATTGGCACCGAGACGCCGGAGAATCCATGCAGGGTGTACCCGGCTGAATTTAGCTTATCCTGGGAGAGCTTGAGGTTCTCAAATGCTTCTAGGAAGAGGATGTTCACCGAGCTTCCGTTGTCCACAAGGATCCAACGGACCTCATGGTTCGCCATGCTGAGGCTGATGATGAGCGCATCGTAGTGCGGAAGCCGGACTCCCTCCAGGTCTTCCCCTGAGAAGGAGACGGGGAGCTGCTGGACCTGGGGGAAGGGAGACCTTGAACAGCATTTACCTCTCGGACGAATGCCTTGTGGGAAGTGCTGGACTCTCCTTCCATGGGCCCCCCATGGATGCAATGCAGGATGGCTTGACCCTCGGTTTCTTCAGGCTCGGGGTTTCGCTCGGGACGTGGTTTGGGGGCGCGAGGAGGAGGGGAAGGCCTCCGGTTCCTCGTGTCTCTTCGGTCCCGGACGTCTTCCCATGTGAATTCCCGGAGGTACCCTCGTTGTATGAAGGCCTCAATTTCATCTTTCAGGACCCGACAGTAGTCGGTGTCGTGCCCGTTGTCTCGGTGGAAGCGGCAGTAGAACTTCTGATCTCTTTTCTTATTGTTGGTCGGCCGAGGCGGCATCTGGACGAGGTCCCTGTCCTTGATCGCTAAGAGGATAGCCGACACATTCTATGTCAGTGGTGTGTACCTTTCGAAGCGCGGAATCGCAAGGACCTTCTCCATGATGGTTCCGTCTTTTGGGACCTTCTTTGCTGGCTCTGCCTCGGCGGCCTTGCGCTTCCCCTTTCCCTGAGTCTCCTTGGTGTCCTCGGGATTTAGGGCCTCTTCAGCCCGGATGTACTTTTCGATCCGATTGAGTAGGTCAGGAAAATTGAGGGGAGGTTTCTTCACCAGGGATGCCTTCAGTTGGCCGTGCTGGATGTTGTGTCGGAACGCTGTTGAGGCAACCCCAGCGTCGAGGGAGGAGACCGACCTTGCCTCTGCGGTGAACCTCCGGACGAACTGCCAAAGCGACTCCCCTTCCTTCTATCGAAGGTCTAGTAAGGACGCGCTTGTCTTCTAGGCTTTTCTGCTGGTCACGAAGTGTGCCAGGAAATTTGCCTCCAGCTGGTCGAACGAGTAGATCGAGCCGGGGACGAGCTTGGAGAACCATTCCCGAGCCGAACCCCGGAGGGTGGCAGGAAAGGCACGACATAGGAGGGGATCCGAAGTGCTTTGAATCATCATGAGGGTCTTGAAACCCTCCATGTGATCAGCAGGATCACCCTCGCCGTCATAGGTCTCGAACTGGGGAGGTCGGAAATTCCGAGGTATTTCTGCCTGTAAGATTGCAGCGGAGAAAGGAGGTCGGGTCGGCTTATGACCCTAAGCCGGCCTCGTGCCGCCGTTGCCGAAGTGGTCTAGACGATTCTCCATTTCCTAGAGGCACTTTAGGATGTCCTCGTCATACTCTGGCGGGGCTGTCAGGCCACGAGACGCGCTGGCTCCGACATCCGACCGCGAGTGAGAGCGGTGGAGCGTCTCGTTGACAGGGGTCCCTAGAATAGCCTCCATGATCTCGTTCCGGAAGTCTTGGAACTCACGGTGAGTGACTGGAGCCCGTTCGGTCGGGTCGCATTGGGGTGGTGGCCTCCGGTCGATGCGGCTGAGCGCCGGCTCCCGCTCTCGAGGAAGAGGCCTGGGACAGTTTGGGACCAAGTTGGAAGTGGCCCCTCTCCTAGTTCGACATGCCTATAGGTTCTGGATAACCCGACGTAGGTCGGGTACGACTGAGCGAGAGGCGCCCGACTGGGGTCCGAGGCCATCCCTCGGATTGTTGGATCCATGAGTGTCGGTGGGGATGTCCTGAGGAGGAGCGTCCTGGCAACGTGTAGAAGTGACAGCTCTCGTGGGCTTGGGTGCCATGTGAGCTCGGATTGATGGGATGCCGTTGATGGCTGGGTTCGGACTGATGTCCGTACCGAGGGTTCCCACAGATGGTGCCAACCTGATGCAATTTGTTTTTGGGGGGTGGCTGCACCAGGTGTGAGTTCTTCTCAATTTGTATTTTTGCGGAAGCTTCGGTACTGACGGTACTCCAGACCCTCAGCTGAGGGAACGGCTCGGGAGTAGGCGGGAGTGAGGTGGAGGTAGGATGCTCGGCTCGGATCTGAAAGCTCGGATCCAGAAGTTTCGTGTACCTACACTAGACCTAGAAACACCGGGGTTGATCCCGGTGGCAGGCCCTCCAACAGTCTAGTCAGTCACTGAAGAGTAACAGTAACTAGGGTTTTCAGAGGGGAGAGATTGATTACCTATTGAAGGGGTAGAGGGCCTGGTATTTATAGGCAGTGCTAACTGGGTCTGGACCCGGTTTTCCGTGGGCCTGACGTGACAGAAGCCCAGGAGGCTTAGGACTGACCTGGCAGATCTGATGATCAGGGGTGAACGGTTTTTGAGGGGATCCTGTGGCCCAGGAGGGACCACGTCATCTGACCCATATCAAGTGTTAAATACGCTAACTGAATGTGTTCAATTTCATCTTTTACTGAAATTTAGTGTCTGTTATCTCCCAGAAAAATTTAAACTGGTATATGCTTTCCTGACCAGCGACCATAGGAAAAAAAAAGGCTACATGGATTTTGATATTAATCAAGTTTAACTTACGAGCTATAACACATTTCTTGGCAAATAATCCGAACATGGAACTAAAGACAAAGCTAGCAATAAATGTGCTACCTGTTGGACATTGGAGTTTGAAATTTGATGGCTGTAGGAGCAAATAAAACTATTCGATACTCAATTATGAATTATCTAAAACTGTCGGCCTTGAAAAAAATTATGAAGCTGTGCATAACAAATCAGTTTCTTTGAGGATGTTGATTCACTCATTTTTTTCTTCTATTTGTTATTATCGATGGAGGTATTGATTTACATAGAAAGGCCACACACGCGAACTTATCTACCGCAGCTCGTTGATATATTTCAGAAATGACAGAATTGTACAGCCTCAATTTTATAATTGTGTGAATAAATTAAAGTTTGTAGCAGTTATAAATGAACTTTTTCCTGGCTAGCAAGAAGGTAATGAAAAAGCAGTGCACATGATACTTTTTCTGGCCGCATACTGCATTTGCAGCTGGGTATTTTAAGAGCGGCAGGGTTGGGGATGGGTTATTAGCAATACGTATAACGTATCATAACTGGATTAGATTTTGAACTTGTTGATTTGAATTTTTTTCTGGTTTTTGTAAACAGATACATGTAGAAAAAAACCAGATTCTCAATTAATTAATCCAAATAAATGAAAGTCACTCATTTCAATTCACTCATATAGTGAGAGTGACTGAGATAGAAAGAGAGAGATAGGTAGTGAATTGACTGAAGGTGTAGGATGATATATATAGGGGGTGTGGAAGGGTTGTAGAGTGAGAAGAGGAGTGTGTTTATATATATATAATATATAAGGATATAGGTAGGGTGTGGGATTTGTATGTATATATAGAAATAGTGAGGTGATGAGTGAGTGAGATGAAGTTTCAGAAGAAAAAGAAGAAGATGACGGATGCAGTAGATGAAGAAAAAGAAGAAGATGACAATGAAGAAAAAGAATGTAGTAGATGAAGAAAAAGGAGAAGATGACAATGAAGAAAAAGAAGAAGACAGGACGAGGGGTAATGAGATGATGAGAATATATATATATTATATAGATATGTATAGTAGTTAATAGGGTGTAGGAGGAGATGGAGGCAGATAGGAAGAGGTGGGTTAATGCAGCTGTAAATTACAGTTGGGGAGATGAAGGTTGTAGAATGAGAATAGAAGAGAGTTTAGGGTTAATGTACAGTGAGATTAGGAGAGTAGGATAAGTTGATATGCCACGGGAGAAAATTGTAGAGTGAGAAAGATGAGGGGTTTTCGGTTGGCTGGGTGTGAGGAAAAATGTATAGGGAGTAGGTTATAGGGTTTTAGACAGAGGTGGAAATAAATGAGATTATGGTTACGGAGGGAGTTAGGATTAAGAGAGAACTTAGATTTAAAATAACTTACAACCTATAAATCGGATTGAGAAACTGCAAGATGTTCTGGATTCCCGACTCGATGGGATACGATTTTCATGTATAAAGTTTCTCATTTTCAAAGAAGAGAACTATGTCAAATTCTCAGTGCAAGGTCAAGAAATTTAGCAAAGTTGGATATTCAATAATACGAGAAATCAACGGTCTTATTTTGAATGAATCAGAAAATATCTGGATTGGGTTCAAATGGATGATCAAAAATAAATTCGAAAGATCGAAAAATATTTAGAAAATAGAAATACAAAATACGAAAATATAATACTACGGATATTATCCGTAACGGTACAAAATACACGTGTTGGGGCAAAATTGTCATAGTTCAATTTTGCGGAGTGTTATAGATTCTTTGTTCTATGATATATTTAATACTTTGTTGATCAGTTTTTATAACAAACCTCTTCCAAGGAGGTACTAGCGCTAGTGTTTGACAGCTGCGAGAATTGCCCAAACTTCTTTTTCATTGGTTGAGAAGGAGAGAGCTTTACCTTCAACCCCTGACTCATAAAGGCAATAGAATGGCTCTCTTGCATAAGCACTGCACCTATGCCTATTTGAGATGCATCAGACTCTACTACAAATTACTTTGAGAAATCAGGTAAACTCAACACAGGAGCAGTCGTCATAGCTTTCTTAAGCTGTTCAAAGGCCTCTGTAGCTTCATGTGTCCACTTAAACCCATTCTTCTTCAACAATTTGGTAAGAGGAGCAACTATGCTACCATACCCTTGCACAAACTTTCTGTAATAACCAGGTAAACCCAAAAAAACCCCGTATCTGTTTAACTGTTTTTGGCTCTGGCCATCTCACTATGGCAGCAATTTTATCAGGATCAACCGCAATTCCCTCTACAGAAATTACATGACCCAAATAGCCTGCTGACACTTCTCCAAAGTTGCATTTACTCTCTTTGGCAACTAACTGATGCTTCTTCAACACTTCCAATGTTTGTTTGAGATGCTCTAAGTGACTCTGCAGGTCAGAGCTGTAAACCAGAATGTCATCGAAGAACACTAGGACAAACTTCCTCAAATATGCTCCGAAAATATCATTCATTAAAATCTGAAAAGTGGCCGGCGCATTAGTGAGCCCAAACGGAATCACCACAAATTCATAATGCCCTTGATGAGTTCTGAATGTTGTCTTGTGTATGTCCGCCTCATTCACTCGAATCTGATGATAGCCAGATCTTAAATCAGTTTTAGAGAAGAATCGAGCGCCAAGGAGCTCATCCAGCAGTTAATCAATCATAGGAATTGGGAACTTGGCCTTAATGGTTTGGGAATTGAGTGACCTATAATCCACACGCATTCTCCAACTTCCATCTGCCTTTTTGACCAATATAATTGGCGAGGCATACAAACTACAACTGTTTCGAATCAACCCAGACTCCAGTATTTCCTTCACTTGTTTTTCAATTTCATATTTATGAAAATAGGGGTGCTTATAAGGTTGAATACAAACTGGTTTCCCTCCTTCCACCAATGGAATTTGGTGATCTACACTCCTTTGAGGAGGCATCCCAATCTGAGAAGAGAATACCTCAGGAAACTGTTGAAGTATCTGCTGCACTTGATCAGTAACCTCCGAGTTTTCATGATTTTTCTTCCCTGTCTCTCTCACTGCAGTGTAACAGCAGGCTTCTTTTTCACTACACTGCAACTGAAGCATGAAAGCCTGACTGGAGTACTCCAAGACCCTTGATAATTCATCTCCTTCAATAAGCTGCAAACTTCCGTCAGAATGCCCATGTAAGACCTTTTCTCCTTGGATGTAGAACTCCATACACAGTTTGCCAAAATCCATAGTGACTCTTCCGAAAGACCTCAACCAATGAACTCCAAGCACCATTTGAGAGGGTCCTAGGGGAAGGATTAGCAAGTCAGCTGACAAATGTATTCCTTGGACAGTAAAGAGAGCTTCCGCAACTCTCCCCTGAGTGTGCATTACCTCTCCATTTGTTACCTTCACATTATAGCTTCCCTCAGGCAAAACAGTCAATCCTGCTTTATTGGTGTTATAAGGATCAATGTAGTTGTGCGTCGACCCTAAATCAATCAGTGTATTCACTTCCCTCCCTTTTATTACTCCTTTAACCCTTAAGGTATGAGGGTAACATGATCACCCCATTAAGGCATGACATGATATTTTCATGAAACTTCCTTCAATACTCATTACAGCTGCTGGAGTTTCCTCTATCCCTTTACTGTCCTCTTCATTCTCCTCATCTTCAAACATCTCCAAGAAATAGAATTTTTGGGATTTGTATCGATGTCCCTGCACATACTGCTCATCACAGTTGAAGCCTTTGAATTTTCTCTCTCTCAGCTCAGGTAAGGTTAACCTTTTCGGAACAAATGTAGATGTAGGTGCTTCTTCACTACTCTTCTGTATAGGTTGAACACTAGTTGGAAGACTGCTCTTAGGAACAAACAGAGATTTGGTACTTCTTTTGGAACACAATTGCTTTTCTTCATACCCTCTAGCAACCCATGGCTTCATTAACTGTCTTAGGTCGTTGGGCCTTAACATCCTAGCGAATCTCATCTCTTAATCCATTAAGGAATGTACTTAGGAAGTGCTTCTCAGACCAATCCCCTACAAAGTTCGATAATCGATCAAATTCCTGAATGTAAACTTCAATATCTCCCTTCTGACTTAACTTTGTTAGGATTCCTTCATAATCTTGAAACTCGGATGGACCAAACTTGGTCAGAAGTTCTTCAACAAACTCTTGCCAAGAAATCAAGTTTCTCCTACCCTTGATATGCCTGTGATACCACTGCGAAGCCTTCTCTTTTCAGATAAAGAGTTGCGAACTTCAATTTCTGAGAGTCTTCAACCTCATAAAACTCCATGATCTGCTCATCTCCACATATCCATTCCGTTGGATCCCCATCATGAAAGACAAGGAATTCCATCTTGAAAGGAATTCTTGGAGAAATAACTGGCTCATTTCTAGATCTATGTACAGGTTGGATCGGATTTGTAGTGTAGATTGGGTTGGAAATTTCTACATCTCTTTGTGAATTGGAAGATGAATTAGATGAATTACCTCGGTTAGAATTGGAATGGCGATGCATCAACATCATCTCCTTCACTTGCTCAATCAACGTCGCCATCGCCATTTTGAGCTCCTTAACCTCCATTTCGACTGACGAGGTGCCGTTGTCTCTCGAGTCGGTATCATCACTCGCCTGCTCTGATACCACTGTGTTAGGAGCTCCGATGGCCACCTGTTTCGATCTTGCCACGGCTAGGGTTTGGAGTTCTTGGGAAAGAACTTAAAGACAATTTGAGGAGGAGGAGACTGCTTTTGCTCAAAAACTAATTTTATTTCCAAGAAAGCAGCCTTATAAAGGCAGTTACAGAGCTTAATCACCAGGTGCACACAGCGGCTTTATTTCAGCCCTTTACAACTTTCTTGCCACACTCAAATACGAAAAAAATGTGTGCATAGCACGTACAGAATTATACAGTACTCACTCAATACACACAACTGAGACCACACAACAAGCACAGTCTACTACAACTCACGTCGTTAATCATCAACAACAGAACGACGATCACCTACACTGTAACACCCCGAATTCCAAATAAGCCAGAATTCGAAGTTCCACAGGATCTTTACACTTTACTTCGTACAATTTTACAGGGAATTTAAAACTTTTATTACAACAAGGTCTTTTACCGCAACACGCAGAGGAAAAATAAATGAATTACGACAATGATAAATATACAATTGTAACAACCTTAGCATTTAAGTAATCATGAGCATCAAATTCATCTTTATATCTTCTTGTAAATTTCAAGTTTTGCATATGAAACTATGGTTACGTCAGTTTCTTAAAACCGACGAAGTATTATACACGGCCATCCTCGCTATGTTGAAAATATAACGATTCTTTAATAATTTAACAAACACAAATTTGATCACAAAAAAAGCTAAAAAGGGACTATCCTATTGATGTCGTGGGTGCTGTGCACTTAGCCTTAATGCAGTTATTTATTAATTCATGATACTAATGCACACTTGTTCGAATTTATGCATCCCATTCTACATAAATCCGAGAGCAAGCCCTTAACCGTTCTTCATCTTGCATGGTTGAATCCCTCGTTATGAGTTTAACTGCTATGGTAACTACAGTAAGTATCCTAGATATTTTATGAGTTACGAGCCCATGTCCAGACAGCCTGGAGAGGAATCCCACGCCATGACATGATGCATCATGTAGACAGCCTATGGACAATTCGCCTCCGTCATGGGATAATGGCACTACGTAGTCACCAAGCACCCCACAAGCGTCGCCACGATCCCGATAATTCCGGAGAAGTATTCACGTCATGACATGACACATCATGTAGACAGCCTGTGAACACTCTCACACCGTAGATCCGAGGTCCTCATACTTGTATTTTTCTCTTACTTTCATCACATCTTCACTATAGTGTAGTCTTTAAGTTTTAAATTTGTTTTAGAAGAAAATCATCACAACCTAGAGCTAGCTCACCCTACCGGACTTAAACCAATACAAGAGACAGTCAGCCCACACTGGCCACTTCTCAAGAGATGCTCAACCCACACTGGTTAGCTCTCAAATTCATTAATAAATACTGCCGGTTTCTAAGGATCTCGCCTAGCCTCTAGATTCCAACAACTATCTCATTCTAGAGATCAACAATATGTTACATTCAATCTCAAAATAATACTTCAATTTCTTTATTCATAAACTCTTTCTTAAAGAAACAATGTCTTTGTATTCTTATAACATGAAATAATTCAATTTAACTTTTTTTAACAATTTAATCACTTATAGCATTGTGTGCAATTCAAAAATTCTCAGTCAATCACTAACATCTCGTCAAGAGGATTTTAATTGCATTCGAATTTTCATCTTTCTCTTTAATTTAACAAGAGTCACATTTTAATCGATAAATTCGAGTTCTTCAACATTATTTAATATAAATTTCCCTTTCAATTCTCACAAAATATATCAAGATATTGTAGAAATAATTTTTATAAATTTTAAACAATTTTAGGAGAATAATAGTATTTTTTCCAATTTTTATTGCACTTTAAAACTCTTAAAAACTCAATTTATATTAAAAATATTTTTAAAAAACACAAAAAGGCAGTGGTCGGATTCGAACCCGGGACCAAACCCAAACCCCGCCCAGCTACAGTAACAGACCCAAAGCGCACCCAATGACCACTTGGTCCTGAGTGACTAACCAATATGATATTACTTAAGTAGTTTATGTATGCACTGTAATGCATTTTTATTTAAACTTTGTTTGTTCATTCAAACAGAAAACTTACACAAATAGAAAATTTTAATAATAGTATGACTGTAACAAACATTAACATTATTTTAATGTAAATAGTAAATAGTAGTAGCAGTGCATACAAACTATTTGTACTGCAGTAGTAGAATGACTGTAACAAACATTAACACTATTTTAATGTAAATAGTAAATAGTAGTAGCAGTGCATACAGACTATTTGTACTACAGTTAAATGAAGCAGTTATTGTTTAAATTTGTTTGTTCACGTAAACTGTAAACACTATTTTAACATAAATCACTTCGCATACAGTGCATACAGACTATTTAAACTTTAAATATAAATAGTTTATGCATGACTGCAGCAAAATGAGCAGCATGTATTAAATTTATTCATAATTTGAGAATGTTCTAACATGCATCAATTTTCACTCCAACAATTCACTAGATTTCCATATTTTTTCTTTCTAATTAGCAAAAGTTCTAATCATTTATGTGAATCACAATATCAATTCAACACATCATAACACAATTAAATTAAGATCATGCAATCTACATTCATTCTACCAATCAAAATTTAACAATTAAACCATCTATCAACTAGCATGCATCCTACTCCTAAATTATCAAGGATTTAAGAAACACCCACCCAAAGAAATATGATTTCTTAGCAATTGAACTCCAAAAGGAGTCTCACTCCGCCTCGAAATCTGCGCACCAAGGCAAAGAACCCAAGCTCCTATTTCGGCAGCAACAGGGACAATACTCCTTCTCATTTTCATATATATATATATATATATGGGTAGGTGGAGAAGCACAATGGAAAGCTGGCAAAGGGTTTGCTGGATTTGATTTTGGCAGAGAAAGAAATGAGGGAAGACGTAAGGAGAAGGTGAATGGGTATTGGGGTATGTATAAGATATTTGAGTAGTTAAATTAACTACTTTCCACTAATGCAACCCACTAACCCACTCTCTAATTCAAACCTTACTTTTCCCCCATCTCAAACACAGCCCGCCACCTAATTGTTTGAGTGTGCACATTGCACGTGTGCACGTGCTTTGTGTACACTTCACAAAAATTAATTATTTTTAATTTTAAATTAGAACATAAGTTATATCTATATAATATGCGAATAAAAATTAGTTTAATAAAAAATATACTTTTCATGCATGAATAAAATAGACACACACACATACTTTATGAAATTTTATTTTAAAAGAATACGCCTAAATACGTACACCGAAAACACGTGCGTCGCACGTAAAATATCAAAATACAAAATTGACTTTATCAACGGAAAAATATTTAAAGATAATCGAAATACAATATAAGAAAAATATATTTAATGTACACATTCAATAATGTAATCAGTACGTACATTAAAAACACGTGCCCACACATATAAAGAATATTTTAATTAAAATAAGAGAAAAATGAATTTCTATTTATAAAACGAATTCGAACGCGTCATGAAATAAATAATTGAAATACAAAAAAAATATCACATATAGTGGTGAAAAATACGTAATCGATACGTGCATCGATAACACGTACAAACATGTAAAATACAAAGATTGGAATTTTATATTTGAGTTGACTCAAATAGGATAAAATAAATTTTAAGAAGAGCGGAAATGCATAAATAGTCGGAATCCAAAATACGTAGTGAACACGTTACGAATATTACTCGTAACGGTACAAAATACATGTGCGTAACACATGAGGGCAAAATTGTCATTTCTAATTTTGCGGGGTGTTACATGCACCCTGACATTAGTACCTTAATTTTGCCTAGGAAAAAAAATCTTCATCGCTCCCATTTTAAAACAAAATTCTTTGGAGCACACTTAAAAGAATAAATTAATAGAATATCTTACACTTAGGGGGTGTTTGGTTGCATGGAAAAGTTTTCTAAAGTTGTAAAATTACTGTAGAGAAAAGAAATCTGTGGATTTGAGTTCTAAATAAATGGTTTGGTTGAATGTAATTGTATTGTATTGTAGGATATAGAGGGAGAAAAAAAAATTAATGTAGAGTATTATGTGAAATTATTTAATTGGATAGAGTAAAAAGTAGGAGAGAGAAAATAATTTTATATTGCTATAGTGCACTTTTTATGTGCTTTCATCTGAAATCAGACCTATTTCTTTGGATTTCTTTTTTTGGTATTGTAGCGCTACAGTGTGAAATTAAAATCCATACGAAATCCAATGCAAACAAATCAGATTTGGACCCATTTTCGGGGCAACCAAACACCCCCTTACATTCTAACTTGTATCTAGAAGTAAAGTTATAGAGGAGGACTACACATACATTATTTTTTACCCCAAACATACATCAATGACTAAAATAAAATATTTTGGTAATATTTTAATCAATTTTTGTTTATTTTTTAGTGGCTGAGAGTTTGTTTTTAGTGGTTGATGTATGTTTGGAGTAAAAGTTAAAGTATGCGTAGCATTACTCAAAGTTATGAGAACCATACATACATTAATTTTTATTGCAAACACACATCAACCACTAAAGGACAAAATTTGTGTTTGCCTGACAATAGTTAAAGAGTGGTTTGCCTGACAGTAGCTATACCGTAGTAAGATCATCCACAATGGTAATTCTCAAATATGAGAGTATGGCAAAATAGCATATAGCAAAAATCGCAATTTGTTGCAGTCGTCATTTGCTATAATTTGAAAAAGACGGAACATCTTGTTTCGTCCGTTTTTTTTCCAGATAATTAACTAATGATTAGATATAAAAATAGATTAATTAAATAAATTAAATATTATAATATATATACTAAGTTACCTAATTAATACACTAACCTAAAGATTAACCTATAATTAATGGGCTAAAAACTCACCATTTCCCGTCCAAGCCAAAATTGGCTTCAAACGGGACAACATGTCCCGTTTGACGATTTACTTTTTTTTTTTTGGTTCAGACGGTACAACATAATTTTTAAAAAAAGGTCAGACAAACAACACGTTTTGTTTGATCCCATTAAATATATATATATATAGGGACGGATCTATAATTTGAGAGTCGTCAATTTCGTTTCTCAAATATGAGAAGCGACTATAGCATTTTTGCTAAAATATGGTAAAATAGTAAACGACTACATACGCTCATTTCTCATAAAATGAGAAAATGACAAAAATAGTAAACGAGTGTGGATGCTCTAAGAAGAATACTAGTGAGCAACACTATAGGTAGCTTTGGTTAGCTGCTGCATTTATTTCCCCCTTGACACAATAGTGTTCTTTTTGGCTATTTCATTGTTTTTTTTTTTGAGGAAAAGGTGGAATAATGCCACCCTGTTTCATTAATAAGAGATTAATAAACAACCCCGCAGTCCCGGGAAAGAAAAGTGCAGTACAGGAAATAAAACATAACCCCCAACAAAACCCTGGGGGGTGGGTTACATCATCCAGTCTAAGGGCAACCAAAATACAAATCCCAAATACAAAGTCTGATACAAAAAGTAAGGGCAAGGCGAGACCACTCGTCAGTCTAGAGTCGGCCCGATCTCTATCTCCTCGTCATCAAACTCATCCACCTGGAATACCCTTGCGATCCTCCCTCTTGCTCCTGAAGCTGCCACTGTAGCCCAAAAGGAAATAAGATGCATGATATGAGTAAGATTACCAGAAATAGAATTACATGAAGCACGGAAATAAAAATTATTCCTATCTAGCCATAACACCCATGAGGTTGCCGCAATTGCTATAAACCATGCATCTTTCATATCGTGACGGGCTGATGCAAATCTGGGGCCAACCCACAATTCCTCATAGTCTCTTGGGTAGTCATTAGTCCCAAGTGCTCTCAGCACTTCTATCAGGACGGCCTTACTTCTGGTGCAGTGAAGGAACAGATGATTCCGACTTTCTACGGGATCGTTGCAGAACCCGCAAATGGTCGCAATGTGAGGTTGCCTCTTGGCCAAGTTCTCTCTAGTGAGGATGGCATTGTTGAGCACAAGCCATAGGAAGACTCTAATTTTCAGAGGTGACTTTGTCTTCCAAAGTACCGCTGCCCAGCTGGGCCTGCATCCTCGGAAGTGAATCCGGTGGTAAAGGGATCTAACCGAGAACACTCCATTGTTCTCTAGTCCCCACCGCACGTGGTCCGGGCCTTGGGCACAAATCACCCCCGCCTGGATAATGTGCAATTGTAATTCATGCAGTTGTTGCAGTAAGCTAGGAGACAGGGTTCCTTGGAATGACGGTCTCCAAGTCCCCCTTTTCCATGCTTCCACCACCGAGAGATTCGGTCGGTTCGTTCTGGCAAACAACTCTGGGAAATTATCTTTAAGAGAATGATGGCCGCACCACTTATCCCACCAAAATCTGGTGGTTCGACCATTGCCGATCAGAGATGAGATTGCTGAGTTGAAGGGCCCGCTGGCTTTAGCAACTCCTTTCCAGAACCGGGAGACTCTGGGTCCTACTCGGAAGCCTAGACTTCTAGTCCCTTTCCCTCGAAGGTAGGGTTGGATAAAGTCCTGCCAACCTTCCCCGCAGTGATGGAACATTTTCCACCACCACTTACCTAGAAGTGCCAGATTCATATCTCTGAGGTCAATGATGCCTAGCCCTCCATACCTCTTTTTCATACATGCAATACTCCATTTGATAAGGTGGTAGCCTCCCTTATTTGAGTCAGCACCTTTCCAGAGAAATCTTTTCCTGATGCGATCGATCCTTTGGATCACCCATTTTGGGAGTTCAAAAAAGGACATGTAGTAGATGGGCAGATTGGATAGCACAGAATTGATGAGAACCACTCTGCCCCCAAGAGAGAGTGATTTGCCTTTCCACCCGGAAAGCCTGTCCTCCACCCTGTCAATAATCGGTAACCAGTCGGCCTTAGTGAGTTTCCCTGGGCGGAGTGGAAGCCCTAGGTATTTGATGGGGAATGCTTCAATCGCGCAGTTGAGAATGGTGGCATGCTCCCTAGCTTCAGCTTCTGAGAGTGAAATAGGAACTAGCGCGCTCTTATGGAAGTTAATTCTCAGGCCTGACCAGGCTTCAAAGCAGTAAAGGACCCCTTTAAAGCAGATTGTTTCCGCTCTAGTCCCATTACCGAAGATAAGGGTGTCATCAGCATATTGGAGGATCGTGCAACCCTGATTAGCATTGCTACTGGCCACAGGCGAAATCCACCCTATTCTTTTACAGTTAGCCAGGTCTCCCGTTCACTGAAATTGCCGTTTTGGAGGAGTGTAAACATTGTTTAATCCAACAAATCCATTTGTCCCCAAAACCTCTCCCCCTGAGAGCCTCAAGAAGGCATTCCCAGTCCACAGAGTCGTATGCTTTCTCAAAATCCAATTTGAGAAGGAAGTTCGTGGAGTTGCTCTTGTGGCAGTGGTGGATGACTTGTTCCGCCGTAGCCATACAGTCCAATATACATCTGCCCTTAATGAATCCTGTCTGAGTTCTACAGATAAGACTGTCCATGATGCCTCCCAGGCGGTTGGCTAGGACCTTAGTGATGATCTTAGCTGAACAGTTAATCAAGCTAATTGGTCTAAAATCCCCAACGCACTTAGAGTCCTCCCGTTTGGGGATCAGTACAACTTCTGCAAAGTTGAACATACCTAGCCTCAGTTTACTGTGAAAAAATTCCATCATAACCTCCATGAATTCTCCTTTAATTTCCTCCCAGAACACTTGGTAGAACAACAAAGGAAATCCGTCTGGCCCAGGGGACTTGTCAGCTCCCATCAGGTCAATGGCCGATTTGACCTCTGACTCCGTGAAAGGATCCTCCAAGGAGGACAGGTTTAGACCTGGCCCAGTCTGATACTCCTGCCAGAAGTGAGCCCCCATTGGAATCCTAAAGTCATTCTTATTCCCGAATAGACCCTTATAGAAAGACTGGAAAGTAGAGGTAATGACATTTTCATCCTGCGATGTTCCTGTCGCCGTCTGAATAGAAAGAATAAGATTGGCTCTCCTTCTAGCACTTGCAACTCGATGAAAGTAGGCTGTATTCGCGTCCCCCTCTTTGAGCCACGAAACCCTGGATCTCTGTTGCCATTTGATTTCTTCAAGTCTATACAGGTTGGCAATGTTATTACGAAGTTCAAGGAGCCTGTTCCGCTCTTCCTGCGACAGGATTCTAATTTCCTCCACCCTCTCAAGCTCCTCAATACCTTCAAGAAAGGACTGTTTATCACGCCAGATGGTTGAGAATCTAGACCGATTCCATCTAGTAAGCCTCTTCCTCAGCCTACGAATTTTACCACACCAACGAGATGCTGCATCCCTGCCGGCCATTGGGAGTGCCCAGTTCTCCATAACCATATGATGGAATCCCCGGATTTCCAACCAAGCCTTTTCAAATCTGAATTTCCTAGGCTTCCGGGCTCTCCGAACCCCCACATCGAGAAGGATCGGTGTGTGATCTGAGGTTGGCCTGGGGATCGTCCTAGCCGAAGCGAGAGGAAATAAAGCTTCCCAATCCATGGAGACCAGAACCCTGTCCAACTTGGCCAAAACCGGATCCGCTTGCAAATTAGACCAAGTAAAAAGTCTGTCATTGATTGGGATATCAATCAGTTCAAGTTCCGTGATAATTCTATTGAATTCCTCTCGGTGTCTGTCGCTAGCGCCTCTACCCTTGTGCTCAAAAGCAAATCTGGTAATGTTGAAGTCCCCACCCACAATCCAAGGGCCCGACCAACGCTGACGTATGTCGACTAATTCCTGCCAGAAGGCCTCTCTGTCGGTGGCCACGTTCGGCCCGTAGACCACAGTCACAGTCTGTACCCAGTCATCTGAGCGTCGCTTAAGTCGAGCCGTCAGCGAGAACGTACCACACATTTCCTCTTCGCAGGACAGAAGATCCGGGTTAAACCCTAAAGCAATCCCCCCCGAGGCACCGACGGAGGGGCGAGTCAACCACTCCTTTATTCTGTTGCCACCAACACGATTGAGTTTGCGTCCGTGCTGGAGTTTGGTCTCCTGCAGCCCAACAACGTCCGCCTTGGAATTACTTATAACGTCCCGCACCATACCCCTCTTTCCCCTATCCCCCAACCCCCTAACATTCCAGAAGAGTGTATTCATTGGGGAGAATTTTCACGGGAGAACGTAGTTGAGGGTGTAGGGCCGGCTACATCCTCGAGAATGATAGTCGGCCCCGTGCCGACTCTAGACTCCTTAACATCAGCTGTCCTAACTCTATCCGTTTCCCAACCCCGGATTTTATTGAGAAGTAAGGCAATACGCTCAGTGTCCCAAACTTCTAATCCACAAGTGATGGCTAGTGATAAAACATCAGAGTCTGACATGTAATTTAAAATAGAAGCTAAAAATTTTTTTGTACCTCCATTGTCGAACTTAGCTGCCTTGGCTGCCGCAGCGACCTTGAGATAGTCATCCAAGGACTCCACATGAGCCCTCTTGGGACATTGCTGAACCCTGAAACCAACGGCTTTCCGGGACGGTCCCGAGCTAATACCGGGAGCTGAGTCTGGAATTGAAGACGGGACAAGCTCAGGTGAAATCTCCCTCTGAGTGTTAGCAATGAACTCCGTATCCTCTGATTCCTCCTCAGATAAAGAGAACTCAACATCGAGATTAAGCCGTCCTTCCGGATCCTCATCACTGTCTGTGAGAATGGATTCATTAGTAGGATAGTGTACTTTTGCCACGGACCCCTCATTGGGCCCGTCGCCTGAAGACCCCAAAATAAAACCAGACTCACCACAAGCAGTCCCCTCTTTGGGCCCGCTCTCAGTCTGTTGAAGTATCAGGCTACTCGGATCCTTAGAGTTACAGGCTCCGGCTACAAAAAGAGGCCTTGTGGACCCCTCTTTGGGCCCACAGTCGCCACTTAAAAGCCCATTCAAAGGCCCACAGGAAGAGTTGAATGGAACCGAATAGGCAAGAGCCTCCTTGCGGAGCACCAAACCATCCGCCTCGGAAAAGGGGCGCCTCGAGCCTCCCCCCGAGTCAGAGAGCGCGTTGTCCAACGCATCACTATTGGAGGGTGTGGGGGGAACCTGGTGACAATAAAAAAGAGCGCATCCCCTGCCACCTGTCGAAGACGGATTGGATCTTGAAGCGGCGAGACAGGACAGCTCCTCTGAAACTACACCCTGTCTCTTCGAATTCCTGGCATTCTCACCCGCCTCATCTTCTATCCCTTCTCTCCCACTCTGAACCACACCATGTCTCTCTGAGGCCCTGGCATTCTCAACTGCCTCATCTCCTTTCCCTTCTTTCCCGTTCTGAGCCAACAACGATGGCCCCCCTTTACAACTCACCTCTTCAACCACTCCCTCCACAGCGATAACGCTCTCTACTGGGTTGCTTTTACTGGTCTTCTCTCTCCCCAGAGCGGGCTCAGCTTCTTTTGCTGCAATCTTCTCAGTGGCTTCTTTTTCAGCTTCTTTTTCAGTAGCTGTGGAGAACCGGCCTTTCAAGACCCACTCTTTGGTGGAGACTGGCAGATCGCTTGTCGTCTTTCCCTCTTTGGCGGTATGCACCACCAAACCTAGCCTCTGAGCCTGCCTGTCGGAGTTGCTTGGATTTTTCCCCAAAAGGTGGTCTGAGCGCACTGGTCCTGTCTCCACCGCTGTCGCGCAACGCTCCAAGGAGTGGTTGGACACAGTCACTGGTCTATCCACAGAGTAGGTGGCACCTGATGGCTGCTGCCCTCTGGGTACACCGGTTAGACTGTTTCCACTACCTCCGGCGAGCTGGCGGCTCTCAAGTGACCGCCTCTCGACCACCCTCGACTCCTGACGGCGCTTAGGTGCCATGGCTGCACTGATAACCTCACGGTGAGCCCTTTCAATTTCGTGAGCACCATCAATAGTGAGATCATTCGATGGTGATAGAGCTTGTTTGTAACTACGACTGTCTCTATGAGCCGAAGTGGGCAGATGCGCTTGGTTCACCGGCAGTGATTCGACGATCTTGTCTAGCTCAAACCTAACGAGATATGCTTCCTCAAAAGAGTAAATTTTAGCGAATCACGGCATTAGAGATATGTCGGAGCATCTAATCAGCACCCTTGCCGAAATAAGGTCTGAGCGGCGCCTCGTCTTCTCATCAAGCTCCTCAACCGACCCGAACTCCGATATGATCTCCTGAATCGCTTCTTTTTTCCAAAAGTGAAGCGGGATGTTATGGATCCAGATCCAAACTCGATCTCCCTGAGGGAGCTCCGCCCCGAATGATGTAGACCACTCGCAGAATTCGGCTTGAAAATGCCCAAAGTCAATCTTCCCAAGTCCCACCACCTCCAAGACCTTCTCCGGCTTGGGGAAGGAGATAAGGAACTGCTGGTGACAAAGCTTTTTGACCACCCAGTCCCTGTCGGCGCGTAGAGGCCATTTGAGGTTCAGAGCATTAAGGAAATGTGTTTCAGATGGAGACCCCGCCCGGATCTTAGCTATCGCACACCACCGTCGAAGCCATCCTTCTTCGTGCTTGATCAACGCCAGGCTGTTGGATAGCTTGATCCTGGTGGGGCTCTCCGGCGACTTCCCTCTGACCACCTGTCTATCCTTATCCAAATTGGAGTTATTGATGTTGGTGCAGGAGTAGGACATATGGCCCCATTTCAAACAGCTGATGCAGCGAACTTCTTTGGTACATTCCGAATGGAAGTGACCAAGGTCCCCACAGTTGAAGCACGGGGCTGGTTTTCTTTTCCCTTTCCGCATTTTTTTCTTTCCAAGATCATTGTGCTCTTTTTGAGCGTTACTGACTGGAGGGTTGAGGGCGTTGGAGTCCTGATGGGTTGGGGGGGAAGATTGGAAGAGCTTCCGCTTACTCCTGCTGGCCACCACTACCCACTTCTCCGCCTCCTCCTCATCTCGATCTCGTTCCACCGCTACAATTGCTCCGTTTGGACCACCTCTCTGGGCCCAAACATTGGAGTCTGTTGAGTGGTCAGGAGCCTTATCGATGGTTTGGACGTCGAGGCGAGTAGTGACTGGATGGGTGGAGGAAGGCGGGGGTGCAGGAGGTGAGTTGCAGGTAATGAGATTCTTTGATTTGTGGTTAGAACTGTTGTGGAAATTTGTTGTGAACAGGTCTCTTTTGGGGCTGGTATTGACGTGGGAGGTATTTGGTTGCTGTCGAAGTTTGTGAGACGAGGTGAAGGAATTGTTGTTGGGTTTGCGGTGAGTTTGATACCTCTGTTCATACCCTCTGTACCCACTCCGGTACTGATCCTCATAGTGTTGTTGGAGTTGCTCCCTCGGAGGGGTTCTCTGACGCCCCAAGCGTTCAGTCGGAGGACCCCCTCGTTGGGCCCTCCTCTCAAAGTTCTGACGACTACGAACAATGTCCCGGCCCCTTGGTCTCTCAGCAGTCGAGCGGTGATGACCGTGATCACTCCCCACATGGCGCGGGGGCGCACGTCGGTGCGCATGCGTTGGGGAGTGCACTTGTCTGAGCTCCCGAGGCTCTCCCACCTCCGGGATGGAGACCAACGATGAGGGAGCCATGGGGACCAACGATGGGGCTTGGGGATCAGTACCCTGCGGTGGTGCAGGGTATTGCTCAACTAGGACTGCAGCTCCACTCGCAGATACCAGATTCTGCATTGTAGAGTTCGATGGTGGTGGGATGGGTGGGTGACGGACCCTCTCATTGGGCCCGCACCCACTCATCTCAAGGAGAGAAAGCATGGAGAAGTGATGTGGGTCAGGAGAAGGGTGGGGTGAAGGGAAGGTGGTTGAGATTGTAGGGGGGCGTACGGTGGGTAACAAGATGGGGTTGGTCGCCGGTTGAGAAGAGGAGAGGAGGGCGGTTAAGAAGATGCCGGAGATGCAGATGGGGCGTCGGAGGAGGCTTCAGTGTGGTAGGGGATGGGAACGGCAGTAGTTGGTAGGAGCTCCAAGATGGGGTTGGTCATTGTTTTGTTACCCTGGCTATTTCATTGTTGTTCTCCTTCTTGTGACATTTGATAACAAATGGGCAATATTCATGAAATTTTATTAATTTTTATTCATATGAATTCAAAACTGCTTTGATTTTGTTTCGAAAACCACTGTTTTACATCACAAGCAAATTCAAAATGAGTTAATTCTACATGGGTCACTGATAAATGTGAAAATTCTGTATATCATACTCATAATTTGATATTTCTATATAACTCACTTACAATATTAGTCAATACAAAAAAATTATTTTTATTTGCTATTGTCACTCTACTTATGTTAAATTTTACCCTAAGTTTGAAAATGACTATTTTGCTCTTTTTTTAAAATTCAGCGTTAGGATTTAGGATTAGATTTATTGTCACTCACTCTATTTACATTAAATCGTATCTGAATTTAAAAATGACTATTTTACCCTCCTTTTAAAATATAGGGGTAGGATCATGGTCCCTAGACCCTAAATCCTAAACCCCTAACACTAACTCTAACCCTAAAAGAATGACAAAATAGTCGTTTTTAAATCCAGGATAAAATTTAACATAAGTAAACTGATAATAACAAACAAAAGAACTTTTTTGGTATTTGCTAATATTATAAGTGAGTTATATGAAAATATCAATTTGTTGATGAGTTATATGAAATTTTCACATTTGTTAGTGACCCACGTGGGAAAACCCCAATTAAAAACTCCTGCTACTACACTACTTCTACAATCAACCAAATTAAACTAAATTTTTTTAAGAAAAGTATTTCAGTTGTTGGTTATTCAAACTGACTATCCAAATTGACTTTGGTATCTTAACAAGTCTAATCATTTTCATCCCAATCAGTGGATTCCTCTATTTTTCCCATAATCCAAGTGACAGATACAAAATAAATAAATTAATAAAAATAAATAAATAAAAAGAAGAGATGAAGAAAAAGACAAACTCTTCCTCTCAAAACTGGTATGACGCCTTTTGCTTCATCTTCATCTTCCAACTCCAAACAAAACCAAAAAAAGGAAAGGAAAAAAAAAATTTCAAAACATCTCAATTTATAAACTAATCTAAAAAGAAGTCTTAATACGAAACGCTGACGTCGATTTCGATCTCGATTCCGATTTTGTATGAGGGGCCACGATGCGTTCTCGCCCTTCAAGTGACATCGTAAAAATTCTCTTTTTTCATTCAATCTCATATTTGTTTGGTTTTCTGTTTGAAATTTGGAAAAAAGATTGAATCTTTTTGGTAATTGGAGGCAGAGATCGAGCTCATTGACGGTGGGTGAGCGGTTGTGCGCGGTTCTCATACCGTTTATAGCAGTAATCGAAGTGGTCGTTTTCTCCTTCGCCGATTGCTTCGACTGCCGCCCTCCTCCGATTCGCCACCGCGGGCACAATCTCCGGCAACTCGCTCGAGAATCCAGATGCTGTATGTATTCCAGATATTGATTTTTTTTTTTTTTAAAACACATTTTGTTTATTTGTTTGTTTTGGGACTAAAGTTTTGATTTTGGGAATGGTGGAAGAAGTTTCGGTGAATGACGTGGAGGCATTGTATGAGTTGTACAAGAAGCTGAGTTGCACCATTTTTGATGATGGACTCATTCATAAGGTGATTTTTCGGGATTTTCACGGAGTATTTTATATGACAAAAATGGGGGAAATTTGAAAAATTGATGTATATTGTTGTGTAATTTTTCAGGAAGAGCTGCAACTGGCGTTGTTTAAGACTCCGTCCGGCGAGAATTTGTTTCTTGATAGGGCAAGTCTAATTTTACATGTTTAAGATGTACTATTGAATATCTTTCGAATGGTTTTACTCTTCATAAGATCGAATTATAGGTCGCTTAAAAGTGGGATGGGGAATTTATATTAGAATATGAGATATTCAAAGTGACAAGTCTGTTGTGGATGGAAAATCTTTATCTCTCATGTGCATGTATATCATAGTTTAGGAGAATTTCCAATGGTTAATTTTTGCTACGAGTGAATTATGTGTGGCATAAATTTTAGGATTTAATACCTTAAAAAAAGTACCATTTTTATATAATCTGTAGCCTTTCCGTAGCTTCAACTTTAACTTCCCTTCCTAATGTAGTATAAGAGCATCTGTAGTCGTGGGCTAAAAACCCAAAATTTGGAAAATTTGGAAAAAAACATGCTGCAGTCGTCGGCTAAAAACCCAAAATTTGGGTGTACGAGGTACTGTAGCTGGCCAAATATAGCAGACGGTTTGGCCAAATGCCAAATATAGCAGACGAATCATTTTCGTTCGTCCGTCAGAATTGACGAATGATAATCCTTCGTCTGGTAGGTGAGACGAAGGGTTAAATTTTTAAAAAAAAGGGACGGACGATTATAGTTCGTCAATCTCAACGGACGAACAATAATCACTCGTCCCAGGTATTTTTCCAAATTTTTTTTTTTTTTTTCCGTTTAGTGCTTTTAAAAAAAAATTTTAAAAAAATTAAAATGGGACGGACGATTATAGTCTGTCAATTTGAGTAGACGGGGTATAATGCACCGTCCGTGTACTGTTCACTGTTTTTTTTTTTATTTTTTTTGTCCTTTAGTGCAAAAAAAAAAAAAATTTAAAAAAAATTTAAGGGACAAAGAATGGGACGGATGATTATGGTATGTCAATTTGATGAGACGGGGTATAATGCCCCGTCCGTCTACTGTTCACAATTTTTTTTTTTTTTTTTTTTTTTTTTTTTTTTTTTTTTTTTTTGTCTTTTAGTGTAAAAAAAAAAAAAAAATTAAAAAAAACCCAAAATTTAAGGGACAGACGATTATAGTTCGTCAATCTACATGGACGAATAATAATCACTCGTTTGGCTATTTTTTAGCATCGAACGACTGCAGCAACATTCTCTTTTTCCTATTTGCTATTTGCTATTTAGCCAAAATTTGGCATGAACGACTACAGATGCTCTAATGATACAATACTGATTTGATAAGAGGTTTATTGTGTACTTAATAAATGAACTTAGATATCTTTTTAGTTGTTTTTTTAATATAATAGGATGTATCTAAGTTCTGTACCAACTATTAATTTTTTTATTTTCGTTGTAGGTTTTTGATTTATTTGATGAAAAGAAAAATGGCGTTATTGAGTTTGAGGAGTTTATCCATGCACTTAGTGTCTTCCATCCTTGTGCTCCTGTTGAAGATAAAATTGATTGTAAGGGTGAAGAATACGATAATTAATTGTTCAACCTAGTAGATATGCAAAATTTTATGCTAAGCGAGTCTTTCTTTTCTGGATTTTCTGCAGTTGCTTTCAGATTATATGACTTGAGACAAACTGGTTACATTGAGCGGGAAGAAGTAAGTTTCTATGAGTTTGCTAGAAATTTTTCTGCCATGTTATGAATTTTCTACAAATGAATGAACCTGCTATCTTGAAGTAGCGTGCTATCCATTTTCTTCCTACATTTTTTATTTTCTTTGTTGTTTCTGTTCCGTTTATCGTCCAAGCAAGTATTTCTCTCCAAGTCGCGTACTGTTTTTAGCCTTCTAATGAAAAAAGAGATAGCTACGGTAGTAAGTCTGTTTTGGCATCATTAGGTTTCCTATTGTGTACTTCTACTTAATGTGTTAAAGACTTTTGTGCATGGATACCTTAAAATGTAATTAATTTCCTTAATGTATCTTTTTAATATAAATGGTGCCATGCTGTTGTCTATTGTCTATAAACTGGAAGACACAATAATTTGAGATAACCTGGCCCCCTAATGCCAACAAACGATGCTAAGACCACAGAATAACATTTTGAGACAGTTTCCTATCCATTTTCTCAACTATTCTTCTTTCCTGTTTTGCAACGTAGACTACATTTAATGGAGGTTGCACTTGTGAGTTGGCTCATGCAAATGAAGGGGGACTTGCAACCATGATTCAAGTTGCAATGTGCTGTTATCGTTAAACATACAACTCATTCTTTTTACTACCCCATTTGCAGTGCAACCATAGTTGCATTCATTGTGGCCTCATAAATATTGACACCTATAGAGAATGTTAATTTGACATCAGGTAATAATATAGAATCAAAATTTTGCATCTGCAGTATACATGAATACTTTTATATGCCATAATTATTGTATAACCATGAGGATTTTGTTCGACAGAGAAGAGTCAATTAGTGTTAGGCTGGTATCTAGTCTATTGCTACAGAACTTGCTATAACATCGTATAGATACTGAACACATTGGGCAGTTGAATTCTCTGTCCAAATACTTTGTTTTTGCTACTTTGAAACAAACAGTAGGTATTATCTCACAATTTATAGGCCAATAAAACTATCAGTGACTAGATCAGGCAGTCGGGTTAATTAATTACATAATTACAGTGAATAATCAGAACGAACTTGAATCTGTAAACCTTTGGGTATACTGCTCATTCTGTCCTTCCCAATCCCATGGACTAGTGGGTCATATTGCTGGAGATATTTTCAACAAAAAGAAATATACCTACATGACAGGGCGTCAAAGGAAGGAGAAAGCCTACACCACCCATGAATGACCAAATGATCAAATGGAGTATAACTTATTACTTGTTAATTTATTGCATCATTTGGCTGTCAATGTTATTTATTATTATATGAAAGATCCTTTCTTTCTACCTATGTAGCTGATATAACATGTCGATTGTCTGAAGCATGTGATTCTTGCTACACTGCTACTGTTAATAATGCATGTTCTTAAGGGAAATGACTTACTATTTAGTTGCAACATATTTCCAGGAATTGAAAATTGGATTTTTTTTATCATTGATCTTGTTTACATCTAAGCCAACCTGATGCCATGTTTCCTGTCCACTTCTACTGGTTTTCTCCATCTAATACTTTATGTTTACTTGTTGATTTCTATATTCATATGAATCATATCCTGTCACAGCTAGCTTCCCCTAAGTATTTGGTTAACTACATCCTGGTGGTCTCCAAATTGTAATAAATTTCTTATGCTATGTCAGTATTTTATTAGGTAAAGCAAATGGTGGCTGCAATTTTGATGGAGTCGGACATGAAACTGTCAGAAGAACTTCTGGAAGCTATAATTGACAAGGCAATTTATTATCAGTTTACACTGCCTTCTTTTTGTGATATATTTGGAATTTATAAGAATGAATTTTAACCTTTGGTCATTCGTCCACAGACATTTGAAGATGCTGATGCTGATGGGGATGGGAAAATCAACAAGGAAGAGTGGAAGGAATTTGTTATTAGGCACCCTTCTCTTCTGAAGAATATGACTCTCCCTGATTTGAGGTTCATTCGCTAGTTATATACTTTTCCATTGTTCAAGCCATCTTTATCCCTCCAATTATCTGCTTAGTTTTTATTTATGTCTTGGTGTGTGTTAGTGATAGGACATAAATCATTTTGGCTGGATGATAACTGAAGCTTATGAGTGAAAATTGAAGAAAATAAATTAATAAGTTTTACCCTCCCTACCTTTCTTTTCCTATGATGGAAGGAACCCTCTACCAATTTAAATGTTATATTGTATATAGTTAGATGCTTCACATCAAACCAAAATAAAATAAAGATACACTGAGAATCTTTCTTAGGATCTAGCTATTCTTTTAGATTATATTGGCAATTCCAAACAATTTTCCATACTAGTATCATGATGATGGTCGGGCGATATGCTCTCATCATCCTCTGGTTCCAGACATGCCTTTTGCGAGAAGCCAAATTTCCTTGTGGTAGGCTACAATCGAAGGATGGTGGTGAGTGGTGACATTCTAAAAAAAATTTGTTGAATTTTAAATTGGTGAATTGGTGGTGAAGATTCTTCATCACTGAGAGTCTGAGATGCCAGGGGGCATATTGGTCGCATTGGGGGACATTTAAACATCTAGACCTGTGTATAGGGTTTTAGTCTCTAACATATTGTTGAGCGTTCAAGTATTAGAAGTTTTGAACTTTTTTTTGAATAGTTTTTTTTTTCTTATTATCGTAAAACTTCAATGTAATTTCTAAGGTAGGTTTGTAATAGAATTGTGACTATTGACTCAAAAAACAAAACAAACAAAACAAAAAAGTGAATTACTTCAATTTTTTGCCTAATTATAACTACTAAATATGGAGTACAAGGCTCATTTCTTATATGTAGGAGATAGGAATTAGGGCAATCATTATTCAAAATAAAAGCTGTAATGAATTTTCTTTGATGGAACCAGCTTGTATGCTAGATCCCGCACCCTTCTTCCCCAAAAAAAAAACTGTGAAAATGCCATGTAGTTTCAAAAACAGTATGATGCAAAAAGGAAATTTTGTTAATGCTGTTTATTATCGTGTAGTGATGTCACAACCGCTTTTCCAAGTTTTGTATTCAACACTGAGGTTGAGGATTGAAGAAAGACAAGGCAACAGAAGATATACCCCGTTGAACTGCAGAGAATTTGTGAACCATATGCACATATGTGCAAGCAGAATTTTTTTGTTTGAAGAGCTGAAGGTGCGGCTCAGCTCAGAGAATTGCTATCAACAAATGCAATAATTTTATGATCCACCTTCCCTTGAAGCTCCATCTGCTCGTCTAGTTTGATTGCCCACGTTATCATTAACGATGCCAGTAGTGGGAAGAACTTGTATGACCAGAGAAGGGGATGGGGAGGTCCAGTTTGTTTGCAACTGTAATTCTTCAATTCATTCATTTAGGCGATTTGTTTAGCTGTGTGTATGTGAAAGAAGATCCGATTGTTTCAAGAAGCTGTCAGTTTCATATTAAACATGAATTTGTTTCTTTGGTAATGTAAGGTGTACGTTGGTTGAGAAGAACCGTATGGTTATGCTCAAAAGATTTTGTTTGTGTTTTCTTTTTATCAATTTTCACTTGTTAGCACTTTATTGTACAAGAATCTTCTCCAGCAAACAAAATCAATGACTTGAGTTGGTTCATGCGATGGGAATTTTTCTACCGAAGAGAAATTCGGTAAAACAATACATAAAATTTCAAGATTATTAATATTATTCAAAAAAAGTTGTAGCGATAAAATATATCACATATAGTAAAATACTAGTTCTTAAGTAAGAAAGTCATAAAACTTTTTTATTGGAGAAAAGGCTTAAAATCAACAATAAATATTTGAAGTGTAGTACGAATGTTTCGTTTGACCTCACTGTCGTCACAAATATGTAAGTGAGCATGAAGACTGTCTCATATGTCATAATGCACTGAGTTACAAACACAGTACAAGTGTATATGTTGTAGAATGAATTATGAGACTGAAGTTTTTGTACCAGAGCTCGTGTGCAATAAGTTAACCCACATTAAGGATACGAAAGATACCAACAACAAAAACTAATGGTAACTCAGCTAGCAATTGGGAACAATTCATCCAATGCTAAAGAATTTTCCGATGTAAAGATAGAATCATACAGATTATACGTCCCAATAGCAAATGGACATAATCATAAATGCACAGAATTTCCAATAAATTAACCCTTTTTTTTTGGTGGGGTGGGGTGGGGGGGGGGGGGGGGGGGGGGGGGGGGGGGGGGGGGGGGGGGGGATCACAGCCATCATATTCAGTTAATGGGAGAATAAGGAAACAAACTCAAAAATTGGGAAAGGTACATCTACAGATAATGCAAGTAAAAGTAAGTAACAATAAAAACCTCCAACATCCTTGGAGGATTGGGCACAAATCTATAGAAATCACTATGAAGAAAGCAAAAGAACAAGAAAAACCCGCCAAGAACCGTGGGGGATAGGTCACTCCAGAGTAGGGCCGATCTTAATCATCATAGTGCTATGTCGGAAATGCTCCTGTGATGCAGGCCCTCGCACCTGTAGCAGTTGTCTCTGCCAAAAAATGTATCAGATGCATAACCTGTGTTAGTCTACCATAAATACTATTACTTGTATTACGAAAGTAGAAGTTATTCATTTCTATGTACCATGCATCTCTCGTGTCCTTCGTAAGCCTAGCAAACCTTGAACCCACCCATTGGTCCTCATAGTTGATAAGATGCTCATTCGTTCCAAGAGCTCTAAGCACTTCCATCCACATAGCCTTGCTCCTTGCACAATGTAGTAGCAAGTGATCCTTAGTTTCTAATGATGCATAATAGAATCCACATTTTGTCGCAACACTAGGTTGTCGCTTGGTAAGGTTCCCGTGAGTAAGAATAGCATCGTTGAGGAAAGTTGATGACAAACAATAAGAAGACTGACATTTAGGGGTCTTTGCTTTCTAGACGACAGACGACCAAGAGGGTATACACCCTCTGAAGTTAATGCGTGAGTACAATGCCCGCACCAAGAACAAGCCCTTTGCTTTCAGTTCCCAAGCCCTTTCTATCATGTACGGAACCACACCGCACCCCTTCTTGGGTTATGTGTGTTCGTAGCTCCTCCAATCTTGATTGTACCCCCTACGGTATCCTGCCCCTAAACGTTGGCCTCCGATCCCCCTTTTCCAAGCCCTCACCACCATGCAGTGTGGTTGGGAAGCTATATCATATAGGTCCAGGAATAACTCGCGTACGGGATGCGCACCACACCACCTATCTCACCAGAATCTGGTAGTGGTACCATTACCTATATATGATGTGGATCCCTTACTAACATGCCCATAAGCTTTCGTGATACTTTTCCAGAACCATGAGGTCCTTGGACCCACACGGAAGCCCTGCAGCTGCGTCCCCAAGCCATGGAGGTATCTCTGAATTGAATCTTGCCACCCTTCTTCGTTGGGGTCTCTGAATTGAATCTTGCCACCCTTCTTCGTTGGGGTAAAATATTTTCCACCACCACTTTTCTAGGAGGCAAATATTCATATTCTTCAGGTTGATGAACCTAAGCCCCCTAGGCTCCTATCGTATGCACCCTTTTTCCCATCTAATAAGGTGGTAGCCCTTCCTTGTGTCATCTACCCCCTTCTGCATGAATCTCTTCCTCACCATGCTGATTCTATTAATCACTCATTTGGGGATCTCAAGAAAGGGCATATAGTAGGTTGGCAAACTAGACAACACATAGTTGATAAGGGTCACCCATTCCCCAAGGGAGAGCGATTTACCTTTCCAGTCATCCAGCCTTGCCTCCACCTTGTCGATAATAGGCATCCAATATGCTTTCTTCAGCTTACCTGGTCTTATAGGCAGACCAATGTATTTGATGGGAAATGATTCAGTCCTGCTCTTATAATAGTTGACTCTTAGTCCTGACCATACTTCAAATCAATATAGCACCCCCTTAATAGTGATTGACACTCCCACTTTACCATTGCAAAAAAAATAAAAATTGTTAAGATAAATCAGAGAGATGAAAACAATACTGATTATTAAATTGAGAAATAACTTAGTACAATATCTCCTATATATATAGGAGTAAACCATATACAAAACTAGCACAATACCCAATGTGGGACTATAATATCTAACACCCCCTCTCAAACACAGGGTGGATCAAACAGTGTGAGTTTTCCCACTAAATATCAGAATCTCTGAACAGTATGAGATTTGGTGAATAAGTCTGTCGTCTGCTGTGAAGAGGTAATAGAATGAAGTGAAATGGTCCCTACTTCAAAGCGCTCACGAACATAATGACAATCAATCTCTATATGCTTCATTTTTTCATGGAAGACCGAGTTGCTTGCAATGTGTAGTGCACTCCGGTTATCACAATGAAGAAGAGTAGCTCCTGAAAGAGTGACACTCATATATGATAACAGCCAATGAACATGAACAATCTCTCTAGTAGTAGCTTCCATTGCTCTGTACTCAGCTTTAGTCGAAGAACATGCAACAATTGCCTGTTTCTTACTTCGCCATGAAATCAGCGAATCGCCAAGAAATAGATAGAAACCGTCTAGTAGTAGGATCACCTGCCCAATCTGAATCAGAATATGCACTCAGCTCTAGTTTGGATGTATAAGGCATGAATAATGAGCGAGTAATAGTGCCCCAAAGAGATCTGAGAATCCGAAGAAGAGCGCTGTAGTGAACCGACTAGGAGCAGAAACAAACAGACTGACAACACTAACTGCGTGAGCAATATTGGGTCTGGTCATGCATAAGTAGACAAGCTGTCCAACAATCTGTCTGTATCTAGTGGGATTAGGAAGGTGCTCACCATCAGTGGAACGAAGCTTCACATGAAGCTTTAAGGGTGTATCGGCTGATCGAATGGCAGAAAGGCATGCAGCGGAGATAATATCTTATGTGTATTTCTGTTGAGAAATAAGTATCCCCTGAGATCCATGAGCAATCTCTAGACCCAAAAAATAACGTAATCTACCAAGGTCTTTCATATGGAACTGCTGGTGAAGGTATTTCTGGGTGGATGCAATGCTTACAGAGTCATCCCTAGTAATAATCATATCATTAACATAGTGTCACGCCCCGCTACCCGGAATACAGGAACACAGGCACGTAACTGAGGCCCAGCGAATGATATAAGTACGTCAACTCATATCATCCATAAGCTGTACCAGTCTTAACTCAACAATATAAGAAAAATGAATCACAACCACGCAGAAAAACATAATCACATAAACGATAATGAAATTCAATAACCAAATCTGAAATACAAGAACTTACCAAATAGCTCGATAGGCTCCAGCTCCAATCGTAGAGAACTGCTCACCAATGCCTTCTGAAAATTCTCTTTGTACACATGTTACTTGTTCATCTAAAAAGAAAGAATAATTTGTCCTTAGAGCAAGTCGTGGACATGCAAGTGGAGAAACAGTGAAACAATGACAATAAAGGTATAGCAATGAATTCAAATGAACGATGAAGTCAATAGTATTGAATAGTGTAAAACAGATAACAATATAATATGCATTAAATACGATTTACCACGATAACGATAAACAATACCGATAAGGACAATAATAATGATAACACTGTTCATTGAGATAACAATATGCAATGATAATGTGGTGGGGCCTTAAGTCTATTATTCATTTTTTTAATCCTAACTAATGCACGTACTACTGTGTCCCATGTGTGCTGTACCACAGGTTCGATGCATACAATCAATTTCGTTTAGATTAAGATGGTAGACTCTATAGTTCATGTACTGGGTATGATGACGATAACGATAAACACTGGACATGTGTAATTTCTTACACGATGCCGATAACGATAAACACTGGACATGTGTAATTTCTTACACGATGCCGATAACGATAAACACTGGACATGTGTAATTTCTTACACGATGCCGATAACGATAAAACACTGGCCATCATCCGAGTACACTTACTATATTGTCAACTACCCTAATCAACCCTTAACCCCGGCTTTGATTTATTCAGTTAACACACATTAATGCAATTAATAAAGGGCGCTAGAAAAAGGTGACAACAACCCTAGGATCATGCAATATACTCTATACAATTAATGCACCAAATATAACATTATAAACACAATTGTACATTATAAAATATAGAATCCCAATTCTGGACAGCAGTAGGTTGCTGTACCAAAATCAGAATTCCCGTTGCTCCAGGGCAGCAAATGTGGATCCGTCAGGTGGTCTAGAAACTAGACTCCTGCCCGGTTCCAACGCATACTTAAAAGCGACATTCCGACAACGGTAGCTAGGTGAAATTCAGTGATCTTTATAGGTTTTAGTTTCTGGCTGGGTGTAGATGTTATCTAATTTTAATTATAAAGGCAGTAAATAAATATTATAAAAATCAGTAAAAATACTTTTTAACACCCTAAACATGTTATTTACAAATCTGGAATTTATCTTGGCCATATATGATCATTAGTTCACTTAATTCATAAGCCTAACCTGTTATGTACGTAAATCTGTAATTACAGCGCAGCTGTGGTAAAAGGTTCATAACTGGGGCAGTATATGTCCGAATTCGAAAGTTCTGGTGTCTATCGGCATCTAGACAGATAGGGCTACGATTTACTTTCAGGAAGTTTCTGATTTTAATGAAGGGATCTGGGTCGAAACAGCACATTAAGGTTCAGGTTAGCGTAATTTTCAGAATAGCCAACATGTTCATTTTAAATAAAATGGTTAAAAATTAAGGGTAATAAATTGGAGTTTAACTAATAATAATCACAGCGAAACAATCTTATGTGAACATGGTATTAATGTAGGTGATGTCCAACATTCTTATAATTACTATTCAACAATCTCGCAATAACAATCACATTAACAATCAACTAATTTTCTACAATCTACTATAGCTAATTGTCATTTAATGTCATGATATGAAATGTGTCTATAATTTCCTATTTTTATAATCAATAACTATAACTATATGGTGTATGAATATCTCTATACATTAGAGGCAAAAAGATGGCACGATGTCGAGACTACCACTTGGATTCGCTCGTGTAAATCCGTGACATCTCAACGATTAATACAATAATATGTTACGATTTTAAATAGGATCCACTTGCGGAATTCAATAATAATTATCGAATATGATACAAAAACATTCGATAGAAATGACTTGCCTTTTACTTTGTAGACGGTTCGAAAATAATTACAGAATAACGGGATCAGAATCCCGGGGAGCAATCCCAAGAGTGCGTGCGAAGACCGTGCGAAGAAAACTAGTAGATAGCAATAATCCTTCACACAGGATCCGTCCAGAACAGCAAACGGCAAAAGCGATCCGCTGTGAACACAACGCGGAACAGCAAACCCACCAATCAGATCCTCCTGCACACCGGATCGAAGCCCAGAACAGCGAACACCAATTTTGGGATCCAGTCACACTCAACACCAAACAGGGAAATCGACGAATGGGCAATCTCCTTCTTCCTCAGCAAGGAGAGAGAGTGCCCGGGGACAAGCGGCGACTGGAGGCGCACGGGACGACGGCGAAGGTTGCGGCAAGGCCGAAGATGACCACCGCGGCGGTGGTGGTTGGTCGGGAAGCGACTCAACGCCTGCTTGATGGCGGCTCTGTTTTTCGCGATCGAACAGGGGAGCGATGGCGGTGCGAGGCGTGCGGCTATGGAGAGGCGATGCGGGGTCTGGCCTGCGACACGTCGGAGGTCGCGAGGGTCGTGGAGGCGCGACGCGGTGACGGGACAGTCACTGCAACGATGGGATGGGAGAGCTTGGGTTCTTCGGTTGGGTTAGGTTCGAACGGAGGGCGACGGAGATGGGGATGAGGTGAGGAGTGGTGGCGGTGGACGGAGTGAATGGTGGAGGCGAAGGTGGTGGTGGGTTTTGTGGGTTCGACGGTAGGGGTGAGCGGGACGGAGCAGTGTAGGAGGGCGAGAATGGGGTGTTGGGGTTTTTGGTTTTGTATTGATTTGTTTACTCTATTGTTTTGCTTTGATTCTGATTTTGTGTTTTAACAGAGAAGGAAAGGGAGAGAGAGAGAGTACGGGAGGGAGAGAGATATTAGGGGAGGTTACAAGATAGTGGGAGAGATTAGAGGGCCAAATATTAGGGATTTAGTTACCCAATCATTGGGAGTTACTGATTTTGGAGAGTGAGGAGAGTGATTAGGGGAATTGATAGATTAGTCCGTTAGGGAGAGATTGGGGGTAGTATGGGTTAGTGGGTTTGGGTGAGAGATTCATTAGGAGATGGGCTTGATTATTGGGTTTCAAATCAATTAATTAATTAATGTAACATATATCAAAAATTGATGGGCTTTAATCAATAATAATAATAATAATAGAAATGATAATGATAATGATAATAATATATATATTAGAATTTGAGACTAACAATTTATTAAAATTCATACCGTAATAATATAACAAATAAATAATCTATCAAATAAAAATAGAAAATTACATTGTTGTTCAAAGTATATATAATCGTCTAGTAGAAAATTCTTAGTACAAGATCCGAAATCAGTTGAGCACAAAACAAGTTTATAAATAATCAAAATACGGAAAAATATTTAGAAATACGTATTTACGGAAGCAGGGGTTACACATAGAGTAGTAGAAGTACCCTCCAGTGCGGTGATGACCGCATAAACATAGAATGGTCTTGAGAACTCTGACTAAAACCAACCTTAGTGATGATAAAGCGAAAACACTCAAACCAGACCCGAGGGGCCTGTTTCGGACCATATATAGCCCGACGCAGCCGGCAAACATGACGAGGAGGTGTAGGGAAGCCAGGAGGAGGATCCATATAAACAACATCAGATAGGGTACCATGAAGAAAAGCATTCTTCACGTCCATCTGGTATAATGGCCACTGATGAATGGCTGCAACAGCAAGGAGAGTGCGAATAGTAGTCATTCGTGCAATGGGAGCAAATGTCTCATTATAATCAATGCCATGCTCCTAAGTAAATCCTCAGGCTACTAGACGATCCTTGTGCCGCTCAATAGATCCATCAGGTTGATATTTGACCTTGAAGATCCACTTGCAGCTAATAGGCTGAACGCCTTCTGGCAGAGGAACGACATCCCAAGTGCCAGTCTGATCAAATGCACAAAATTTGTCTGCAATAGCTTTCTTCCACTTAGGATATTGCATTGCGTCTTGATACGTTCTGGGCTCACGTGTAGAGTGTATAGCAGTGAGATATAGAGGCTGGGGTGGCAAAACCAAACTGGTAAGAAGGACCAGTGACATCAAGTGTATAACGTGTCGGAGAGATACCAGAAGTGGAACATGTAGACTGACGAAGCGATGGTGGACTGACAGGGTGTGGGGGTGAGGATGGTGGAGTGGGTGCATGTGTCAATGGGGAAGTAAGTGGGGTGGGTGCGGGTAGTTGTGGAGATGCAGGTGGTGTTTCAGTAGGGGGAACAATAGGTGTAAGGACTGCAGGAGGTGGGAATGGAGCCAGATGAGTGGGATCAAAAGGAATGTTGGAAGATGAAGTCGAGGAGCTAGTAACAACTAGGAAATCGAGAAATCCAGCATCCTCGCGGAGGGGGGGGGGGGGTTCATGTAGTAAGGAGAGTCTTCCACAAATGATACATGTCGAGAAATGCGGATACGAGCCGCTGATGGATCAAAACAACGATAACCTTTGTGTTCGGGACTGAGACCTAGGTGAACACACTTAGCAGCACGAGCGGAGGGCTTCGTGTGCTCAGTAGGGGAGAAGTACGTAACAGGTGCACCCAAAAGTACGGAGCATACTATAGTTGGGGGGTGAGTGATAAAGAGCCTGATAAGGTGTCGTACCAGCTAGGGCAGACGAGGGAGTAATGTCAATAAGACTTACAGAGGTCATGAAAGCTTCAGCCCAGAAAGAACGAGGAGCGGAAGAGGAGAGTAAAAGAGCACGAGCTGTCTCAAGGATATGACGATGCTTGTGTTCAGCTACACCATTCTGCTCATGTGTGTATGGTCATGATTGTTGAAAAAGGGTGCCGTGAGACTGAATGATCGATCTCATAGTGGTGGAGGTGTACTCACGAGCACCGTCCGATCGGAAAGTCTTGATGCGCATACCGAACTGAGTGTGAATCATAGTCACAAAGAACCGATAAATATTAGGTATCTCAGATCGCTGATGCATAAGAAAAAACCCATGTATGTCTAGTGAAGTCATCGATGAAGGCAACATAATAGAGATAGCTTTCCACGAAGGTATGGGAGAGGGTCCCCATATGTCAGAATGAACAAGTTGAAAAAGATGGATGGTTTGAGAAGTGCTTTTATGACTAAAGGGTAGTGCGATGTGTTTGGCCAAATGGCAACCCTAGCAATCAGATAAATTTTTAAAAGTAAGAGAACCAAGAACACCACTACGGGCTAAAGTCTGGAGACGAGGCACATTAATATGACCTAAACGTCTATGCCACAGATCAACATCAGAGAAAACAATACCCGTAAAACTAGAATGAGAGTGATGTGCACGAAGAAAATCTAGATGATATAGACGGCCCTGACGACTAGCATGCCCAAACTCCTCTCCGGTGCATGAATGAGTAATAGAATAATCGAAAGAGTCAAAAGTAACGACAAGACCACTATTGCACAATATACTAATAGAAATAAGATTTATGGATAAATAAGGAGCATAAAGAATATAAGATAATGCAAGAGTGGGAGAGCTAATTGTTCCTGAGTGTGTAACGAGAAGTGGTGAGCCATTAGCTGTGTGTAGAGATGGAGAGTGAGAGGAAAGTGCAGTGTAGGTGATGAACAGTGTCTGATTACTAGTGAGATGATGTGATGCACCAGAATCTAAAATCCATAACAAATTCATACCAGGAGTAGCAAAAAATGTAGGAGCAGAGGATCTAGCATTGATAGATTAATCCATAAGCTGTAGTTCCAGCTAAGTGAGGCATTGCTGAATGATGCGGTTTGTTTCTGGGAGACGTGTGGATGCACCAGGTGTGAGTTCGGACTCGATTTGTATTGAAGGAGAAAGCTGCTTGTCTGCCGACCCTCGGAGTGACCGGGCGGTACCTGCGACGGGCTCGGAATGAGGTGGATGTCTGGGCTCGGATCAGAGGGTTCGGATCCGAGGTCTTGTGTACCTGCAGACGGTCCTGAAACACCGGGGTTTATCCCGGTGGCGGACCCTCCGACGATCTAGTCAGTCTCTGTGAGAGAGTAGCAATAACTAGGTGAATTTAAGTGGCAAAAGATTGGTTACCTGAAAAGGTGGGTGAGGGTCTTGTATTTATAGGGAATCCCAACCGGGTATGGATCCACTTGGGGGCCGGGTCTGGACCCAAAAGCCCATGGGCCTGACGTGGCAGGAGGCCCAAGGGGTTTAGGGCGGACGTGGCAGTGCCCAGAGTGGTATAGGGCTGACATGGCAACGTCCTAAGTGGTATTTAGAGCTGACATGGCTGATCATGGGTCTCCTGCGCCTTTGGGAGAATCGGAGGGCCTAGGCTGTGTCAGGTCATCCTCATGCCTCGCCAGGATGGGGGGACGGCCCGTGGGGCTGTCATGGATCGGAGGCCGAGGACCATTGAGGCTCGTCGGATACGAGAAGACCAGTTCTGTGGAGGTGAACTTGAGGCTCGGTGCCGACCCTGTAGTGGCTCGAAGCCGAACTAGATTGCTGTTTTTACCATTTTTGAGTGAGAGTTGTATTGGGCCCTGGTTGGGCCACAAGCCATTTTTACCCTACCACACAAGCCCCCCACTCCTGCGGGGGTGCGGGAGCTAGCCGTGGAGGAGTGTTTATGGTTGGAGAAATGGGATGGCAAATCACTGGGCCTTTATGAGGGGGTTGTCCTGATGTTAGAGCGATCCTCGAGCCGGCGAGGGTCTATGGGTCGGCAAGGGCGATGGCGAGCCGTTGAAACTTTCTGAGAAGATTACCTGGTGCTAGACCTGACCTCGAGCTGGCGAGGGATTACGGGTTGGCAAGGGCGATGGCGAGCTGTGGAGCCTTCCTGAGAAGACTACCCTGGTGCTAGACCTGACCTCGAGCTGGCGAGGGATTACGGGTCAACAAGGGTGATGGCGAGCCGTTGGGCCTTCATAAGAAGCCCACCCTGGTGCCAGACTTGACCTCGAGCTGGCGAGGGATTACGGGTCGGCAAGGGCGATGGTGAGCCGTGGAGCCTTCCTGAGAAGACTACCCTGGTGCTAGACTTGACCTCGAGCTGGCGAGGGATTACGGGTCAATAAGGGTGATGGAGAGCCGTTGGGCCTTCCTGAGAAGACCACCCTGGTGCCAGACCTGACCTCGAGCTGGCGAGGGATTACGGGTCGGTAAGGGCGATGGCGAGCCGTGGAGTCTTCCTGAGAAGACTACCCTGGTGCTAGACCTGACCTCGAGCTGGTGAGGGATTACGGGTCAACAAGGGTGATGGCGAGCCGTTGGGCCTTCCTGAGAAGACCACCCTGGTGCCAGACCTGACCTCGAGCTGGCGAGGGATTACGGGTCGGTAAGGGCGATGGCGAGCCGTGGAGCCTTCCTGAGAAGACTACCCTGGTGCTAGACCTGACCTCGAGCTGGCGAGGGATTACGGGTCAACAAGGGTGATGGTGAGCCGTTGGGCCTTCCTGAGAAGACCACCCTGGTGCCAGACCTGACCTCGAGCTGGCGAGGGATTACGGGTCGGTAAGGACGATGGCGAGTCGTGGAGTCTTCCTGAGAAGACTACCCTGGTGCTAGACCTGACCTCGAGCTGGCGAGGGATTACGGGTCGGCAAGGGCGATGGCGAGCCGTGGAGCCTTCCTAAGAAGACTACCCTGGTGCTAGACCTGACCTCGAGCTGGCGAGGGATTACGGGTCGGCAAGGGTGAGGGCGAACCGTTGTGCCTTAGAATGTTTGAGCGGGGTAGCCCGCTGTTTTTGTGGAGCATTGAAGGCGCTCCGGGATCTGTGTGATGTTCCAATTTCTCAGGAGCCTTAATTGCGCCGCCTAATAAATGCATGGCGCATGGGCTTCCGTCGTTTGGCTTTTCCCGTGTCATAAAGGCCGGCCTATGGGGGAGGCTATAAGTACCCCTCCTCCCACAGCGGGTTGGATCACAGCAAGGGTGGTCCATTGGCCATCAGAGGTGTCTGCTCCGGCGGACGTCTGTCTCTTGCAAAATTTTACCCCCGATCGTGTCGGAGAGGTGGTTACTCTGCCGCCCGGATCTTCTCTTGGATCTGATGGTTCTGATACGGTTGCCAGATCCAGGGGAGATCAGGGCGAGAGGGGTAACGACCGAAAAATCCGGACCGGTAGATAAGGGGCCTCGGATTGGTGGTGGCTCTGCCGTCTGGATCCTTTTTCGGGTCAGACGACCCTGACAAGGTTGTTTGGCCCGAGAGAGATCCAGACGGGAGGGGCATCAACCGTATTCCGGACTTGGGGCTGAAGAGCCTCGGATAGAGGGGTCGTCTCCGATTGGAGGTTGGCCAATCTGTCTTCCGATAGGGCTCCAGGCGATGGTGGTTTCTGTCCCACCCTCGAACAGTTCGGGGTTTCGGCTTGCCGAGGCCGTAAGCCCCGAGCTGCTCGCGGGTGAGAGGGGAACCGACCGAGCCCTGGAGCCCGGGGCGTCTGTCGAAGGACGGCGCCTTAAATCTTAAGTAAAATATTTTCTCCGCCGAATACTCCATCCGAACCGACTCCTGCGTCTGGCTGCCAGCCTGGCACTGGATGACGTCAGCAGCACACGTTTCGAGGACGTGGCGTGATTTTTCAGGCGGCAGTTGTACGTCAATCAATGAACAGTAATTGCGGAAATCGAGGAGTCGTTTTCATCCTCTATAAATATTCCCCCCTCTCCCTCTTTCGCCCACTTCTTTCTCGCTGCTTTCCTTTTCAAAAAATCTTCTAACACTTCAGCGCTCGTCCTTGCAGTTTGCTGTACTAGGCTCGTCCTTCCGAAGCAACCCCAGGTTAGTTGGTAAGTCTGTTTAGTTTAGGCACAGATGGATAGGGCTCAGTCTGGCTCGTCAGCGTCGACGTCTAGGGGGGAAATGAAACCTACCTCCAAATCGACGTTGTGGGAGGAGCCCGTGCTTGAGGAGGAGTCAGTACACGCTGCGGAGCCTTCCGATTCGGTTTCGTGGGAGGAACCAGTAGGTGAGGAGGGGGTGGTACACAATGTGAGGCCGTTACGCTCCCGAAATCCCTTCATGGTGGAGAGTAGCGAGTCGGAGGAAGCGATTGATGGTTCGGACGGTGCCCGTGTTCTGGAGTTGACTTCCGAGGAGGAGGGAGGCGAGGGCGACACAGTAAGGAGATCCACAGTTCAGGGTGCGGGTTCGAGTTCCACGCCGACTGGTCTGGGGCCATTATCTACCCCCTCGCCGGAGCGAACCAAGAAGAGGAAGAGGGCTCCGAGGAAGGCAGGGTCGAGGACTGGGGGTTCGAGCCAGGCGCCTGTTTACTGCAATTTGATGACAGGTTCGCCCGTACAGCCGATGCCTTTTCGTCAGTATCCCGACGACCTCTCTGACAAGGAGCTCTTTGGCGTGCAGCCTTCTTCGCCGAGTCGAAAGAGGGTGATGATGGACGCGATTCCGACCGTCTTGGAGGGCGGGGACTTGGAGGTTTTGCAGCTTGCGTACCACATAGGGCCCGGCTACGAATTGATGTTGCCGAGCTCTACTCTGCGCCCAACCGATCCCCTTTCTGCTTGGTATTGCGTCTTCCCAGTGGACGCCTTCATCTCCGGGCTGAGGCTGCCAGTCCATCCGTTTGTTCGGGATGTGCTGAACTGGGCCTCCTTGGCGCCGATGCAATACGGGCCGAACTCTTGGAAGCAGATTATCTGCTTTGTGCTGATGTGCGAGGAACAGAAGGTACCCCTGCGGCTGAATGTGTTCCGAGCAATGTTGATGATCAGCTCGGCGGCTGAGGGTGTTTACTACATCTCGCCCCGGAGTAAGGGGAAGGTCGTTCACAGCCACCCGGACTCCATCAAGGATTGGAAGAAAAAATATCTGGTGATCCGGAGTGAAGAGCCCTGGGACATTCCCACTCGATGGAACCACTCCAAGCCGAGCTATCAACCGCCGAGGTCGAGGGATTTGACGGCTGAGGAGTGGGGGTTTGTCGAGCGCCTCCGTCTGTCACATAGTATCGATTGGACGAAGGTGACGGAGGCCCACCTGGCGAGCGTTGGACTGAGCCCAGCCATTCTGTGTATGTAGTTGTTTCTTTTCTCTCGATCTTTTCGTACTTTCTTGCTCATTGCTCTTAATGGATTTTTCTGCAGATATGAATGAAGCATCGATCAAGGCAAAGAGGCTCGCCCTGAAGAAGGAGAAGGCCGAGAAGAAGGGGGAGGCGACGAAGAGGCCGAGGGAGGCGTCTCTAGCCATCTCGGAGGCCCAGCTCGAGCCGAGGACCAAGAGGACTCGCTCGGAGATGGGCAAGGGGGTGGCTACTTCGAGGGGCCAGGGCCAAGCGAAGGCATCCGATCTTGACAAGGGGAAAGGTCCCTTGGTCGAGGTCGAGGAAGAGGACCCGGTGGTGGAGATGTTGCGGCAACGGTGGGCACCGGATCGGTCGGTTCGGATGGGGGACTGTCTGACCGAGGAGGCCCAGGCCGTGGAGGTGGCGGAGAAGTTGGCAACCCCTCGCGACCGTAAGGAGATGGAGAGCGAGCCCGTGGAGGTGGCATTCACGCGCCTGGCGCAGGCCACCGTGCTGGTAAGCTCGTCGACCCTATCCCCCTTGTTAATTTTGCTGCGGGAGTCTTTTTCTTATCTGCGCTTGTCGGTCGCAGGCTTGTATACAGGGGGCTAACGTAAAAAACCTCTACGAAGCGTCCCTGGCACAAGAGCGAGCTCGGGCGGATAAGAGCGAGCGGGAGATGAAGGAGATGCGGATCGAGCTCGAGGGCTCGCATAAGAGGGAGCAGCAGATGAAGCTTGAGCTCGAGGCCAAGGATACGGAGTGGGGAAAGAGGGTGGTCTCCGTGAAGAAGAAGTTCGCCAAGGAGAAGGAGGAGTTGACGGCAGCGTTCGCCAAGGAGAGGGAAGAGCTGACGAATGCGGGTCAGCTGATGGTGATCAAGGCCCAGGACGAGTGTTACGCGAAGGCCCTCAGTCATGTGAGGCACTTCTACCCGACCGTCGACCTGTCCAACTTTGAGTATGACATGGAGATCGAGGGGACACCGAAGACCCCTGGCGAAGAAGGGCCCGTTGATAACCCGGCTGTCGACCCTCCTGCGAACCCGACCGATGCCGAGGTGGGGAAACAAGTTGTGTAGTTTTATCTTTCTTTTTCCCTCTCTCGATTGTATTTGCCTTCCGCGGACTGGCCACCGCATTTTTTGTAAGAAGCAACTCAATTTATAAAAAAGGATTTTTTGACCGGCCAAGTGTTTTGACCTCGGATATTTCCGAACCTTCTTGCTTATGTGTGTTGAGTTGGCTGGTTCTCTTGTAGGTTGTGGCTCCCCTTCCCGAGGTGGACCCCCGTCGTTCCGACGTGGCGTGGCTCCGGAGCAAAGTTGAGGCCCTGGAGGCCGCGTTGGTTCGCTATCGAAAGGGGGCTCGTGACACTGATGCGGCCTTTCATTATTATCGGAATAAGTCTGAAGCCTTAAGTGAGGAGGCGAACCGGCTGAGGAGGGCGATGGTGGATCGGGAACTTGGCGGTGCAGGTCTTGGACATGCCATGTCGAGTGCCTCGGTGCAGAGGTCCTCTTCTGAGAGGTTACTTCGCGATGTCCTTGTGGAGAAGGAGATGGAGATACACCATTACAAGACGATGCTGGGTGTCTCAACATCTTCCTCAGTGGGTCGGCGAGCAGAGGGGGTTCCCTCTGCGCTGCTGCTGTTGGAATGTATGCGACCAGTTGATGCCCAGAGCTCCGTGGCTGGTGCGTCGACCATGGCTGAGCCTAAGGACCATTATGACGAGGAGAGGGCTCCTAGTCGCTCGGTCGGAATAATCTCGCCCTTCGTCGGACCCGAGGGACCCTAAGATGGCGACTTCCTTCAGTTTGAGATGAGTGGAGTGTTTCTGTAACGGTCTTTGTTTGTTTTCTCAGAACCCAATAAAGGAGTATGAATAAGGAATTCTTTTCACTCTTTGCTCTGGTTGATGGTGTAATGAATGATGAAGGTGGTGTGGTTTGGCCCTGTCGATCCGCAAGGGATCGGCGTGGGGTGTTGTGAAGTCTCCCTGGCCTGAGGCCGAGTCGGACCTACCGAGGCACTGGGGATGATACCGAAGTGAAAACTCGAGTGCCGATCCCATTGTCCGGTGTTAGGTCGGATCTGCCGAGGCGTTTGGAGTTCGACAAAAAGAGATTTCTTTCGTATAAGATAGGGAGGGCCGCTAAGACGGCCCTTTACATATGAGCGCTTACACAAAAACATATTTCCATTTAGCCAGGCTAGAACCTATGTTCGTCCCTCAAGGAACTTCATTAGGTGCTCGGCGTCGACTAGGACCTCCTCCAGCTTGACGATAGGTTCGGGAGCAGGGTCGTCCTTCTCAGGTTCGAGTTCGACGGCGTCGAGGGGGAACACACCTCCCCCGACAGTGGTCATGTAGCACGATAGCGCTGCTTCTTGGCTGCCTCGGACGGTGCCGACTCCTTGCGGGGTGGGAAATTTAAGTTTCAGATGGTAAGCCGAAGGCACCGCTTGGAGGGAGCATAGTCCGGGTCGGCCGAGCATGGCGTTGTAAGCCGCCTTGACGTTGACCACCATGAAGTCCATGGATTCGGTCCTCTTGACAGGAGCCGATCCTGCGGTAACGTCGAGGGTAACAATTCCTTCTATCACGACAGGGACGCCGGAGAACCCATGCAAGGTGTATCCGGCCGGCTTGAGTTTGCCTCTAGGTAACTTGAGGTTCTTGAAGGCTTCGAGGAAAAGAATATTAACCGAGCTGCCGTTGTCGACGAGGATTCGGCGAACTTCACAATTAGCCATGTGGAGGCTAATGACGAGGGCATCGCAGTGGGGTAGGCGAACGCCTTCGAGGTCCTCTCCTGAGAAGGAGACCGGCATCGGTTGTAGCTTGGACGAGGGGTTGTCTTGGACAGCATTCACCTCTCGGATGAAGGCTTTTCGGGAAGTATTTGATTCTCCTCCCATTGGCCCTCCGTGGACACAGTGCAAGATGAATGGCGTATCCGTGGCTCCCTCGGACTCGGGATCCCGACCCTGGATGCGGTTCGGAGTAGGGTTCGGAGACGAGAGCCTCCGGTTCTTAGCATCTCGCCGATCCCGTGGGCCTTCTCGGGTGAATTCTCGCAGGTACCCTCTTGAGATGAGTTCCTCGATTTCGTCTTTCAGGGCCCGGCATTGGTCGGTTTCATGTCCGTGATCTCTGTGGAAGCGGCAGTAGGAGCGCTGATCTCGATTCTTGTTGTTATTAGATCGGGGAGGTAGTCGGACAATGCCTTTGTCTTCGATTTCTAATAGGATGGCGGATATGTTATGTGTCAAGGGAGTGTACCTCTCGAAGCGGGGGACCGGCGGGACCTTCTTCATGGCCCCCGCGTCCCTCGGAGCCTTCTTTGATGGTTCGACTTCTTCGGCCTTCCGTTTTTCCTTCCCGGTGGCCTCCCTGGCATCTTCGGGGTTAAGAGCCTCTTCTGCCCTAATATATTTCTCGACCCTGTTGAGGTGGTCGGGAAAGTCGACGGGGGGTTTCTTCGCCAGAGAAGCCTTCAGCTGTCCATGACGGACGTTGTGCCGAAATGCAGCGGAGGCGACGCCTGGATCAAGGGAGGAGACCGACCTTGCCTCTGTGGTAAACCTCCGGACGAGCACTCTGAGTGACTCCCCCTCTATCTATCTGAGCCCAAGTAAAGAGGCGCTGGTCCTTTCGGCCTTCTGGCTGGTGACAAAGTGGACAAGAAAATTGCCCTCTAGTTGGTCGAAGGAGTAAATGGAGCCGGGGGTGAGCTTTGAGAACCATTCACGAGCCGGACCCCGAAGGGTGGCAGGGAAGGCTCGGCACAGCAGGGGATCCGAGGCGCTGTGAATCATCATGAGGGTTTTGAAACCCTCCATGTGATCAGCAGGATCTCCCTCACCGTCGTAGGTCTCGAATTGAGGTGGTCGGAAATTCCTGGGTATTTCCGCTTGGAGGATGGGGGCAGAGAAGGGAGGACGGACAGGTCTGTACCCCTGAGCCGCTCGTTGGTCGCCGTCTCCTATGTGATCGAGGCGATCCTCCATTTCTTGGAGGCATCTTAGGAGTACGCCATCGTCCTCTGGCTGGATTGTTGACGGGCGGGACACGCTGGCCTCGGCGTCCGACCCGGTTTGGGAATGGAGGGCTTCCTCCCTGGGAGCCCGTCGGAGAGCCCCAAGAATTTCTCTTCGGAAGTCCTGGAACTCCTTGTGAGTGACGGGGGCTCCCTCGACCCTGTTTGGTCGGTCTGAAGGTTGCCTTCCGACGCGGCTGAGCGCTGGCCTCCGTCCCTCGGGCGGCAGTCTTGGATGGTTCGGGGCCGGGTTGGAAGCGGCCCTTCCCCTGCTGCGGCTAACCTGTCGGTTGACGATTATCCCCCGTAGGTCGGGCTGGACTTGACGGGTGACGCTCCTTTGGGACCCCTGATGGGGAGCCCTGTGTTTTGAAATGCGTGGCTCGGCGTTAGCAGATGGTGGGGGCGAGTCTCGTCAGTTGACGGAGGAAGCAGCCCCCTTGCCCTTTGAGGCCATGAGAGTTCGGCTGTCGAGGTCCCTTGATGGTCGGGCTTGGGTCGGCTTCTGAAGCAGTGTTCCCACAGACGGCGCCAACCTGATGCAGTTTGTTTCTGGGAGACGTGTGGATGCACCAGGTGTGAGTTCGGACTCGATTTGTATTGAAGGAGAAAGCTGCTTGTCTGCCGACCCTCGGAGTGACCGGGCGGTACCTGCGACGGGCTCGGAATGAGGTGGATGTCTGGGCTCGGATCAGAGGGTTCGGATCCGAGGTCTTGTGTACCTGCAGACGGTCTTGAAACATCGGGGTTTATCCCGGTGGCGGACCCTCCGACGATCTAGTCAGTCTCTGTGAGAGAGTAGCAATAACTAGGTGAATTTAAGTGGCAAAAGATTGGTTACCTGAAAAGGTGGGTGAGGGTCTTGTATTTATAGGGAATCCCAACCGGGTATGGATCCACTTGGGGGCCGGGTCTGGACCCGAAAGCCCATGGGCCTGACGTGGCAGGAGGCCCAAGGGGTTTAGGGCGGACGTGGCAGTGCCCAGAGTGGTATAGGGCTGACGTGGCAACGTCCTAAGTGGTATTTGGAGCTGACATGGCTGATCATGGGTCTTCTGCGCCTTTGGGAGAATCGGAGGGCCTAGGCTGTGCCAGGTCATCCTCATGCCTCGCCAGGATGGGGGGACGGCCCGTGGGGCTGTCATGGATCGGAGGCCGAGGACCATTGAGGCTCGTCGGATACGAGGAGACCAATTCTGTGGGGGTGAACTTGAGGCTCGGCGCCGACCCTGTAGTGGCTCGAAGCCGAATTAGATTGCTGTTTTTACCATTTTTGAGTGAGAGTTGTATTGGGCCCTGGTTGGGCCACAAGCCATTTTTACCCTACCACACTGAAGATTAGCCCAATCAACAGGAGACGACAAGGCTGGAGTGAAGGGCATGGCCGAGGATGTAAAGGAAGAAGTACTGCAAGGAGGAATAAGACTAGTGCTGCTGTGACTGAAAGCAGATGCTGCTAGTGTCTAGATCGGGATAGGGGGCAGGACGGTGCTACCGGTATTGGAAGTAGAGGTGGGGTAGGGTGAGGAATGATGCTGGGAGAAGGTAGGAGGCCGGAGGCACAATGAAGGTGGCACTGTTGTTGTTTGAATCTGGAGGAGGAACGAGATGGGAGGGAGAGGGAACTAGAGGCGGTTGCAGTGGAGAAGTCGGTGGAGGCAAAAATATGTGGGAGAGACTGATATTCCATCCAGTAGTAGTACCTGTATTTTTTTATTTTTTATTTTTGGAAAATAGAAAACGGGTTTCGGGTGGAGTGAGAATGAGGGTTTCGGGTGTAGGGTTGTGGGTATGAGGATGTGGATATAGAGTTTCAGGCAAATAAAGGATTTGGATTTAGGGAGAGCGGCTAGGGTTCGAGAGTTTGGATCGTCAGGATTTGGTAGGGTTTCGAAGTAGTGGCGATCTAATGGGTACTCGACGACGGCAGGGGAAACTGGTAGGTGCTCTGCGGTCGATGGGAAACAGGGACGAGGTGAAGAGACGGGGGCATCGACTGGTGGAGGAGAACCGGGCAGCTGACGGGGAGAGGAATAACGGTCAAATGATGGGTTGCGACTGGAGGGGAGCAGGGTGCGACGGAGGTTGAAGTTGGAGAGGTCAACGAAGTTCGAAGTTGAGGTCGACGAAGATCGGAATGGTGAAGTTGCTGACCTTCTTGATGTTGATGACGATGTTGATGCTTTGGGTTAATTTTTTATTTTATTTTATTTTATTTTATTTTTGGATGTTAGAATTTGAGGATTTTTGGATGAAGAAATTTAAGAAAAGAAAATTTGTATAATTAGCTCTGATACCATGTTAAGATAAATCAGAGAGATGAAAACAATACTGATTATTTAATCGAGAAATAACTGAGTACAATATCTCCTATATATAGGAGTAAACCATATACAAAACTAGCACATTACCCAATGTGAGACTATAATATCTAACAAAAATAAAAATAAAAAAAATAATAAAAATGTATCATCAACGTATTGTAGAATGGAGTACCCCGCTCTAGTGCCACTATTTTGACCAGTGAGACCCACCGTTCCTCCCTACATCTGCTCAACATATAGGATAGCACATCTGCCAGAATGGTAAAAAGTAGTGGCAACAAGGGATCCCCTTGCTTGTGCTCTCATTTGCATTTGAAAGTCTTGCTCGTGGTGCCATTGACCGTTATGGCAGTTTGGCTGGTGAGGAGTCACTTCTGAATCCACACAACCCATCGTTCACCAAAACCATGCCATCAAAGATCCTCCAGGACACAGCCCCACGAAACTGTATCATAAGCATTTTCGAAGTGAAGTTTGAGGAGGAAACTCCTATTGTTTGTCATGTGATAGGGATGGATTGTCTCTTAAGCCATCACAATGCAGTCTAAGATACATATACCTTTGATGAAGCTCGTTTGCTCCTTGACTACCATTAGGTCAATAACTCTCCACAGTATGGTGGTTAAAATTTTGGTGATAATCTTAACCGAGTAGTTCAGTAATCTGATCGGTCTAAAGTCCCCTACTACATTCGCTCCCTCTTTTTCGGGAATTAGGACTATCTCAGAATAGTTCAAATGACCCAATCTCAACTCCAGGGAATAGAAATCGTTCACAATGGCCATTAGAACGTGTTTGATTTCTTCCCAAAAAACATGGTAGAAGAGTATTAGGAAACTATACGGTTCTAGAGCATTATCATTCCCTAGGTTTTTAATAGCCTCCTTAACTTCCTCTTCCCTGAATAGTTCCTCAAGCCTTGAAGGCCCTCCTCCAACCCCGATGAGCCTATTTGCCATGGCCAAAAGTCATCCGATACTAGCACTCTAAACTCACTACGGGCACCTAGCAGACTCTTGTAACAATCCTAGAAGGCAACCTTAATCTGCACCTCCTCCTGGATGATGCCAATTTCTTTTTCAATAAACTAAATAAAGTTAAATATTCTATTTGCACTTGCTAAGCCATGGAAGAAAGCTGTGTTGGCATCCCCTTCTTTAAGCCAAGTAATCCTAAACATTTGTTTCCATTTGATCTCCTCAAGCTTGTATATCCTTGCAATATCCTCCATGAGTGTAAGGAATCTAGTCCTCTCTGATTGAGTTAGGTCCCTGACCTCCTCCACCCTTCCAGTGAGTCAGTCTCCTTAAATATAACCTCTTTCGTTCTCCAATTGTGGAGAAGTGTTGCTGATCACCTCAACTTCTTGCTCCAAACCACTGCTGCCTGGGTCGCGGTTGTCGGTAGTGACCAACTTTTCCAGACCATGTGATGAAATCCTTGCAACATTCTCTCCGGAACAAACCAGAATCGAACAAGGTCTGATGTAAATCTAGGGATGGAGCGTGTAGTCATAAGTGGAAACTTGGTCTCCCAATCCAGAGAGACCAGAATGCAGTAGAGTTTTCCAAGATCGGCGAAACTTGCATGTTGGACCAATTATATAGACTATCCGGGATGGGGATATCTACCAACTCCATATCTGACACGACCTTGTTGAAATCCTCCCGCTCTGAGTCGCTGGAACCTTTCCCGTGTTGTACAAACGCAAATCTGTGATACGGAAGTCACCCCCCCCCCCCCCCGATCCAAGGATCTACCCAATGAGTTTGTATTGAATGGAGTTTCACCCAAAAGGCAGCTCTCTCGTTCACAATGTTTGGCCTTAGTCTGACAGACAAGGAGAATTCCTCATGGGATTCGTTCAAGGTCTCGAAGAGGCTAGAATTAAAACCCACAGCAATACCTCCAAAGGCTCTAACCAAAGGATTAATCAGTCAGTCATTAATTCTAACTGGATAATGTCCCTAACCATATCTCTCGTGCCTCTCACCCCCAACCCTCCAACATTTCAAAAAAAAATTCATTGGGAAACCGATCTAGGTGTATGATGCTCAACTAGGTAATGTCCTAGGTTCACCCTCTCCAACTCCTAACCTCGAATCTTATTCATGAAAAGGAAAATTCATTCATGATCGTCATCAACTGCACGTCGGCATGCTCTGGCCAGACGCAATACATCTTTATTCAACATGAAATTAAAAATAGAAGCAATTAATTGATGTGTACCTCCACGGGAGTTAGGCCCAGCAGATGCAGTATCTCTTGAATGCCCACAAGTGGCCTTGGCTCCTTCCTCACCCTCATTGAACATCATCCTCCAACTCTCACCCCAAATCCCTTGGGTGGGTCAACCAGTTGAGTGAGACTCTCAGTTGGTTTGGAAAAGTAGAATGGAATTAAAAATAGAAGCAAAGAATTGACGCGTACCTTCATCGGAGTTAGGCCCGGCAAATGTAGCGATCTCTAGAATGTCCACAAGTAGCCCTGACTCCTTCCCCACCCTCATTGAACATCATCCTCCAACTCTCATCCCAATTCCCTTGGGTGGATCAGCTAGTTGAGTGAGACTCCCAGTTAGGGTTGGATAAGTAGAAGGCACAAAACTTGGTGTTTGAGACTGTGTAAAACCTCATTGGTCCCTAACTCCACCATTTTTGGCATTTCATCACATCCCCATATTCTGACCCATCTCCAAAATCATAATACAAGTCCTCATTAGAACCGTCCCCAAGGTCCACCATCTCGGCATCGGCGATCACATGGTGGTTGTAGAGCTACGATCACCTCGGAGGGCGGTGAAAGTGGCATTCTAGTGGTGGCGAGGGATGGGATTGGTGGTGGCGGTACTAGAGGTGAGGTTAGGGGTAGTATGTGGGAGTGGTGGTGGTGAGGTGACAGCAAAGGTAGCGGGAGTGCAGGCGGTGAAGGTCGGTATAAGAGGAGGCAATTTGGCGGCAACAATGGTGATGGAGTGTTGGTGTATGCCCTAGAGGCCAATTGTATATTGACATTACTAGTTTACATTACATCATGACATTTATTACATATATGAGACATTTTATTTATTGTATTGTTTATTGTGATTAAATGAATATAATAAATTTCTTAGAATAGTAGGTTCGATACCATGAAACATCAAATGCATAACTTGATTGTGAGATCATATTGGTTGTAATCAGAACACTATTCTTAAATGTCTCTAGTCAAGTATTCTTGTGAATTAGGATAACAATAATACTTAAAGACTAGTATGTGCGTAGACTGATGACCATATCTCACGGGTCATGGATATGCGATATGAAGTCTACACATGGGTACATATTAAAGAAATAATGTACTAAACTGACCCACCATGAGAACGTTGTATGGATTGTTACGTAAGTGTCATAAGCGATTCTCACAATGACCATGGTGTACATAGTTCTTTGACTACGGTTCCTTACATGAGAAGATATATGTTTTAATGCCGTCAAACATTATCTGTAATAATGTGATTATAAAGTCGACTTTTGGATATACTATAAATCATGCAGAGGGATGTGAGTGACTTAGATAGGATTTGTCCCTCCTACATAACAGGAGCGAAATCTATGAGTCCCTTAATTGAGTGAGACTGCAACATGCATGGTCATGCTCAAATGAGTCAATATGAGTTATTGAGCTCATTTGTTTTAGTAAGTCTACTCAGACATTGAGAAACCAAAGATTGAACTATACAAAGGTGACACGCTCTATGTCTTGTGGTCAATTAAGATATCTGGACCACAGGACTAGACTACATGGTAATATTGGTCACGAATAAGTTATGTCAAATCACTACATTCCCGTTACTTGAGTAGCAGTGATCTATTGCTAGATGCCGCTCACTGTTTGTAATACTCGAATATGATTTTAGTATTACTGTCAATGTTATGAAAACATATAGGGTCACACACTTAAAATGAATCGAAATTGAGATTTAAATTCATGAGATGAATTTAATTGGGAATCCTAATAAGACTTGGATTCCTAACATGGTTGGTAATTAATTAGATTAAATGGGCCACCTAAAGTTGGAAGGCCCACACACGAACCTGACCCAGGTCAGATTGTGAGCCCAACCGCCTCACCACTCTCTTAGGGTTGGTTATATATATATATATATATATATATATATATATATATATATATATATATATATATATATGTGGAAAAGAGAGGAGAAAACCTCAGCCGTCACAGAAATTGTGAAAGAGAAAGAGAGAGAGATCGTGAGGAACATCTCCTTTCTGCAGCTAGCATCGCGTCATGAGGGAGAGCTTGATTTGATTTGTTCGTGTGGATACAGTAGAGGCACCGCAACCTTTGTAGTGCTGTGATTGACATATTTTGGAGACTCCAGATCCATCTTTAAGGTATAACTCCTAAACATGATTTACTGTTTTCGCATGGATCCATGGTTAGGTTTCGATATTTTGTGATTTTTTTTATGCTGTGTAATCTTTTATTGCCCTCAAAACCTAACATGGAGGTGGTGCTCGATAGGGGTGGTGGTGGGTTGGTAGTGATAGGAGTGGAGGTGAGGCATGTCTTACGGAGAGGTGGTGGCGGTTTGGTAGTTGTCCTGTGAAAAGGTGGTGGCAGGTTAGGGGTGGCATTCGGGCCTAGCGGGACATAGCTGGTCAGGAACAGCGAGTTTTGACCTGGGCCGGGCTGGCAGAATTGGCGGGCCGGGCCTCGGAGCTGAAATGCTGACCCGGACCTAGCCCTTGGCCCCTGGCTCGCGAGCCAGGCCGGGCCAGGTCCCGGTACAGGCCGAGGCGGTTTTTTTTTTTAAAAAACTTTTACAAAGACAAAGATGAAGAAAAATTGTTAAGAATTATCAAGAACATATAGATAAAATGGATATTCATAAATTAAATTGTTTTTTTATGAATTGCAAAGTTTAATATATAATCAAATAGATTAGCAACATTTCATACAAATTTTATCAACTTACAATATGAGGGGAACATTTGTATTTAGAGATCGAGATGACCTCTATTTAGATTGAAGAGAAGGCAGTGAACTATTGTTGTGCACTTCTACTTAACCTAAATATAGAATCTCATCCCCCTAAATTTTCCAAATATTTAGGGTACATTATTCAAACTTCATTGTACTAGATGTTCATTCGTCGCTACTTGTTGAGCCATTGTGTGCTTCATGTAAATCTTGGGTCATCTCTTCCGCTCTCATCCAATCTTCGGTGCATACTAACATCTCCAAATTCTTTGATGTCAAGTGATTCCTATTCGGGCTATAATCCTGCCACCAAGAGAAAAAGCACTTTCCGATGCAATAGTTGACATCGGTATAGTTAGCAAATCTTTAGCCATACGGAAAAGAATAGTAAAAATATTTTTATTGGTTTTTTCAAAAATGAAACACATCTACTACATCATCAATGGGAGGTTGTGCATTATACCAATTCAACTCATTTGGTAAATTAGTTCTTGGTTTTTTTGATTTTATGAGATTTAAAACTCTACTAGTTGCAAGACCCTTTCCCTTTGATGATATAGAAGAAGAAGAAAAACTAACATTTTGTGATTGTGAAGTGTTAGTTGAATAAAGTCTATCGTAACTATCATATAAACTAGTCAAAACATGCTCAAAATTTGTAGTGAAAACAACATGATTAAAATCTTGTATTTCATTGTGTGGAGCATAAGTATAAAAAAATCTCAATTAAATTTTTTGTGCCCTCTAGTGTGGAGCATAAGTATAAAAAATTCTAGTGTATCTTCTAAAAATTAATTCTAGTGTATGTTTAAAAAATTAATTGTATTGTATGTTTTAAAATTTAAATATACAAAACAAGTAAAGATAGATAAACTAGTGTTTATTATAAAAAAATGATTCTACAAAACAAATAAGTTAAATAAAATTCTATTATAAACCAGTGTATGTTAATAAAAAAATTCTAAACGAAAAGAACAAATATTTCAATAAAACAACAACAATTAAATGAATAAACTAGCGTATGATTACCAAATTTTATATAAAAAAAACCTAAGAAGAAAAAGAAGAAGAAGTACAACAAAACTCAATCTAATTAAGAGATATAAATGAGAACAAACAACAATGCTAATTCTAAAAATTATACAAATACAAAAATACCGTATGGGTGTAGAATGTAGATTGAAGAATGAATGTAGAGAGAGATGAGAGCTTGTAGTGTTGTTGTTGATGTTGTTGATTGTTGTTGGATGTTGTTGATGTTGTTGATGTAGATCCTTATAAGAGAGTAGTTGAATGTTGTTAATTGTTGTTGATTTGTTGAGAGAGGTGAAAGAGAGAGAGTTGAGTAAATTTGTGAAGAGAATTAAATAAAATGAGGTTGTATATATAGAATGCATTTTTTTGAATTTCCTAAAATATCCCCAAAAACTAGCTAGTATAGATCCAATGGAGGGTAATTTAGTAATTACACAAACACAAAATTTTATAAAAAAATCTGCAAAAGAAATAGAAAATCCGATGGCCGGCCCATGGGCCGGTTCAACCCGGTCCCGGGCTGAGCGGTCCGGGCCAGAATCGTTAGGGGAAAATGGCAGAACGGACCAGGCCGGGTTGGTTGGGCGGGTTGGCCCCGGTTCAGCCCAAGGTTTGAGCGTGCTGGGCCGGGTCGAGGACCGAGCAGGTCGGACCGGACCGGTCCCGGGCTAGCCCGACCCTAATGCCACCCCTATGGCAGGCCAGTAGTGACGACGATGAGGTCAGTTTTGTGCAAAGGTGTGATGGAAGCGGCGGGGACAGGTAAAGAAGAAAAAGGGGTAGTTGTGGGCTTGGGGTGTTGTGGGCCGCACGAAGTATGGGCTGGAGATGGAGTACAAGAGTTTGAATTTTGAGGGTGGGTTTTATTAGGGAGCTGACCCACCACCTATGACTTAATTCCTCCTTTGTTGGGCCCAGAACTCTCAAGGCCCAACTTTTCCTTAGCAAAACTAATTGGGCTGCAATTGCATCTGATTTCAAATTCAAAATTGAAATTGAATTTGCATTAAATTCATGTTCAAATCCCGCTGTATTTGTGGAAGTTTTTTGATGGCAAAGTTGTAAAAGACTCCCTTATCCTTTACTGTGAAAAGCCTCCCCTACTGTCCCTTTATCCATAGCAATTTTCACTGAAATACCCAGCTCATTTTGACCTTTGTCTTGAGCCTTATCATCCTATTTACTGTTTGATCTAACAGTCTTCGATCCAATGGTTCTAACTTTCTGATGCTGAGGCACCGTCTGCAATCATTTTTGGCCACCGCTATCGGTTCCAAGGCGACTGCGGCGCTTCGGCGATGACAACACCTCCGCATAAGACCGATCTTCCCTTATATTGAACGTTGGTGGTGATTTTGCCATTGATTTCTCATTTATCACTGGTGCTGAAGCTTCAACAGTCAAACAGAAGTGATGGTTGGTGCCTAGGATTCGAGAAATCACAAGATGAGGGATGATGTTGACATCTTTGCATCAAATCTTGGCCCGGATATTTTCTTTTCATGTTGATCCTCTATCCACTACCATGACTTCCCCAAACTCCCTATCAAGTCCTCTATGACCACCTGCAGCCAACAATGCAACGACAGCCGGTGAATGCGAATCCAGTAAAGTTCGCCTTCTTCTTGTTCAACTCCATAGTCTCATGTGCATCACGCAAATTTGAGGTCGAAATGCCCAAAATCAATTGGCTCCCTAGGCGCAACAACCTCTAGTTTGGTTGTAACTCCTGTTTTCCCGTATTTGTACTTTTATACTGTATTTTGCTTAATTGTATTCTTCTGTCTATATGAGATCTTGTATTTTGTTTCAGATTGAATAAAATCATTATTTCGCCTCGACTCAATTTTTTTGGTCCTTTTACTGAATTCATTTGTGTGCACTTTGTGTCATTCTTCATGAAGAAATGGCTATTTCTTCTCATTTATCTCTTTATCCCCCATTTTATTGCATTTTGACCAATTCTCCTGTTGGGCCCTATTCAATTCGGGTACCCTAATACCCATTAAACCGAAACCCTACTATTTAAACTCCTTAATCCTAACCCCTAACCCTAATCACTGTTTAGCCCTAACTAAACCGCCGCTCACATCTTCCCTTCCTCCGCTCTTTTCGCACGCGCAGAACCAATCCCCATCTCTGATCGCTACACTGCCGTCTCCCTCACCTTCGACCCCCGCTCCTCGTCAACCCCACCACAGCAACCACCACCGCCATTATCACCTCTCGAACCCAATCTCCATCGCCATTACCCAACTTCGAACCCAACTCCTCCAATCCCAAACTCCCGCCGTCTTCAACCTCTACCCATCGCCATTACCCCGCCAGTCTCCTCCTCATCGCCTCGCCATCGTCCCCATCCCACGACCTCCACTATCACCAACTGCCAACCCCCGAACCCATTCCCTAACTCCTCCCCTGTTCGAACCACGAACAGAGCTGCGCCGTCGTCGCGCCAGCCTGCACCGTCGCTCTCTCTCCCTCGCTCCCTGTCGTTCAAGAAGGAAGAAGACGAACAACCATTGGTTCGTTTGGCTGTTTTGTGTTCACCCGTAGCGGATCCCACTTCCATTGTCCCCTGTTCGGCCAGATCCAGTGAGGGATCGCAATCGGAATGGCGGGATTCTGTGTTCGTTGTTCTGCCGCGCCAGATCCAATTCTGCTGTTCCCTGTTCTGGGCTGATCCGGTGTAGAGATTTTCTCGCTTACTGTTGATTTTTGCACGTGCTTCACACGTGCTTCTAGGAGCGTGTATGTTTGCTATTTTGGCTAGATCCTCTCCCCACTACACGTTAGTGGTAACCCCAGGGCTACGCCCTTTAGTCCATTTCTTTAGCTTATATACTAGAGAAAATCTTTTCCATCTTCCGATGTGGGATTATTCATTCCAACTGTCCAAGTTAGCACATTTCGAGTACCCAACTTTAGACCTACATTTCTCATTCATGCAAAAACCGTTTTTGGCAAGTGAGTACATTACGGAATAGTACTCGACGAGAGGAACATGATCCAATCAATATCCGGCGCCGCCGGTGGTTGGAGCCCACCGGAATCCGGCCTGAAAATTATACAAAAACTTTTTCCAACAGGTGTTGGGGTTGATGGCTTGATTGGTTGCTCGTTCTATGGTGCTCTGCGCGATGCACTGTAGGTGATGGAGAGCGGGAGAGTGGCGTTGGGACGATGTCCTCTTCTCGACCATGTGGACCCCACCTTCAACCACCACCCGCAACAACTCCTACCCCTCCTCTCTGCTTCCTTCTTGAGAGGGGCCCCCATGGGCCTCGTCTCTCAAGTCCTTCGTATTCTTGTCGTCTTGAGGATAATACTCAACAGCGCTGTTGGGTGTAAACGCCCCATCATCTCTTCTTGCTTGTTGAACACTTTCTCCATGATTAGCGTCCTCCACTCCATGGCATCGATGACGTCAGCTCTAGCGATCTCAATCTCTACTACTATAATGGGAGAAGGCCTTAGTGTATTTTGTCCTCAACCCAAATAATTACCAAACTGATCCGCTTTCGAAATTATTTACCAAAATGGTCCACTTTCGAAAATATTTATCGAACTGGTCCATAGCAATTTTTTCTTTTTACCTTTTCATTATCCCTTCAATTTTTTTCACGTGCACAGCACGTGAATAGAATATAAAAAAAATTTGTTCGAACGTGCATTGCACGTGTATTTACTAGTGTGTTGTAAACAGTGATATTGCTATGAACTAATAGTGTTCTGAGATGGTCACAACATTTTACTGATCTGAATTTTCCTTGGTAATTTTTCTACTGGAATGTCGAGTACATAAATTAATGCCTGATTCACAAACCATAATGATTCAGGTTTATTTTTGATAATGCTAATATTCTAAAAATAAGCATAATCAGATAATCTCCATAACATTAAAAATTCCCTCAAAAAAGAAGAAATAGAAAACACCAATAAAATTTAAGAGTGGAGAGAGAGTAAGGTCATTAGATCTGACCATCTTTACTAATTACTTTTAATTAATTAATTAATTAATTAATTAATTAATAACTAAAATTAGTCCGTCTGTACCGTTTCTTCGAAAAAGTAACCAGAACCAGAGGCTGAAAAAAAAAAAGGATCCTATTTGTGCTCTCTTATTACAGTCTCATCCCCAAAAAAAATTTTAAAAAAAAAAGAAAAAAAAAGACCAGAAGCAAGTAAACCCTAGATCAAATCCTCCTCTTTCTCCCATGGCGTCTCCATCATCATCTGCTCCTCCTCCTGAACCTCCTCTGCCATCTGCCGCCAAAAAGAGCTTCCTCCGTCGCATCCTCCCCGTGCTGGTCACCGCCAATATCGTCGTCGCTGGTAGCCATTTTTCCTTTTTTTTTCCTTCTTCAACGTCAGTTCTATAATCTGTTCAAAGTCCATTTCCATGACAATCCATGTGGTTATTTTATTTTTTGAGTTGTTTGATTTATGCTGTGTTATTATTGTCCGGCTTAATTCGTACGTTGGGATCTACAAATCATGTTTGACTTCATTGATATCAAATCCACTAAGCCCATCCATTTTTGATTTTGGATAAGTTCATGAGATCCATGAACTAATTCACTTTGTGCTCTCTTTTTTTTATACGTTGTGGTCCCCACATTGGAAAGAGAGGGTGAGGATGTGGTGAATGATCCGAGCACTGATTTTATGTGTGAAAGTTTGGTATCATTTGAGTGCTAGGGGTGGTACACTTTATCTACTAGTTTTTTTTTTTCCCTCCATACACGCCATGCACAATTTTGTCAATTCCAAATAAGCGAGCGACCCACAAATCCCCATTTCTATAAACACCATTAACAATGTGTGCCCCACCCCAAAAGATTGAGTTAAACACAAGATTATGAATGACGTGAATGAGATCTTGTTGGTGGTGTTTAATTCAATTCAGACTAAGTATGCCAATTTGAATTAAACTTTAAAAGGGTTAACATAAATGTTTTTGTGGAGTTGGATGTATATTGTTGGTGGTGTTTATAAAAATAGAAATTTGAAAGTGCCTTATTTAGAATTGTCACAATTGTGAGTGGCCTCTATGGAAAACCTCTATCTACTAATGGTATTTAGGACATTAGGCAAAAGATACTGGGGACACATGTAGCCGCCGCCTTGTCACAAGCCACATTAGGCCAAGACAACTGGTGCCAACTAGCCACCAGCGCATCCGCTCGCTTATAAGAGCATCCACAGTCGTTTGCTTATTTGCCATTTTTTCCATTTTTTATTACTGTAGCGCACACACTCGTCTGCTATTTTGCCATTTTTTTGGCAAAATCGCTACAGTAGAAAGGGACGAATAGCATTCCATATAGCAAAATGCATATTATAGCGGACGAAACATCATGTTTCGTCTGGATTATTTAATTATTATTTTAATTGATCGGACGAAACATCCGTCCGAAGTTATAAAAAAAAAAATCCAAATAAAATAACCGTTAAATGAATTTAAGCGTGGGAATGAACATGATGTTTCGTCCCATGTGAGACGAAACATCATGTTTCGTCCCAATCCAATTTTGTTTAAAAAAATTAATTTTAAAAATTAATTTTGTAAATTTTAAATTTTTTTTGCAATTATATAAATTGATTTTGCAAATTTTTAAATTGTTTTTGCAAAAAAAATTACAATTTCTTTTTTTTTAATTGTTTTTGCAATTTTTTTTTGCAAAAAAAAATTCCACCAAATCCAGACGACACATGATGTGTCGTCTGGTTTGGGGGACATTTTGGCACATTTTGTAATATTTTAAGTTGTTTTTGCAAATTTTTAAATTTATTTTGCAATTTTTTTTAATTGTTTTTGCAATTATTATTTACAAACTATGTTAAAAAATTGTTTTTGCAAATTTTTTTTGCAAAAAAAAAGTTCCGATTTTTTTCCCTTTTTGGGACGAAACATCATGTTTCGTTCCGAATTTTTTATTAATATTTTCTAACTTTCGGCCCGTATAAATTATTTTTTTATTATGAGACGAAACATCATGCTTCGTCTGATAGTTTTTTAACAAATTTATGCATTTTTTACCATTCGACGACTGCAGCAAAACGAAGAAATGGATTACTAAAATATGCATTTTGCCATTTTTCCCATTGAACGACTGTGGATGCTCTAATAGACCATCAATGCCCTTTGAAAAATGTTCTTTGAGGTTGTCCATGGACCAAACCCTTTACTAAGCAGTTAAAATATCATATTACGCCCGAAGCCCGATTAATCCCCGATTAATCGCTAATCGGAGACTAAGCAATTATTTTTTTTAGTGATTTATAATATTTCAATAGTTAGCGATTTAATCGGGAATAATCGACCGATTAGTGGTTATCGGCCGATTTTAAGTGGCTGATTAACCGATTAAATCTCCTCTAATTTTCATGATCGTTTGCATTATTTGGGCTCAATCAATCCCAAATTCAAAATTCAAACCCCATCTAGTCCTCGCGCAAACTCATATACGACATATCGCCGCTCTCTTCTTCATCGTGCAAACCCAAATCCAAACTAATTCTCTTCTTCCTCAAGCAAACATAAACTCGACCCGTCGTCGCTCCCCCTGTACCATCGCATACTTGACTCAGCCCACATCTGCACCTCCTTCTCTTGTTGCTCGCACTGCTCTTCCTCCCCAATTGTTTTTGTTCGATGGAACCGACCAACAAATCCGATCCAACCCACATTCAGAATCCAAACTCAGCTCAAACTAAGTACTCTCTTCATTTTTTCTATAAATATATATTCCTATTGATAATCTCATAATAGTTTTATGTTAGGATTTAGGATTGCTACATAATGAGGATATATCTTTTTTTAATTATATATATAACGATTTTTTCGATTTAATCCCCGATTATTTTTCGATTAACCGATTAATCACTAATCGCTCCTAGACCGATTAGTTTCAAAAACCGATTTTAATTGCCTGGACCCTTTATAACACGTTCTTGGATCTCTAAAAAAATAATCTGTTGAATCTTTCGTTAATATCAACTCAACTTTCTCTTTTTTTAATCTGGCTCGTTTCTGCGTGTATTGATTTGGAAAATTGAAGAGAAGGAATTCGTTTTGGGTGTGCATGTAGTTCATGGTTATGAAGGTTTGACTTTAAGGAGGACTTGCAGTCACACATTTCATACTCTTGTACCATTTTATGCTTGTTTAGTATTGTCTCACCAATTAAGTAGTTGGTTTGGTATTGAATTGTTGGAATAATTGTTATTTAGTAAGTTCAATATTAGTCTGTTAGTATAGTTGCAAATACCATATTGTTTTTTCTCATTGGTTATCAAGTTTTGCTTATTGCTTATGCTTGTAACAGCAAAGAGCAAGACTGAATACCCCAGCTCTATCATAAGGTAATTGATTGCATTTGTAGGTTTTAAAGAAATTTCTGATATGTGGTAATGTCATAATCGGCTGGTGAAGTGTTTCTATAATGGGTTATAGCGTACCTTCTAGACATTCCAAAAAGTATCAGTCTACTTGCTTTCTGTAAATCAATGGAATACATCACATCTCACTTAGCCATATTATTGTCAAGCTTTGATCAAACTGTTCATGATTCCAAAAACATAGACCAATTAGTCTTCTTGACTAAATTGAGGTGCATTAGGGGGTCACATTATAACTAAAAAAATTGATGATCGGACAGCATAGTGCATGTTTATAAGCCCCAAGTGTGGTACATGAGGGGGTCACCTTATGATAAAAAAATTGATGATCGTATTGGATACTGCATTACTGCTAGCTTATAAGCTTAAAAGTTTGCTGTGTGTTACCAGTAGCTTATAAGCATAATTCACTGCACACATGGACACACAAAGTGCATTAGAATTCTGCAATACTGCTACTTTGTAGGCTTAAAGGATTGCTGTCTAATAAACATGCATAATAAAGGGCGCATTAAGGGGTCACTCTCTAATTTAAATATTCGTGATTGTATAGGATATTCATGGGCGGAGGCAAATGTAAGGTAGGGGGGAACAAATGAGACCCCTAAAAAATTGCAAAATTCCCCTTCTATAATCCACATTTTATTTGCCCCCCCAAAAATTATTTTTTTGGGACCCCAACTCCACCCATCAAATCTAAAGCCTTTGATACCCTACTTGCTACTAACTGATAAATTGCAAGAGTGCAAAGTAATTAAAAGCCCAAACATTTAGCTGATTTCCTTTTGGCTTTGATCACTGTTTTAAATTTCCTCCGATACGGCTGAAATTTTGTTTAGGCTAGCTTGCCGATACGAAATCACATATTTTATACTCTACATCATTTTGGACCGAAATGTGTAGATTTCAGCCGAAATTACCGAAATATTGCCGAAATTGGTGTCAGCCGAAATAGACACAAATGTTACTGTCAATATATTAAAAAAATTGTTTTACTTTTTGCATATATGTCTTTCAATATAGAACCTTAAGCTAAAATAATATGAGGATTTCGTATTGCTATTGTTTGTATATATGCAAAGTCAAGTAAGTTTATTAACTAATGCATTTTTTCTAACCAATGCAAATTTATTTTAGTTATATACTTATATTACATTCTCTTCTATATTATTGTTAAATTATGCAAAGATTTACCGTAATTGATTCATGTCATTAGTTACATTATACAGTATTTTATATGATAAATGACATGTAGGACATATAATATTTTATTTAGTAACAAAAAATATATTTATTGAGTATAGAAAATGAACATCCAATATGATCACATTTTTTCGAGATCTCTGATATCTCCGATCCGAGACAAAACACCCCTTGCCGAGACGAGTCCGAAATCCAAGATTTAAAATCATGGCTTTGATACACATCCAATTGCAAGCCCCATTCATCTGATTCCTTTGTCACTCTCGCCCTCCTCATCCGAAACCCTACCCCATCTTCTCACTCAATTCATCTCTCTCTCGATCTGCGACATTCCGACGTCACCACCAGCAACAAACGACACCTCAGTCACCAATCGAAGCTCTTTCACTCTCATCTCATTCTCTCAAGTCTCAACAATAATTAAGGTAACTTTCTAATATCTAAATTCTTATTTCTTTTCATTGAAGTGTGAATTTTGGGTATAGAGATATATTTATAAGTGGAAAAATTAGTCTCTTGAAGTTTCATTTGGTGATTTTTGGGTAAATTTTTTTGTAGGTTTAATTTGGGGCTTAATTTTGGTAGGTTTAATTTAGGACTTAATAATATGGGGAGAGTGAAAGTGAGTGATTTAGGACTTAATTGGGTTCTAGTTGTATGTTGCAACTTGCAAGGCTTCATTCAATTAACTATCATCTAATTGATAGGTTGATGCGTTTGGTGCTAACTTTACCTGTTTCTACAACAACTACTGAACGAGCCTTTTCAGCTATGAAACTTGTGAAGACGAAACTCCGCAATAGAATGGAAGATGATTGTGACAGGGTAAAAATGGCCTGAGGCCCGACCAGGGCCCAATACAATTCCCACTCAGAAAGGTAAAGATGACAACCTGGTTCGGCTCCGGACCACTTCAGGGTCGGCGCCGAACCTCGTGTTTGCCCTCACGGTGCCAGCCTCCTCGTACCGACGAGCCTCAGTAGCCCTCGGAGTCCGATCCGGGGCAGTCCCACGGGCCGTCCCTCCTCTCTGGCGGGGCAGAAGGAGGACCTGGCGCAGCCTAGGCCCTCAGATTCCCCCCAGAGGCACAGGAGGCCCACGATGGGCCACGTCAGCTCCAAATACCGCCAAGGGTTTCGCCACGTCAGCCCTATACCACTCCTGGTATCGCCACGTCCGCCCTAAACCCCCTGGGCCTTCTGCCACGTCAGGCCCATGGGCTTTCGGATCCAAACCCGACCCCCAAGTGGAATCAAACCCGGTTGGGATTCTCTATAAATACTAGACCCACACCCACCTTTTGAGGTAATCAATCTTTTGCCACTTAAATATACCTAGTTATTGCTACTCTCTCACAGAGACTGACTAGAGCGTCGGAGGGTCCGCCACCGGGACAAACCCCGGTGTTTCAGGACCGTCTGCAGGTACACAAGACCTCGGATCCGGCCCTTCCGATCCGAGCCCAACCTTCAAACATCTTTCCGAGCTCATCTTAGGTCCCAGAAGGTCAACTGAAGGTCGGCAGACGAGCGGCAATCTCCTTCAATACAAATTGAGTCCGAACTCACACCTGGTGCTTCCACACGTTTCTCAGAAATAAACAGCATCAGGTTGGCGCCGTCTGTGGGAACAGCTGCTCCAGAAGCCGATCCGACCCAGACCCTCAAAGGCCATCGACAGCCGAATCCTCATGGCCTCCAAAGGAAAGGGGGCTGCTTCCCCCGTCAACCAACGGGACTCGCCCCCACCCACGGATAAAGCCAGGCCACGCACGTCGAAACACAAGGCTCCCCCTCGGGAGTCCTAAAGGAGCGTCGGCTGGACAGCCCAGCCCGACCTACGGAGAATAATCCTCAACCGCAAGATTACCCACAGCTGGGGAAGGGCCGCTTCCAACTCGGCCCCGAACCATCCGAGGCAGACCCACAGGGATGACGGCCCATGGGGTCGGCAAGGTGATAGGAACCGGGGATCACCAACCCCGAAGCCTAACCCAAACCGCACCCCGGGTCAGGATCCCGAATTCGAGGTATCCATGGATACGCCATTCACCCTACACTACATCCACGGGGGACCGGTGGGGGGAGAAACCGATACTTCCCAAAGAACCCTCACCCAGGAGGCGAACGCTATTCAGTACACCCCCTCTCCTGAGCTACAACCGCGGCCAGTCTCCTTCTCAGGAGAGGGCCCCGAAGGGGTTCACCTCCCCCACGGCGAGGCCCTCGTCGTTAACCTCCGCATGGCCAATTGTGAGGTTCGCCGAATCCTTGTTGACAACGGCAACCCGGTAAATATTCTCTTCCTCGGAACCTTCGAAAGTCTCGGATTATCCAGAGGGAAACTCAAACCAGCAGGATGCACGTTGCTCAAACTTTCGGGCGTCCCGGTCGTAGTGGAGGGAGTTATTACCCTCGACGTCGCCGCTGGACCGGCCCCTGACAAGAGGACCGTGTCCTTGGATTTCATGGTCATCCACGTCAAGGCGGCCTACAACGCCATCCTCGGCCGACCCGGGCTAAACTCCCTCCAGGCGATACCTTCGGCCCACCATCTGAAACTCAAATTCCCCCCCAAGGGGTCAGCATCGTCCGAGACAGCGTCGAAGCAGCCCGGTCATGTTGCGTTACCACCAGGGGAGGGGGCGTGCTCCCCCTCAGCACCGTTGAACTCGAACCCGAGAAAGACGGCCCCGCCCCCGAGCCCGTGGACGAACTGGAGGAGGTCCTATTCGACACCGAGGATGAGTCGAAATGGTTCCGGGTGAGCTGCTCACTCACCAAAGACCTGAAGACGGGCATCATCGCTTGCGTCCGCCGCAACGTTGATCTCTTCGCTTGGAAGCCCTCCGATATGCCCGGAATCTCTGAGGACTTGATCATGCACCGACTGAGCGTCCTCCCTGACTCTAAACCGATTGTCCAGAAGAGGCGCAAAGTCGCCCCGGAGAGGCAACAAATTGTAAAAACAGAAGTGGACAAGCTCTTGTCCGCTCGATTCATCCAAGAAGTCAGCTACCCCGAGTGGTTGGCCAATGTCGTCATGGTGAAGAAAGCGACAGGGGGTTGGCGAATCTGCATTGACTTCACGGACCTTAACAAAGCGTGTCCGAAAGATCCTTTCCCCCTCCCGCGCATCGACGCTTTAATAGACGCGACCTCAGGGCACGAGCTGCTGTCCTTCATGGACGCGTTCTCGGGGTACAATCAGATCCGGATGTTTCCACCAGACATCTCCAAGACCTCGTTCGTCACCGACCAAGGTCTTTATTGTTACCGTGTCATGCCTTTCGGGCTGAAAAACGCCGGAGCCACGTACCAGCGACTCGTCAACAGAGTCTTCAAGGACCTGATCGGCCGCAACGTAGAAGTTTACGTCGACGACATGCTTGTCAAGAGCCGGGCTGGGCCGGACCACGTCGCCGACCTCGAGGAAGCCTTCGGTGTCCTCCGATGCCACAACATGAGGCTCAACCCGGCTAAATGCGCCTTCGGCGTCTCCACGGGGAAGTTCTTAGGATTCATCGTCAGCCAGCGCGGCATTGAGGCAAACCCCGAAAAAATACAGGCCATCATTAACATGTCCCCGCCCCGGAATGTCAAAGAGGTTCAAAGGCTCACGGGTCGGTTGGCGGCGATCGGCCGCTTTCTCTCCAAGTCAGGGGAGAAATCTCTCCCCTTCTTCAAAGCCTTGCGCGGGAAAGGGGGCTTCGAGTGGGGTACCCATCAACAAGAAGCCTTCGAACAGCTGAAACAGTACCTCGCCAACCCGCCTCTCCTCAGCAAGCCCGAACCGGGCGAGCCGCTTTGGCTCTACCTGTCCGCCTCGGACTACGCCCTCAGCGCCGTCCTCGTTCGAGAGGAGGAAGGAGTTCAGAAACCACTGTACAATGTAAGCAAAGTGCTGCACCCGGCCGAGACGAGATACGCGAAGATAGAGAAGGTGGCCTATACCCTGGTTATGGCAGCTCGAAAACTCCGACCTTACTTCCAGGCCCACTCCGTCCAAGTACTGACCGACCAACCACTGAAGACCGTCCTCCACAAGCCCGAAAACTCCGGCCGATTAGTCAAATGGTCGATCGAGCTGAGCCAGTTCGACATTAGCTATCATCCCAGGGCGGCCATTAAAGGGCAGGCCCTCGCCGAGTTCATAACTGAATGCACTGTCTCCGAGCAACCTGACGTAGAAGAATCGGATCCGACCTGGGAGGTCTTTGTTGACGGCTCATCCTGCGAAACGGGGAGTGGGGCGGGCGTCATCCTTCGTGGCCCCGACCAATTCCTACTTCAATACTCCCTGCGCCTCAACTTTCCAGCCTCCAACAACGAGGCAGAATACGAGGCCATGATCGCCGGATTGACCCTCGCCCACCGAGCCGGTGCCAAGCGAATCCGGGCGTTTAGCGACTCTCAGCTCGTGATCCATCAAATCAACGGAGAGTACGAAGCCCGCGACGACCGAATGATGAGGTATTTGGCGGCGGTCCGACGACTCTTGGCGTTCTTCGACGACGCTACGGTTGTCAGAGTCCCCAGGGAACAGAACGCCCAAGCCGACGCGCTATCCAAACTTGCCTCTTCTTCCTTCGAAGGCCTCGATCGTACGGTGCTCGTCGAGGTCCTCTTGGAGCCAAGCATCAGTAGCCCAGAGCCGGAAGCGATGTGTGTGCAAGAGGGGACCAGCCCGGACGATTGGACCACTCCCATCCGAAAATTCTTAAACCGGGCCGAGCTTCCTGAAGACAAAGCCGAGGCCAGGCGAATCAGAATCCGAGCTGAAAGGTTCGTCATAATCGATAACATCCTCTTCAAACGCTCGTACACCTTGGCCGACAGCAAACCCTACCTCCGCTGCCTCGCCAGGGACGAGGCCAGCTACGCCCTCAAAGACCTGCACGAGGGGATCGGCGGATGCCACATGGGGAGTAGAACACTTGCCCGAAAGGCCCTGAATCAGGGGTACTATTGGCCCACCATGCTCCAAGACTCACAAGACTTAGTCAAGAGGTGCGGCCCTTGCCAAAGATTCTCCCCCATCAAAAGGCTCCCTCAAGCCAACCTCCGATCCCTGGCGAGCCCTACGCCCTTCGCCATGTGGGGTATGGACCTTGTGGGGCCCTTCCCCCCAGCGGTAGGGCAAAAGAAATTCCTGATTGTCGCCATCGACTACTTCACCAAGTGGATCGAAGCCGAACCACTATCCAGCATCACCGAGCGCCAAGTGCAACAGTTCTTTTGGAAGAACATCATTTGCCAATTCGGGATCCCCCGAATCCTCGTCACGGACAACGGAACCCAGTTCCAAGGGCAGAACTTCCAATCTTTCTGTCAGGACATCGGCATCCAGCAGCGTTTCTCCGCCATTTGCCACCCTCAGTCTAACGGCCAAGCGGAGAATGCGAACAGGCAAATCCTCGACGGCCTCAAAAAGCGCCTTGACAATTCCCCCAAAGGGCTATGGGTTGAGGAGCTGCCCAGCGTACTATGGGCACACCGAACCACACAGAGGATCCCCACGGGGGAGACGCCATTCAATCTGACCTATGGGACCGAGGCAGTCATCCCCGTCGAAGTCGGATTGCCTTCTCCCCGGATCATAGCCTTCGATGAAGACGACAATGCGTCCGGGCTGAGGACTAACCTGGACCTCGTCGCCGAAGTACGAGAGAAGTCCGCGGTCCGAAGGAGCATTTATCAGCAACGGATCGAGATATTTTACAACAAGAAAGTCCGCCCCACCAGCATCCAGGCAGGGGACCTGGTTTTACGAAAGCTATCTGTCTCTGATCCAACCAAGAAGAGGAAACTGGCTCCCAACTGGGAAGGCCCATACCGCGTAGTCGAGGCTGTACGCCCTGGTACATACCGACTGACGGATATGAACGACCGACCCATCAGCCGACCCTGGAACGCTGAGCACCTCATGAAATTCCGGGGAGAGCAAGCTTAGGTTCTAGCATGGCTTAAGTAAATTAAATCTTTTGTAAACATTCGCGTGTAAAGGGCCGCTTCAGCGACCCCCCCCGGTCTGGTATAAAAGAAGTCCCTTTTTGTCAAAAGTTAAATACCTCGACAACTCCGACCCGGTACCGGGCAATGGGGGCGGCACCTGGGTTCTCCCTCGGGTCTCATCCCCAAACGCCTCGGCAGGTTCGACCCAACTCCGGACCGGAGGTCTCCCTGTCGCCCCGCGTCGATCCCTCACGAATCGGCGGGGCCCGACCTCGCCTACACCGCCCTTCACCACCCCGATAGCCAGAGCAAAGAAGGAAAAGAAAGCTTTATTCCTACTCTTTTATTTTGTGCGGAGAAAACAAGCAAATACCGTTACAGGACCACTCCACTCATCTCAAACTAAAGGGGATCGCCGACTTAGGGCCCCTCGGACCCGGTGAAGGGCGGGATCACTCCGACCAAACGACTTGGGACTCTCTCTTCGTCATGACGGTCCTTCGGTTCTGCCACCGCGACGCCCCGGCCACGGAGCTCTGGGCATCCACGGATCGAATGCGTTCCATCAGTTGCAACGCCGAGGGAGCCCCCTCTGCTCGCCGACCCCTCGAGGAAGATGTCGAAACACCCAACATAGTCCTATAGCGGTGTATCTCCATCTCCTTCTCCACTATCACGTCCCGAAGTAGCTTCTCGGAGGAAGGCCTCTGCACCGAGGAACTTGACATGGTGTATCCAAGACCAACGCCCCCTAGCTCCCGATCCACCATCGCCCTCCTCAGCCGGCTCGCCTCCTCACTTAGGGCTTCAGACTTGTTCCTATAGTAATGGAAGGCCGCATCAGTGTCGCGAGCCCTCTTTCGATACCGAACCAAAGTGGCCTCTAAGGCCTCGACCTTGCCCCGAAGCCACGCCACGTCGGAACGAAGGGGGTCCACCTCAGGAAGGGGAGCCGTGACCTACAAGAGAACCAGCCCACTCAAGACATATAAGCAAAGAGGTTCAGAAATTCTTCGAAGTTGGAACACTTAGCCAGCCAAAAAACCTTCTTTTTATAAATTCAGTTTCCCCATACAAAAAATGCGGTGGCCAGTCCGCGGAAGGCAGATACAATCGAGAGAAGGAAAAAGAAGGACAAAAATTATACAGCTGGTTTTCCCACCTCTATATCAGCCGGATCCGTCGGGGGGTCGGCAACCGATTTATCATCTGACCCTTGTCCGCCAGGGGTCTTCGGTGTCCCCTCAATCTCCATATCATACTCGAGGTTGGACAGGTCGATAGTCGGATAAAAGTGCCTCACATGGCTGAGGGCCTTCGCATAACTGCTATCCTGGGCGTTGATCACCAGGATCTGACACGACTTAGTCACCTCTTCCTTCTCCTTCTCCGACCTCTCCTCCTGAGCCACCCTCGCCTTCGCCCATTCCTCCTTCTCCTTGTCAAAAGCCGCCTTCGTCTCCGCCTCCTTCTTGCGAGAGCCTTCGAGCTCTCCCTTCAATTCCGTCACCTCCTGCTCGGCCTTGTCAGCCCGGTCTCGCTCTCGCTGCAACGCCGCCTCGTAGAGGCCCCTCACATGGGCCCCCTGCACGGTCGCCTGCCATAACCAGACACTACTAAGAAATCTTCCTTAAACAACATCACCCGAAAGCTAGAGGGTTCGATTGACTTACCAGCACAGTGGCCTGCGCAAGACGCACGTACGCCTCGTCCAGGGTTTGGGACTTCATATCCGAACGATCCCGAGGGGTCGCCAGCTTATCTGCGACCTCCACGGCCTGGCGCCCCCGGACCAGGCAATCACCCTCGCGGATCGACCAATCTGGCACCCACCTTCGCCGAAGTCTCTCCTCTAGTCCGGGGTCCACCAGGGGACCCTTCCCCTTATCAAGGTCGGCGGCCGCACCCTGATCCGAACCCCCCTGGACCACCGCGTCCCCACCCGTCTCCGACCGAGTCCTTTTCATCCTCGGCTGAATGGGGGCCTCGGAGACCACCTGGGACAACTCGGCCGTCTTCGCCACGACATCCTTCTTCTCGGCCTTCTTCTTCATGGCGAGCCTCAGCGCCTTAATCGACTCTTCATCCATTTCTGTAAAAAGATCCATTAAGAACAAATGAGCAAGAAAGTACAAGAAGAGTGTGAGGAAAGAAACAACCACGTACGAGGCACGGTCGGGCTAGGGCTCAGTCCGACGCTCGCCAGATGGGCCTCCGTCACCTTCCCCCAATTGATGCTATACGACAGACGGAGACGCTCAACGAATCTCCACTCCTCCGCCGTCAAGTCCCCCGGCCCCGGTGCTGCGTAGCTCGGCTTAGAATGATTCCACCGAGTAGGGATAGCCCAAGGATCCTCACTCCGGATCACCAGATACTTTTTCTTCCAGAACTTAATGGAATCTGGATGACCGTGGACAACCTTCGCCTTACCTCGAGGCGAGATGTAGTATACTCCTTCTGCCGATGAGCCGATCAACAACATCGCTCGGAACACGCCCAGCCGCAGGGGTACCCTCTGCTCCTGGCACAACAGCACGAAGCAGATGATCTGCTTCCAGGAGTTCGGCCCAAACTGCATCGGCGCCAGGGACGACCAGTTTAACACCTCCCGAACGAATGGGTGGATGGGCAGCCTCAGGCCGGAGATAAAGGCGTCCACAGGGAAGATACAATACCTATCCGGCAGGGGATCGATCGGCCGAAGAGTAGAACTCGGCAGCATAAGCTCATAACTGGGCCCTATGTGGTAGGCCAACTGCAGAGCCCCCAAGTCGCTTGCCTCCAGAACGGTCGGGGAGGCGTCCACCTTCAACCTCTTCCGGCTTGACGACGATGGCTGGACCCCCGAGGACTCCTTATCTGAGAGATCGTCGGGGTAGCAACGGAAAGACCGGGGTTGTGCAGACGACCCTATCACCAAGTCGCTCGGGCCGCCCATCCTCGATCCCTTCTTCTTCGAAGCCCTCCTCCTCTTAGTCCGTTCCGGCGAAGGTGTAGACAAACGCCCCAGAACGGGCGGATTCAGAGACCCTGCGGAGCCATCTCCCTCGGAGCCGCCCTCCTCTCCGGAAGCCAACCCTAGGGTCCGGACTTCGTCTGAGCTACCGCCCCCCTCCTCAGAGTCGCTGCTTTCTACCACGAAATGCCTCCGAGATCGCAATGGCTTCACATTGTGTACGACCTCCTCCTTGCCTGCCGGCCCCTCCCCAGAGGTCGACGCCGACGAGCCGGACTGAGCCCTATCCATCTGTACCTAAGTTAAACGGGGTTACCAACTAACCTGGGATCACCTCGGAAAAACGACCTTGCTGCAGGAAGCTGAAGGGACGAGCGCTGAAGAGTCGAAGGATTTTTTGAAAAGTAAGAGGCAAGAGAGAAATAGGCGATGGGAGGAGAGGGGGGAACATTTATAGGGGATAGGAACAACTCCTCGATTTTCGCAGTCCCTATTCACCGATTGACGTGCAACTGCCGCCTAGGAAATCACGCCACGTCCTCGAAACATGTGCTGCTGACGTCACCCAGTGCCAGACTGGCCGCCCGGTACGGGGGTCGGTTCGGGCAAAATAACGGCTCGCCTTCTCCGGCACTAAAGTACTCTTCTTCGGAAGATCCACCGGCTGGCCATCGCCCTTACCAGCCCGTAATTCCCCCTCATCTCGAGGTTCGGCTTGGCACCGGGGTACTCTTCCCAGGAAGAAACAACGGCTCGCCTTCACCCTCACCGGCCCATAATCCCTCGCCAGCTCGAGGTCTGGTCCGGCACCCGGGTACTCTTCTTCGGAAGATCCACCGGCTGGCCATCACTCTTACCAGCCCGTAATTCCCCCTCGTCTCGAGGTTAGGTCTGGCACCCGGGTACTCTTCTCAGGAAGAAACAACGGCTCGCCTTCACCCTTACCGACCCATAATCCCTCGCCAGCTCGAGGTCCGGTCTAGCACCGGGGTACTCTTCTTCGGAAGATCCACCGGCGAACCATCACCCTTACCAGCCCGTAATTCCCCCTCGTCTCGAGGTTCGGCCTGGCACCGGGGTACTCTTCTCAGGAAGAAGCAACGGCTCGCCTTCACCCTTACCGACCCATAATCCCTCGCCAGCTCGAGGTCCGGTCTGGCACCCGGGTACTCTTCTTCGGAAGATCCATCGGCTGGCCATCACCCTTACCAGCCCATAATTCCCCCTCATCTCGAGGTTCGGTCTGGCACCCGGGTACTCTTCTCAGGAAGAAGCAACGGCTCGCCATCATCCTTGCCGACACGTAATCCCTCGACCTCTCGAGGTTCAGTCGAACACCAGGGTACTCTTCTCCGGAAGAGACAACGGTTCGCCATCGCCTTCACCTACACGTAGACCCTCGACTAGCTCGAGGTCCTATCCAAGCCTCAGGGCAGCACCACCAGGAAGGCCCTGTGATCCGCCCTCCCATTTTTTACAATCATAGACACTCCTCCACGGCTAGCTCCCGCACCCCCCGCAGGAGTGGGGGGCTTGTGTGACAGGGTAAAAATGGCCTGAGGCCCGACCAGGGCCCAATACAATTCCCACTCAGAAAGGTAAAGATGACAACCTGGTTCGGCTCCGGACCACTTCAGGGTCGGCGCCGAACCTCGTGTTTGCCCTCACGGTGCCAGCCTCCTCGTACCGACGAGCCTCAGTAGCCCTCGGAGTCCGATCCGGGGCAGTCCCACGGGCCGTCCCTCCTCTCTGGCGGGGCAGAAGGAGGACCTGGCGCAGCCTAGGCCCTCAGATTCCCCCCAGAGGCACAGGAGGCCCACGATGGGCCACGTCAGCTCCAAATACCGCCAAGGGTTTCGCCACGTCAGCCCTATACCACTCCTGGTATCTCCACGTCCGCCCTAAACCCCCTGGGCCTTCTACCACGTCAGGCCCATGGGCTTTCGGATCCAAACCCGACCCCCAAGTGGAATCAAACCCGGTTGGGATTCTCTATAAATACTAGACCCACACCCACCTTTTGAGGTAATCAATCTTTTGCCACTTAAATATACCTAGTTATTGCTACTCTCTCACAGAGACTGACTAGAGCGTCGGAGGGTCCGCCACCGGGACAAACCCCGGTGTTTCAGGACCGTCTGCAGGTACACAAGACCTCGGATCCGGCCCTTCCGATCCGAGCCCAACCTTCAAACATCTTTCCGAGCTCATCTTAGGTCCCAGAAGGTCAACTGAAGGTCGGCAGACGAGCGGCAATCTCCTTCAATACAAATTGAGTCCGAACTCACACCTGGTGCTTCCACACGTTTCTCAGAAATAAACAGCATCAATGATTATTTAGCTGATAGCCTCTTTGTTTACATTGAAAGAATATTTGTCGTAGTTTTACTAGTGAGATGATCATGTCAGAGTTTTATTCTATGAAACCTCAACTGTAGGGAATCTTTTGTTTATTGTAATTTTCGAAAACATTATTGATGTATTTTGTAGTTTTTTTTTAAACTAGCAAATCATTTTCTTGTTAATTTATCAAATTCATATGTGATATGTCGTTTGGTTTATAAATTTATGGGTTTTATGAATATATTTGATAAAATTACTTTGGTTTTTCAAAACAAAAATGAAGTGGGAAATTTTCGGCAACAATCATGATGATGCCGAAAAAAATGGGACCCCCATTTTGATTTGTCTGGCTCTGCCAGCATATTGCTATAAGCCAAACATACTATCCTAGATAGACACGCATGCACACACACTCACTCACCTTATCCTAGATAGAAACACACAAACATATTATCCTACATAGACACGCGGGTGCGCACACTCACTCATTATCCTAGAAGATAGATGCACACACACATTATCCTAGATAGAGACACACAAACACCTTTTATCTAAGATGTCTTTGATGGATATGTGTCTCAACTTGCTTACTCAATTAAGAGATGATCAAGAAGAGAGGTAAGGTTAGGATTTGTAACGCAAAGGTTGGAACTCATTCTGTTAATGGAGAATTAGAAGATAGATGGTGCCACTGCAGATGTTGGTCTAATGATCTTTCTTTTATAAAGTATCATCTAAATATTAACATTTTCTCTTCCATGACTTATCTTTAGTCTATATTGTTTTGTATATTAACAAAGGTTTCTTGCTGGCACAAAAAGTTGGCCTCCAAGACGGGAATATCCAATCTTTTCTTTTTCCTAGAAGGAGTATTCTGCAGCCCCATAAATGCAAATTTATGATTTTCCAGCTCAAAATGATGACCCCTTTGAAATACTCGGGACAACTGTTTTGAGTCAGCTGATTCCTTTTAAATAGCTGGTTTCTGTGTCTTTGACTCTGGTTCACAACCTTCTGTTGTAACTTTGATCTACTCACCCATGAGCCTCAATTAGTCATTGGAAAGAAAATATTGTGGAACCTAAATTTAGTATGATATTGTACCTATGAGATATTACCTGAGTTCGTCAATGCAACCTTTAATGCAGGTCGTTTGTTTACCACAAATGATGGTGATAGAAAGGGAAAGAACAAATAGGTTAGTGTAATGTTGATATTGAGCTTATTTTTCTTGTAGTCAATTTTCTTGTTCTTTTTAAAATTGAACTCTCAAAGTTAGTGAAAATAAGGGGTTTTAATTTCGTTCTCTTTCGTTTGAGTTCTTTCCTCTTTCTGTAGAGATCCTCGTATCAAGGCAGTTTTTTTACCCCCTAGGAATTGAAGCTAAAAGCTATTTAAATTAATGTACTTTGCTAAGCATTGTAGTAGCTTCTATGTTGGTGGAACTTAAAGCTCTCTGTTGCTAGGAGCCTAGGATTAATTGGATACCCAATTCTCTTTTTGCTGCCTCTCTTTGTAAACTAGCCTAATGAAATCGTTTTTCCCAAATGCGATTTGGTAATGCTCTAACAGGTATGGTTAACAAAGAGTTCACAACCTTGACTTAAATATTTCAGAAAGTGTTGCATCTTTCTAGAGAATAATGAGAGAGCGTTAGGAGAGAATACTTTGATGGTTAACAAAGAGTTCACAACCTTGACTTAAATATTTCAGAAAGTGTTGTTCTTTCTAGAGAATAATGGGGGTGTTAGGAGAATACTTTTAGCTTGAGTTTGAAATCATTTGGTAACTCATTCATGGACAATTGTTACCTTTCAGCGTGATCGACCTATCTACATATCTTGACCAATTCAAGAAGAATAGATCTAAGTGATTTGTAACTTTCTACTGATGAAGTAGGTGATTTCAATATACCGTCGTGATCAATTCTAGAAATTAATACCTTTTATTCAACTTGAATGATTGCATCACCCGTGAAATGACCTATTACTGGAGTTCTTGCTTAAACTGTATGTGACAGAATTTTCTCTTTCTTGAGCTAATGTAACCACCCAAAAGGTTTGGGTTGGGAAAGGTAGAAAACGTGATGGGCAGCTTGCCTGACCTGAACATGATAACCTGAACCCCCCCTCGTGTTTTTGTATATTTGTGTCCAATGAACTATACAAATGTATACAACTCGCATACACACACAAACTTGTACGTTGAGATGTGTCCAGTGGCCTATGCACAACTATACGCACACATACACATACTGTATGTACAAGTTTGTAACATACCTACAGCTGTCATTTTTTATCGGGTACATGATCTGCGCCAGATACGGGACCCGACCCTACCTGGACATTTCATCACATACTTGTACATATGTATTTTAGATGTATGACTGTATACATATATACACACTCTTCCGACAAACACAAACTTGCACACAAGTATTTTAGATGTATGACTGTATTCATATATATACACTCACAAGACAAACATATTATGTCACATACCTAAATCTCACCATATTCAATAGCCAACCCAATATAGACTAGCAAAAGGAGGTTTTAGTCCTTCATGAATAAAAACAATCCAAAATTTTGTATCAAGTAGAACGAGTCTCAAAAAATCTGCCCAACCCAACAATTAGCCCTCCTGATACTTTTGATGATGTTCATTCGAAATTTGAAAGTACCAACTTCCAACTGATTGCAAGAGTTAGCTGTAAAATAAAATACGGAATCGTTCCTTTCGATTTAAAGCCTATGTTATTTTCAATCAATCCACTTATGTGCAGGTTACGTACTGACAAGGACGAAGAAGAAAGATGTAGCTGAGAAGATTGGGGAGGCCAAAGCAACAATCCCCTCAGCTCCGGTTGTGCACACAACTTCTCAAGTTCCCTCAACTCCACCTGTAAAGGTTCAGCCTCCTATCCCAGAACATGAGCAGCGTGAGCTCTTGAAGTGGATTCTGGAAGAGAAGAGGAAAGTGAAGCCTAGAGACTCTGCAGAGAAGAAGAAGATCAATGAGGAGAAAGCTTTTCTGAAACAACTCATCCGAGCTGAATCCATTCCAAGCTTGTAACAATCTTGGCTTTTGACTTTGTATAGAATCTGGTGTACTTGAATTTAGTTTGCATTGGTTGAATTGTGAAGGTATGTTGTTTCGAGAAAATATGCCTTGTTCTTTGTTTTATTAGCAAGCATAGGTCAACTCACAAAGAACTTAGCTAAACTCATGTACTGCCTCGGTTCAGTTAGGGTGTGATTGAAAATGGATTATACTGATTTGCAATTTGCCTTGGTTGCTAGTTCTTCAGATGTGCACTGTTAATACCCTGATTTCTTCTATGCGTTGTATTAGTACCTTTTCTGGGCTGCTACAGAAAGTTTAAATTGCTGAATGTTCTGTGTTAGAGAATTTGTAGTTGTACTAATTTAGATATCAGTATGTTGTACTAATTTAGATATACTTTAATTAATTTTTCTGCTGTGTTAATGCTGTTATAAGAAAATGGCTACTCATTTCTCTCTCTATTATGTCAGTTTTAAACATTTCTTTTTGTGTTTTAATCAACTTGGGCCAAAAGCTTAGATTGTAAAACAGCATACATAATATGCCATTATGCACAACTTATTCTCTAAATATTAAAAAAAAATCATTCACACAAGTGCTAAAATGTCAAACACGAGGGAACAATGTTTGGGCGTCTGGGTATTTATGATTCAACAACAGTGAATGATGTTAACTCGGCATCATTATCTCTTATCTATCTTTGCTTAATATATCTAGTATCATGATGTGATATGTATTAATATGTACACACCGTGTATTATGTGTTTTGCCTAATAGTTTTCATCACTTTATTTGCTAGAACGGTTAGGTGTGAAATTGTCTAAGTGTTAGACCAGCAAAATAGAAATATCATAGTAAATCTTTTTGTTATTTGTAGCTCTGATACCATGATAGAATTGTATTGAGGCTGAAAGCCAACAATAAATATGTGATTATATACTTTTCCAAGTATATTGACTTATTTATTTCATATATATTGACGGTTCTTACGTCTTTATATAATTTTATTATGGTTTCACAATCAGTAATATATGTGAGACTATACATTCTGGAAGACACATGTAATGCACATGTATCGAAAATGCTAACACATATTAAATTTTCTGAATCCTTTCTTTTCAATCAAATTAATCTCTACTTGAGGCAATCAAGTAGATTTTCTTGAAGTCTGTGTAACCAAAACCTTGAAGAACAAAAAAAAGTACTTATACTACAATTTGGAATTAGTTGATGAATATTAACTTGAGTTGCTCGATTCCTTTGAAAGAGAACCAACAACTCTTAAACATGCCCAAAAGCCAAAAAAAATGGTAAAATGAAATGTGTTAGTTTAGAATCTACTAAGCTTAACATGAAAGGTTATACAGTATATTTTTAACAAAGTTTTTTTTATATAAGGGCTGAAAACGAATCACTTATTTCAGCTATTTGTCTCCATATTTAGAACGCCCTTGTAATAAAGGGGGTAATAATTGACGACTATGATATGTTCATTAGTAGACGAAGAAGATCCATTCTCTTTTATCTTATCAACTATTGGAGATTAGATAAAAGTGCTTCGTTCAATTTTCATTTTTCAGGATGCATATTCTCATTGTATCAACATTTAGGGGCCCAATCTTGGCTCAATAATCTCCTGATGGAGGCTATGCATATCTTGCACCTTCTTTCCATTAAGTCTTCTCCGATTTGTGATGACTCTTCTTTCTCCCATGGTTTCCATCATACTAACTCCATCCCAATTTCCTCTTCGGTTGCTCCCAGTTCTCTCTTTACCTCTTCTTGCCCCCTCACAGAAGAAGCTAGATTGTCAGACCCTGCCGCATTTTCGTCCACATTGGTGGAGGTCGCCCCTCCTCCCGTTAAGCGGAAATACAATAAGAAAGTTCTCAATAACTTACAGATTCGAGTGAGTGCTCGTATTCTTACTAGGAAAGCAGCTTCTGTGTCAGCTCATCAGCTTGTGAACAGTTGAGTTTTGGCTCCTCTTTGCCTTCCTCGGTGTAGGCAGCCAGTATTGTACTTTTGTGCCGCTAGAGTTCTCATGGGCTGATGGAGAGCTTGATGTCTTCGTGTGGGGAGGGTTTGACATCTTGTTTCATGGCTCAGCCTCTAGGGTCTGATCCACTTTTGGGAGCGGCAAGATATCATGATTGAGTGCTAGACAACTATTTTTTTTATTACTCTTTTGTAATATTCTTTCAGTTTTACAGCTTGTAAAACCATTGTATTATTATCTGTATCGTTACTTTTTTATTGATTAATATATTTTTTGATGGCTGGAGCCATTTGGCTCTATCCGATATATCAAAAAACTATTGGAGATTAGATTCATTAACTGGCCCCATAAAGAGACTTACATGAACTTTGCTTTTAAGTAGGCTTCTTGGTACGATGGATATATATATCCTCTGGGATCCATTTTCGATGCAATCCGGTATGGTTCACGGTAGTCTAGAAGGATAGGTGTCACTCAAAGTGTGGATCTTTCTTTGGCTAATCCTTAATGATGTTATTCTTATGCTAGAGAACCTTTTGAAACGGCAATTGACATTTGCTAGAGATCACTTATTTACTGAATATTTGAGGAGTGTGTCTGTCTGAATTGGAAGCTTTCCATATTCTCGAGACTACGACCCAGCCGACCTTTTAATTATGAGATTCTATGGATTGAGACTAGATTTGCTAGACATAGGCAATACTGTGAGAATTTTGGTACATGGCAATTGAATCGACGCCCTCTGTTTTAGGGCTCATCAGAAATTATTCGTTGCATTTTTTAAGAATATGGAATAACATTAATTATGATAGACTAATTCAGATTCTGCATTTGATCTTCTTCAGTAGGAGTGAAGTAGCGAATATAATTAAGTAGGTTTCACATTCATGACTATGTTAACAAGGGGACTGGATTCGATCACACTATAGAGTAGTCTAGCGACATTTACAGATTGTTGGGAGAGTCCCTTTCTACTCTTCTCTTAGGGGGCCTTTGATACAAGAATTTCTTTTTTTGTTCCCAGGAATCATAAATCCTGAGATTTATGATTTCTGGGATTTAAGAATCATAAAACATGTTTGGTTGGTCTTAAACATCTTTAGAAATGTTAGTTGGAAACTTAATTTTCTATGTTTGGTTGAGCTACATATTTCATGGAAATCTTAATCTTATTGTCCAAAATACCTCTCTCATCCTCAAATAATAAAACAAACTACTTGATGAAATATCTGAGTACAAAAAATGATGCAAATCTGGACCACAAAATACAAACAATTTTCAGTGGTAAAATGACTTAAAATTGAAAGAATACAATATACTTGCAGGATATCAAAATTTTTGCTTGGCATTCCAACACCAAGATTAAATTGTGCCACACAATCTACTAACTAAAAAATTTACTTAGAAACACAAAATTGTACTTAGAAGCTCTAACAAATACTTAGAAACACAAAAGTTCCAAATGTTCTAACAAGTAATAAAAAACACAAAACTTCCAACAACATGATGTTCTTGTTCCACCTGCTCAATACTGATTTCTAGCTAATATGTCATCCACCAACTTCTTATGATCATGATCTAATCGCATGAAATAGTCAAGTGAAAAATTATCTTGGCATATCATACGACCAACTTGCATTCTTTGTAGTTCAGTTAACTCTACTATCTTTATCAACTCTTCACCAACTACACTCATTTTATCATCACTATCAGATTCATGTTTGAACCAAACAGCCAAATTATCTATAGTAGTAGCACTTCTCTCATATATAGCACTAAATTTTTCACGAAATTGAAGACAGTAACACAACAAGAACTACGTGCATGAAGATAGTAACACAGCAAGAACTCTAATCCCAGCACAGAGCAGCAACCGCAAAGCATCATAACAACAAGTGCAGCACAACCAAGTCTGCCAACAGCAAACAATGAGGGAGGCAACAATAGCGAGATTGGTAGACACTGCGTTGGAGGACGGCAGCTAGTGTAGGGGGGCTACGGTGGTCGCCGGCAGCGGCAACAACGTAGGCGAAAATAGTAGAACAACAGCACACTGCAGCGAAAGGGTGATGACGGTAGAGCTCAGGTGGTTTTCGGGGATGAAGGCGGTGGTGATGAGAGGTGTTGGCTGCGATGATGGTGGTGAGGAGCGGCCATGGTGGAGGCTGACTGTCGATTGGCTGCATGGTGTAGTCGTGGAGGCAACTGAGGCGTTCAGTGGTGTTGAGGAGCAGCCATGGCGGAGGGTGCTTCGGTGGTGGCTGAGTGCGGGATGCAGGAGGTACAGTGACGGTGGAGTCCCGAGCAGTCAAAGAGCCAGAGGGTGAAGAGCGGGATGTGCTCGCAGTGGAGAGGAGGCAGTGGATGGGTCGAAAGGTTGGGTTCGGCTGGCAATGGTGGTGGCGATCGGAATTGGATGCAGGTGAAGACGAGGAGCTCGACGACGAGCTCGAGCAAGGGGCGATGAGGCCTGGGGGTGAGCAGGCGACGAGGGAGAAGGGTTGCGAGGTCGTGATGGCGAGCGGAGGGTGGTGCAACTTGAGCAGGGAGGCGAGGGGGTTGAACGGCAACGAACAAAGATGAGCGGGGGCTCAGGCGGTGACGGTGGTCGGTTGGAGGACAGCGATGAAGGGTGAAGACGCGGCGGAGGTAGGAGACGAGGAGGGTGATATTGGGTTCGTGAAGAGGAAGACGAAGGGGTGGGGAGATGTGATCTCTGTTTCGGTTGGGAACAGAATTTTTTCCCCAAAATGATCCTTTTTTTGAAAGTTTTTCCCAAACTGTCATTTTTTTTTGTTCCCTAAACGATCCACTCGCTTTTTGAAAAAGCGAGTTTGGTTAAAAATAACTCGCTTTTTCAAAAAGCGAGTCTGGAACTTTTAATTTTCGAAATGTTAGACTCGCTTTTTGAAAAAGCGAGTTATTTTTAACCAAACTCACTTTTTCAAAAAGCGCGCTTGATTATTTTGATAAATATTTTCGAAAGTGGGTCAGCTTGGTAAATACGTTTAGAAAGTGGATTAGTTTGGTAAATAATTTCAGAAAGTGGGCTATTGTGGTAACAAGTTCTTTCTATATCACATTGTCACTTGATCTTCTTTAGACCACTGTATATGAAATCGTTTGTCAGGACTTTCTATATCACATTGTCACTTCATCTTTTTTGGTTATAATTTTATAAATTTAGCAACTGTTTAGCAGTAACAGGGGATATACATAACTTGACATTATTTCAGTATATACATAATTGGTGTGTTTTAAGTTGTCGAAAATGAGCCCATAGATACTCTCAATCCCCGGTATACACATAATTGGCTTTTGACCTATCAATCATATGCGCTGAGTTCTTGCGCCAAAAGTCTCACACTCACTTTCTGAAAAAGCGAGGGTGGTTAAAATCTCATCTCTTTTTCATCAGCACACCTATCAACCAAAATAGTTTACCATTAGGTCACGATCTTAGAAATCAGATCCAATGGTTAACAGATATGAGCCTCAACAACAATCTTAACATTTATCCATCCAAATACTGAATTGGCATATGTTGATGCTCCTACCAATAAATCAATGGACAAATCATAAACAGAATGAACAATTCATAAACAACAATATAAACAAACGAAAGAAAAGTGATCAAGAGAGAAAATTTCTTCTTTGTTAGGAAAAAATAAACTCGGGCTTTCAAAACAAGTGCAAGAAATACAAAATAATATATTATGAGCAAACCTTAGTCTGCTGACAATATTCAGAACTAGAAAGAAATGTCTCATCAATTACCACGTCAAGCTTTTATGGTCTATGTAACGCCCTGAGCCCGGCTCAGCTGCGCACGCGGCTACACGTGCGCACACGCGAAAGAACGGACACAAAACTCTAGCCACGCCCACCACAGGCTGCCTCAAAAGGGTGGTTAACCATTTGGTAACCCTTAATCATGGGCTTCCTAATATATACTCAATCCTACTCCTAATCACCACCGATATGGTACTAAGGTGCTAGTCAAACCCGGTCAACAAGCACCCACACCAACACTTCCTTATCTTATTCATTCATTTAATCCATACAAGTCAACTAGTCAACCAGCACACATTAATTCCATCCATTCCATCCTTCATGCCACGTCACACTTCTTCCATCCATTCTTTATTTCTTTTTATTTCTACTAGTATATATTATACTACATATATATAGTATATATATATACTATACTAGAAATACGGGGTCGCTGAACCGGACTTACAACATGATTCAGGATCGCTTTCTAGCCGATGTGGAGAGGATTACCCTGATTCTGCTAGTTGTACAGTCCCCTTACCTGGGCGACCTGTCCCAACCTAGCTCCTTCTCAGGCGTACATCTTGCACACACTCGGTGTCGAAAGTCGGCTCTGATACCATTTGTAACGCCCCGAGCTCGGCTCAGCTGCGCACGCAGCTACACGTGCGCACACGCGAAAGAACGGATACAAAACTCTAGCCACGCCCACCACAGGCTGCCTCAAAAGGGTGGTTAACCATTTGGTAACCCTTAATCATGGGCTTCCTAATATATACTCAATCCTACTCCTAATCACCACTGATATGGTACTAAGGTGCTGGTCAAACCCGGTCAACAAGCACCCACACCAACACTTCCTTATCTTATTCATTCATTTAATCCATACAAGTCAACTAGTCAACCAGCACACATTAATTCCATCCATTCCATCCTTCATGCCACGTCACACTTCTTCCATCCATTCTTTATTTCTTTTTATTTCTACTAGTATATATTATACTACATATATATAGTATATATATACTATACTAGAAATACGGGGTCTTACAGTCTACCATTATGTATAACAGCAACCATGAACGAAGTTACAACCACCCTTTTAATATAAGAATTTTTGGCGCAAGAACCCAGCGCATATGATTGATAGGCCAAAAGCTAAGATTGATTGGGAGTATATATGGGCTCATTCTCGACAACTTAAAACACACCAATTATGTGTATACTGAAATAATGTCAAGTTATGTATATCCTCGACTACTGCTAAACTGTTGCTAACTTTATAAATATAAATAACTTTATGTATGAAGATCTTCTGTCTCTCGGTGGATTTAATACTTTAAATATAAATAATATATATTAAATATATAAAGTTTATAATTAAAAAAAAATGTGAAAGTGAGAGACAGATGAACTTCATCCGTCCCTCTCTACCGCATGACCCTTTTACCCCTAAGGTGATAATCTGGTTATATGAAAGAAGGGGTAACTTGGTCATTTTCGCCAATGTGAAATACAAAAAAAAATCATGGACCCTTTTAACCATCCTCGCTTTTTCAGAAAGCGAGTGTGAGACTTTTAGCGCAACAACTCAGCACATATGATTGATAGGTCAAAAGCCAATTATGTGTATACCGGGGATTGAGAGTATCTATGGGCTCATTCTCGACAACTTAAAACACACCAATTATGTATATACTGAAATAATGTCAAGTTATGTATATCCTCTGCTACTGCTAAACAGTTACTAAATTTATAAAATCATGACCAAAGAAGATGAAGTGACAATGTGATATAGAAAGTCCTGACAAACGATTTCATATATAGTGGTCTAAAGAAGATAAAGTGACAATGTGATATAGAAAGAACTTGTTACCAAAATGACCCACTTTCTGAAATTATTTACCAAACTAACCCACTTTCTAAAAATATTTACCAAGCTGGCCCACTTTCGAAAATATTTACCAAAATAACTAAGCGCGCTTTTTGAAAAAACGAGTGGGTCGTTTAGGAAACAAAAATAAAAAATAGGGCAGTTTGGAAAAAACTTTCAAAAAAAGGATCATTTTGGGAAAAAATTCTGGGAACAGAGGAGAAAGAGAGAATGGAGAGAGAGAACGGGGGAGATTTATTATTAGGGGCAAAATTGTAATTTTGAAGAAATAATATTTTTCCCAAACACTTGGGAATCTATGTATCCCCCCCCCCCCCCCCCCCCCAAACACACACACAAATTTTTTTTGGGAATTGTGGCAAAAAAAAATCTAGGAATGTTAGTTTTCTGGAAATTTGAATTTAAAAATTAGCATACCAAACATGGGAAACAAAATTCCCAAATTAAGATTCCCAAGGAAACAAAAAAAAAAAAATTGTACCAAAAGCCCCCTTAATGATTTTTTTTGGTTTCCGCCTAGAAAAATATTTGGAGGCATATTTTTATTTTCTTTTTCTTTTTCCTTTTTTTCCCTCTTTTGCTTGTCATAATCAAAATTCATGATCATTGCTTGCATAATTTTATTGTACGGTTATTCTATTACATTTACTAGTAATTTACATGTGTCATGCACGTTTTAATAAATATATTTTTTTAAAAGTAAAAATTTCGATGTAATCTGGCCTCAAACTTGAGATCTCTTTTATATTAGTTATGCACAGAAAATGCACGTATTAATAATATATTTTTTAATAAAAACTCTGACGTAGTGCGGACTCGAATCTAAAACATCATTCATATTAGTTATGTACGTGCGTCACACGCGTTGATAGATTAACAAATGATACAGACCTTCTTCCATTATGATATTATTATTAGAGATTAGAGATAGATGTCTAACAAAGACCTTCTTCCATTATGATATTATTATTAGAGATTAGAGATAGATGTCTAACAAATATATTGTTCGATACAGACTGTATTCACATGATTTTAAAATCTTTGAACTGTTTTCTGAGTATTCGTGCACATGTAATTAATTGACTAGTAATAATAAGTTAGTAACCCTATGGCACATGTCCATAACTCACCTGAGACCTAGAATCATGTTATGGCATGCAGTAGCAACAGAAGAAGAGTTAATAGACGTGGTGTTGTTGTTGTTGTTGTTGTTGTTGTTGTTGTGGTGGCACATGTCCATAACTCACCTGGTGAGGCACATGTCGATAACTCACCTGAGACCATGATTCAATTGACTAGTAATAATAAGTTAGTAACCCTATGGCACATGTCCATAACTCACCTGAGGCACATGTCCATAACTCACCTGAGACCTAGAATCATGTTATGGCATGCAGTAGCAACAGAAGAAGAGTTAATAGACGTGTTGTTGTTGTTGGTGGTGTTGGTGCTGCTGCTGCTGCTGCTGCTGCTGCTGTTGTAATTAATTGACTAGTAATAATAAGTTAGTAACCCTATGGCACATGTCCATAACTCACCTGAGACCTAGAATCATGTTATGCACATGTCCATAACTCACCTGAGACCTAGAATCATGTTATGGCATGCAGTAGCAATAGAAGAAGAGTTAATAGATGTGTTATTGTTGTTGTTGTTGTTGTTGTTGTTGTTGTAATTAATTGACTAGTAATAATAAGTTAGTAACCCTATGGCACATGTCCATAACTCACCTGAGACATGATTCAATAAGTTAGTAACCCTATGGCACATGTCCATAACTCACCTGAGACCTGGAATCATGTTATGGCATGCAGTAACAACAGAAGAAGAGTTAATAGACGTGTTGTTGTAGTTGTTGTTGTTGCAGTAGCAACAGAAGAAGAGTTAATAAATGTGTTGTTGTTGTTGTTGTTGTTGTTGTTGTTGTTGGCATGCAGTAGCAACAGAAGAAGAGTTAATAGACGTGTTGTTGTTGAGGAGGAGAAAAGCCTATCAAGAAGAAGCAGCAGCAGCCACAGCCAAAAGAAAAAGAATATGGTGAGGCTCTAATGGCACCGTCACCATTACAATTGATTTTGGAGCTTTCTTGGCCATGGAATCTTGGTAAATTGATAGATTTGGAACCTATGAGGAAGGATAAGAGAACTAGGGTTTCAAGAAGACCCCATAGTTCTAACAGAAATCAAGAGGGAAGAAGAAGTTTGGCTCAAATCATCGGTGCCCCTGAATGGGTCGTCTCAACTCTATTTATACTGTAAAAACACGCGCAAAGCACGTAAATGAAAACATGAATAGTGAGATAGTTGGTCAGTTACTGTGTGGTCCCCACCATCAATTCCTACGGTGACTAACAGATCCAATGGCTCACAAGCTCTCATACTGTTTCACTGGCATATTACACTTTACACAAAACACCCTACAATTACAATTATTACATCTCTAACTATCTCACTGCTTCAGGAAGACCCCATAGTTCTAATAGAAATCAAGAGGGAAGAAGAAGTTTGGCTCAAATCATCGACGCCTCTGAATGGGTCGTCTCAACTCTATTTATACTGTAAAAACACGTGCAAAGTACGTAAATGAAAACATGAACAGTGAGACAACAGATCCAATGGCTCACAAGCTCTCATACCGTTTCACTGACTTATTACACTTTACACAAAACACCCTATAATTACAATTATTACATCTCTACTGATACTAACACTCTCTTCATATATCAGCTCTAATATCCCAAGCTCATCTCCACCCTGCAACAACTTCATTGCTTCTTAGACTACCACTCATTCATTCAGATGTGTATCAACTCCATCCCCCCATCTTTGAGACCTTTCCTCAAGGTCGAAAAGAGGGAAATGACGCACCAACTCCTGATAAGGCTCCCACGAAGCCAAATCTTCACCCTGATTTTTCCATATAATCAGCACCTCCGAGATCAATTTTTTACCTTAACAACAGCTCTCCTATCTAAAATTGTTTCAGGCTCCACGAGGGATTTGTACCCAATTTGAGATATTGTTCCCTAAACTTGCACATCAGGACCCAAATGCTTTTTCAATTGCAAAATCTAAAAGACTGGATGGATTTTGGCATCACTGGGCAAGTCTAACTTATACGCCACTGCCCCAATTCTCTCCACAACTCTGTAAGGGCCATAGTATAGGGGAGCAAGCTTTTGAACAGCTCTTGTGGCAACTGAAATCTGTCGATATGGTTGTAGTTTCAGGTATACAAAATCACCCACTGAAAATTCCTTATCCACCCTATGAGCATTAACATATTTCTTCATTTGCTGCTGAGCTGGTCTCAAGTGATCCTTGAGTAGGTGCAGATGAACATCTCTTGAAAGTAAGTCCTCATCAACTTGTGGATTAACTGCAGAATCGGGAATATATGAAACAAGAGTAGGAGGAGCTCGCCCATATAAAATTTCATATGGAGTGGTCTTAGTAGAGGTGTGCCAAGAGGTTTTATACCAATACTCCACCCATGGTAACCAACTACTCCATTCTCTGGGCTTGTGATGACAATAACATCGAAGATAACTTTCCAAACACATATTAACCACTTTGGTTTGTCCATCAGTTTGAGGGAGATACGCCGTTCAAAACTTAAGTTTGCCTTGCAATATGAGTGTTTCTATCATTAAATTGATTGTGAAAACTTCCCCTCTATCACAAACAATTGAAAGAGGCATTCCATACAGCTTGAACGCTCCCGTGGTCAATACTTGAACAATAGTTGCAACTGTATAGGGATGTTGTATCGGAAAGAAGTGTGTATATTTGCTTAATCTGTCCACAATCACTAAGATGACTGCAAATTTATGACTGATCGGAAGCTCTTCAATAAAGTCCATACTTGCATGTTGTCATACTTGATCAGGGATGGGTAAGGGTTGTAATAACCCTGATGGTGCCTGAGAGATGTATTTGTCGGTGTATACCCTAGAAGCCAGTTATGTATTGACATTACTAGTTTACATTGCATTCTGACATTTATTTCATATATGAGGCATTTTATTTATTGTGTTGTTTATTGTGATTAAATGAGCATAATAAAATTTAGAATAGTAGGTTCAATACCATGGGATATCAAGTGCATGACTTGATTGTGAGATCCTATTGGTTGTAATCAGAACTCTATTCTTAAATATCTCTGGTCAAGTATTATTTGCTGAAATATAGTAAGTGCTAATGTGTATATTCTATTTCCTAATCCATAGAAAAGAGATTCCACAAATCTCTCACCCCTCAATCTTCTCTCAATCTCCTTTCTGCTTCTCTAAGAATGTAATTCTTATATATAGATCTTATATATAGAGATGCATACAGTAAAGAATAAAGAAAAATAAGAATAATAATTATTTTTCCCAAATCTATTTTCAACATGGTATCAGAGCTTAACCAAATCTTGGCTAGTTGAAGAAGAAGAAGAGAAGGAGGTGATCGGATCTGACACCTCCATCCTGACCCGATTCCGACCAAACCCCGACATCCCCGAACTCCCCGACCATTCTCCGTCGATCTCCGGCGAGCCTCCTTCCCATCGAAACCGACCCCCCCCCCCCCCCCCCCCCCCCCCCCGTCGAGCTTCCCTTGTTAGGAACTTAGGAAAACTCACCCTTAAAAGCTAGCTGTTAAAGGGAGGGAGCCCAAGTTTATAAGTACCCAACATACCGATGGGGACTAAATTTGGATCATAACATTCCACCACGCTTCCGTAACCCACTGCCCTCGGTGGTATTCACTCTAGCGACACTGGTCCGACCCGACCCTACCAGTAATTTTAATCTAGCCTCTAGGTAGCCCTTTTCGACTCTCGGCGGCTTTCACTCTAGCGACACTGGCCCGACCCGGGTCTACCAGTAATTTTAATCTAGCCTCTAGAGCAAATTAAGAAACATGGGGTTGGCTCTGATACCAATTGTTAGGAACTTAGGAGAACTCACCCTTAAAAGCTAGCTGTTAAAGGGAGGGAGCCCAAGTTTATAACTACCCAACATTGATTCCCCATATAACCGATGTGGGACTAAATTTGGATCATAACATCCCTCTCCTTCAACATCCTGACCTGCACCCCCGCTCTGACCTTCTCCCTCCCGAGCTCCAGCGCGCCGCTCTGATCTTCGTCCACCCGTCGTCATCCAGGTCCTCGTCGCCCCCACTCCAGAAGCTCTTGAGGTTCGATGAAGTCACGATAAACAAGCTGGGTTGCATTCAAGCTTTCCCTCAGGAAGAAAGGGATGCTGCCATCTTGCTGATGGCTTTATCTTGTGGCCTCATACATGGTTGAATTAATATCATGCAGTTAATTGGTTGTTGATTTTAGTGTGTGTGAGAGTTAAATGGTTGTTAATTTTGCGAGCTGGAACAAAATTGTGTGATGATTATATTTTTTGTGAGTTTGTTTCCTCGTTAATAAAGATCAGAGAAGGATTTGATGTTATTGATGAGCTATAGGCTTACAGGTTGATGACTAGCTACCTTGTTCATTGATTTTGATACTAAATATGTAAACTGATTGATCAGATCTGGTGATTCAGTTGAAGGTAAGACATGTTCTATACTTAGGATTTTAGATAGTATTGCTAAGTAAACATGAAACAACAATCCTAAAATATTCGGATTATCTATATGAATCCTTCTCCTCTACTCAACTCTAATGAGGGCCACATTCTTTAGCGAAACAATTTTCAAATGTCTGTTAATAGCTTCAATCCAGGTCCTCTTAGCCCCATATCAACCAAACTATGAATCCAAGTCCTCCATAATTATCATTCTATCAATTTTTCAAATTGGCGGGGTTAGCGGTCTACGTTGTATGTATCCAAACTGCCTCAATTGGTTCTCCCGCATATGGCTTTATCTTGTGGCCTCATACATAGTTGAATTATTATCATGCAGTTAATTGGTTGTTTAGTGTTTGTGAGAAAGTTAAATCGTAATTGGTTGTTGATTTTGCGAGCTGAAACAAATTTTTGTGTGATGATTATCTTTTTTTCGAATTTGTTTCTTCATTAATAAATGTAAGAGAAGGATCTGATGTTATTGATGAGCTATAGGCTAACAAGTTTTAATGACTAGATATCTTTGTTCATTGTTTTGATACTTAATATATAAACTTTCAGTTGAAGGTAAAACATGTTCTCTATTTACATAGTATTTTAGATAGTATTGCTAAGTACATGCAACAACAGCAGCAATCCTAAAATGTTCGAATTAGCTACATGAATCCTTCTCCTCCGCTCAATTCAAATGTGGGCCACATTCTTCAATCAATTAACAATTTTTAAATTCTTGTTAATAGCTTCAACTCAAGTCCTCTTAGCCCCATATTTACCAAACTATCAACCCAAGTCCATAATTACCATTCTATCACTTCTCCAAATTGGCAGGGTTATCGGTCGGTCTACGTTGTATGTATCCAAACTGCCTCAATTGGTTCTCCTCCATTTTATCTTAAATTGGGACAACCATTACTTTATTCCTTATGTATTCATTTTTTATTTTGTCTTTTAGTGTGTTTGTACTCATTCACCTTAGCATCCATGTAAACATTCATAAGTCATTTCTCCGACGATTGCATCTTTCTAAGAAACTACAGTTTCTTTTGGGGGCTTCTCCATTAAGCTCGAACTTACATGATACTAAGTATCTATTCGGCTTGGTTTCAATTAGATGGAAAACCGAAGTAGAAAATACTGCCATGTGAGCAGAAGGAATAATCACGATTTCTGACATTTCTACTCAAACAAACTATTCCATGTCATAATTTTAGGGAATTTTTATACACTCGTTAACCTATCCAACTACTCAACTAAGAAATACTTCTTTTTATTTCATAACCAATCCAAAATTACTAATTTGCATGATTATGTTGGACGCCCAAACACAAATGTTCTCCCAAATCTAAGGAATAAATTTTAACAGACAAGTTTGTATAACTGGATAAGTGAGTAAATTTGCAGTACTGTACTAAATGAATCTTGAGCAGTGAACACTAGGTATATCTACATTATAAACTTGTCTGAGAGAATGTAACTAATAAAATCACGAAGGCAAAAAATTTAATGTAATTACAAACTATATATGAAGGAAATTACTAGATCTTAGTTACCCACTAGATGCAAATACTATCAAAACAAAAAATCTATCGATGCAAAGAAGATGTTTAAATTAGAAAGCCACAATATCCTCTAGTTAAGTTGAAGGGTATACACATGGGAATTAGAAAGCCACGCTACCAATTGTGTGTGGTAGGAATTGAAGATAATGTGCTAGCTTGAAGCTAAAGATGTAACCGAACAGATAGAATTTGCAAAAGATTATAAAGATGTTAATATGCAAATGTCAATGATGATTATATGAGTTTCACAAGTAATCTAGAAAATGCCTTCTTTCTCTAGAACTAATTAATCAAGAGACCTCCATCAAAACTTTAATAGTAGAACTGCTTTGCACATTAGTGCTAAGCCTCCAAAATATTAAAGCAGTTGTTTACCACAGTTTCATCTTCTAAATCATTGCTATTTTCCTTAATAAGATATTCCAGATTTAGTTGTCATAAGTTTTCTTCTCATCAGTGATGACAAAGCCAACTTGATTTGAGTCAGAATAACCCAATACTCTCTACTTTGATGGAAACAGTGAGTTTGGTTTTAGAAGTATTTATACTTTCATAATTTATATGCTAATGACTTTCGGGAAAAAATACTTGCCATGAAACCTAAAAGATGAGTAGACGGTCGATGAGAATATCATGTCTATTATCACTAGATAATTGTCAAATATGTTCAAGTAACTATCAAGCTCAGGCGTCGACTACGGTCCCAATCGTCCTTGTTGGCTTCAGCTCGATATCCCAAAGGTTAGATTTCCATTACTTGGTACTATGAATGACACAGAGACACAGTGTGTTCAAATTCATGTGGAAGTAAAGGGGCCACACTCCATTGATTGCACAAAAAAAGATCAGTACCATATCAACAAGACAACAAACTACTACCTCTACCATCATAGATTCATAATATTTAGTTTAAGAACTTGGCAGTTGAATTGTAAAGAAACTTCTAGTAAAAATACTCAGAACAACTTGTGGTAGCTGGTAGGTATAGTACAATTTTGTTATCAACAATGTGTGGCAAAGACAAAAAGGAGTCGATCCTTTGTGATAGGGTCAGGTACCAGACACTAAAAAGGACAGGTCTTTGATGGATCCTACAGTTACCAAATCGACCCTTCGTTCCCCTTCTCATCTCCGACCTTGTGGAAACTTCTCTTGCTCCTCTCATCTGCAAATGTGGTTGCCCTTCCTTGTCCTCCTCTCAAGGAGGAATTATTCCATGGTTATTTGGTTGCATGTTTTAAACGAGAAAATTGATTATACATTTATACTGGATGAGAAATTCTTACAAAATGCTATGTTATGACCCAAATTGCTCTTAGGGCCCATTGGGCTTAGTATCTTCATATATGTAATACTTAGAATCAAATTAATACTAATCAACATTTTTGCCCTAATCTCTCTCTTGAACAGCCGACATCTTCTTCTTCCTCTCTTCTCATCCATCTTCTCAAAACCATAACAATCCACAAACCATTCAAATCCTAACAAACTGGTATCAGAGCCCTCATCTTCTCCTTCCTCTGTCTACTTCAACACCAAAACCCTCATCCTGATCCCTTCGGCCTGATCCCTTCCACCACTTCGGCAGTCACCGACCAGCGGTCTTCGTCCCGACCACTTCCGACGACTTCAGTCCAGATCCTGCCGACCACTTCCGACGTCTTCAGTCCGGATCCTGCCGACCGACCGATCAGATCAGTCCCGATCTCTTCCAGATCTGATTGCTTCGTCCAGTCCATCCCGTGGTGATTGTTTCCTGGTCTTTGTCATCGAGAGCACCGGAGGAGAAGGATATCAAGAAGGAAGGTTTTATTTCTGTGATTTAAGTAATCAATTTTTGGGGGAGAAAATCTTGGTGTTTTGTTGAATTGGGTTCAAGAAATTTGTATGGATATGTCGGGGAAATATGATATTGAGAAGTATGATGGGAAGACGAGTTTTGCATTATGGCAAGTGCGTATGGCAGCGATTTTGTCGAGCCAAGGCGTTAAGGATGCCATTTTTGGTCGAGAAAAATTGATTGATGCGGTGGCGGATAAGAAATGGAGAGAGATGGATGATAAAGCGCTCTCTATTATCCAATTGTGTTTGAGCGATTCGACATTGCAAGAGGTCCTATCGGAGAAGACCGCTAAGGCTTTGTGGGAGAAGTTGGAGAACATCTACATGAAGAAGTCCCTCACCAATCGACTGCGGTTGAAGTTGCGCCTCTACACTCTTCGCATGGTTGAAGGTACATCAATTTCCGATCATATTACGGAGTTTGCATCTATTTTGAATGATTTAAGTAAGATTGATGTTAAGGTGGAGGATGAGGACCAAGCCCTTTTATTATTATGCTCATTGCCCGCATCATACAAGGCTTTTAGAGACATGTTGATTTATAGTAGAGATAAAATCTCTCTAGAGGATGTTAAGAGCAATTTGCAAGCCAAGTTGCACATTGATAGTGAGATGACCAATAATGAGAAAGGGAGCCAAGGTGTTGGTTTAGTTGTTGATCGAGGTAGGTCATGGGACCGAAACTCGAAAGATACAAGGACCCGTTCGAAGTCTAGGCACAAGAATTTGACGTGCAACTATTGTAAGAAGAAGGGACACATTAAGGCCGATTGTTTCAAGCTCAAAAATAAACAAAAGGCAGATAGTAAAGGTTCTTCTTCGGAGGAGGCCAATGTGGCCGAATGTGACACGGTTGATACTCTTTGTGTGACAGATACTAATGTTGATGATATGCATTGTTGGGTGATGGATACGGGTGCTTCGCAATACATGACTCCGAATAGAGATTGGTTTGAGACTTATGAGCCTACGGATGGTAAGGTTCTCATGGGGAATAACAATATGTGTAAGGTTGCGGGGATTGGTTCGGTGACAATTAAGTTCCATGATGGAAAGGTCCGAAGGTTGACGGGTGTGAGGCATATACCCGATTTGTCTAAGAATTTGATTTCTTTGGGGTCTCTTGAAGAAAAGGGGTGTAAGTTCCAAAGTGAAGGTGGAGTCCTTAGAGTCTCTAAAGGAGCTCTCACAATCATGAAGGCGAAGAGAATTGGAACTCTTTATTTCTTACAAGGTTCCACGGTCACGGGCTCGGCCGCCATTGCACGTTCGGGTACTATGTCGGATGAGGAGACTACTAGGCTTTGGCATATGAGATTGGGGCATATGAGCGAGCGAGGAATGACCATTTTGAGCAAGAGAGGCTTGTTGTGTGGCCAATGCACGGGCAACTTGGAGTTTTGTGAGCATTGTGTATTTGGCAAGCATAAGAGGTTGAGCTTCTCCACGGCCATTCATTCGACCAAGGGAACACTTGACTACATCCATTCGGATCTTTGGGGACCTTCTCGTGAGCCTTCCAAAGGTAATGGTTCTCGTTATATGCTTACTTTCATTGATGATTTCTCAAGGAAGGTTTGGGTTTATTTCTTGAAAGATATAAAAGTGATGTATTTAGCACCTTCAAAGAATGGAAGTCACTTTTGGAGAACCAAACAGGAAGAAAAGTTAAGAGGTTGAGAACCGATAACGGTTTGGAGTTTTGCAACCGTGAGTTTGACAATTTTTGCAAGGCTGAAGGGATTGTTCGGCACAAGACGGTGGTCAACACTCCACAACAAAATGGTGTTGCAGAAAGGATGAATAGGACACTACTTGAAAGGTCTAGAAGTATGCTTTCAAATGCGGGTTTGGGTAAGGAGTTTTGGGCGGAAGCCATTAACACATCCTGCTATTTGGTGAATCGATCTCCTACCACTTCAATTGAGTTGAAGACACCCGAAGAAGTGTGGTCGGGTAAAACGGCCGATTATTCGAATTTGAGGGTGTTTGGTTGTCCCGCTTATGTACATGTGAATGAAGGAAAGTTGGAGCCTAGATCGAAGAAGTGTATTTTTGTTGGGTATCCCAGAAATGTGAAGGGATATAAGTTGTGGTGTCCCGAATCATCCAAGTTCCTTATTTCAAGAGATGTCATTTTCAATGAGTCGGCCATGTTGAAGGCAAATGATGTTGCACCCAAGCCGACTATTAAGGAGATTGAGAAGGTTGAGAAGAAGGTGGAGTTTGAGGTGCCGGTCCAAGAAGGTGATGATTTGATCTCACATGATGATGTCAATTTGGAGGAAGCCCAAGAAGAGGCACAACCGTATGCATTGGCAAGGGACCGAGCTAGAAGAGAAACAAGACCACCTACGAGGTATGGATACTCCGACTTTGCTTATTGTTTGGCAATTGCAGAGGATGTGGAGTATTGTGAGCCATCTTCCTACAGAGAAGCTATTTCTTCTAAAGATGCGGCCAATTGGATTGCCGCTATGAATGAAGAGTTACAATCTTTGTAACAAAATGAGACTTGGTCTCTTGTGAAGCCTCCCAGTGGTAAGAGGATTGTGGGTTGCAAGTGGGTGTTTAAGAAGAAGATTGATGGCTCAAATCCCGCAGATTTTCGATACAAGGCAAGGCTAGTGGCTAAAGGGTATAGTCAAGTCCAAGGTGTGGACTTCAATGATGTGTTCTCTCCCGTAGTTAAGCACACCTCCATTCGAGTTTTGCTCTCTTTGGTGGCAATGAAGGATTTGGAATTGGAGCAAATGGATGTGAAAACTGCCTTCTTGCATGGTGATTTGGAGGAGCAGATTTACATGAGCCAACCGGAGGGTTTTGAGGTTGCGGGAAAGGAGGACCGTGTGTGTCTTTTGAAGAAGTCCCTTTATGGCCTTAAGCAATCACCGCGGCAATGGTATAAGAAGTTTGACTCATTCATGGTGAGTATTAATTTCCATCGTTCCAATTATGACAGTTGTGTTTACTTCAAGAAGTTGGATGGTGGGGATTTTATTTACTTGTTGCTCTATGTGGATGACATGTTGATTGCATCCTCAAACTTGAAAAAAGTTAGGAGGTTGAAAGAGCAACTAAGTTCGGCATTTGAGATGAAAGATTTGGGGGCCGCCAAAAGGATTCTCGGGATGGAGATCACAAGGGATAGGTCCAAAAGAAAGTTGTTTCTTTCACAAAGGAGTTTTGCCGAGAAAGTGCTACGCCGTTTTGGCATGGAGAAAGCGAAAGTTGTTTCAACACCTCTTGCGGCGCATTTCAAGCTTTCGACCGCTTTAAGCCCAAAATCCAATGATGAGAAGAAATATATGGAAAAGGTTCCATATTCGAGTGCAGTTGGGAGTCTCATGTACTTGATGGTGTGCACTCGACCAGACATTGCTCAAGCCGTTAGTGTGGTAAGTAGATATCTCTCTTGTACGGGGAAAGGGCATTGGGAAGCGGTGAAGTGGATCTTCCGCTATTTGAGAGGTACTATTGATGCTTGCTTGGAGTTTGGTAATGGCAAGAAACTGACGGGCTTTGTGGATGCGGATTTTGCGGGTGATTTGGACAAGAGGCGTTCCTTGACGGGTTATGTTTTTACCCTTGGAGATTGTGCAATTAGTTGGAAGTCTACACTTCAAGCCACCGTTGCACTCTCAAGCACTGAGGCCGAATATATGGCAATTACTGAGGCTATTAAGGAGGCTATTTGGCTCAAGGCGTTTGTTGGTGAGATGTCTTCACTTAAGGATCCTATTACGGTATTTTGTGACAACCAAAGCGCGATCCATTTGACTAAGGACAGCATGTACCATGAGAAGACGAAGCACATTGACATTCGATACCATTTTGTTCGAGATGTGATCTCGGAAGGCAAGGTTGCCGTGAAGAAGATTGGTACCGAATCGAATCCGGCCGATATGCTCACAAAGCCTCTTCCAATTGCAAAGTTCAAGCTTTGTTCAAGTTTGATGTCGGTTTGTTTCTAGCTAGTTTGAGCTAGTTTTGTTTCTAGCATGTTGCTAGTTTGTTTTAGGTTATGTTTGTTTTATGTTTTTAGTTTGTTTTAGATGCAATTTGGTTCAGGGTTGAGATTGTTATGTTATGACCCAAATTGCTCTTAGGGCCCATTGGGCTTAGTATCTTCATATATGTAATACTTAGAATCAAATTAATACTAATCAACATTTTTGCCCTAATCTCTCTCTTGAACAGCCGACATCTTCTTCTTCCTCTCTTCTCATCCATCTTCTCAAAACCCTAACAATCCACAACCCATTCAAATCCTAACACAAAATTTTAAAAGGATAACTAGTTGAGATCAACTGCAGTACACTTTTATGCATTTTTGGGATTTCCTGTTGATGTAAACAAAAGTAAAAGTGATAACTATTAATACTGTCAAATATGAAAATTCTGTTATCTTATCTTATCTTTGGTATATATGAATAGAGAAATGCTACGCATACATTGGTTTCTCCCCCAAACATATATTGGGCTTGTCTTTTAGTAATCATTGGGTCCATCCCTCACTAAAAGACAAATGGAAAATGTCTAATAATTACTAAAAGACAAGCCCAATGTATATTTGGAGTAGAAACCAATGTATGTGTAGCGTTTCTCATAAGAATATGTTGTTGTCCCCCACTAGGAAAAGCTTTTGGATCCATCCACGTCTAGAACCAGAAGGCAATGATTCAAAGGATCTGTTGTAGGCCTTAGATTCTTTCATATCATTGTATGCCTTAGATAACTCGTAAACAGTTCTGACTTCTGAGTCACTAGTACTTAGGGCTCGAAAAATAACAAAAGTACTAGTCTTAGTAGTCTAGGAAAAAACAAGGATATAGAGTATGGGTAATGCTACACCTACAACCTTTACAACCTTACAACCTTAGATGGCACAATCTCATTGAAGTTGTGTACAACCTACTCTACAATACATTCCAATGAGATTGTGCCACCTAAGGTTGTAAAAGAAATGGTTGTAAGAAAATGTTATAGGTGTAGCATTACCCATAGAGTATATGGTGAAGTTTGTAACAGGGGATAGCTTAATCAACGAGAAGGTACAGTAATAGGTGCACTCCAAGAGATGCAACTGATATGTTGTTGAATGAAGGAAATGATTGACTATATGATGACCTCATAGGGGACAATGTGATTCATCTAATTGAAGACTATAAGCCTAAAACTTCATATTTTCGAGGTGACCCACATTTTTGGTGTTTGCTCTCGGGAAAATGATTAAACTCCCCCACTTAGCCCCTACGAGGACTAGTTGACTTTATTCAAACTCTCTTATATCAACTAGGTAAGATTTGCAAACTCTTAACAGCTATATAAGAAATTTTTGCATCCTCTGTTCACAAGTGGCTGAAAATATGAAAAAATTGTCAAGCCGAGAAAGGCGAAATCTCTAATGGAGCACTAGATGAACATCATGACAAGTACAACTGTCATAGTGTTACCCCTAAATCTACCAATAAGTAACCTTTTTTATACTCAAGAGCAGGGCTCGTGCAACATGTGCGACTGCACAGGGCCTACAAATCAGAAATACCCTCATCATTGTGTTGTCTTTATATATATATATATATATATATATATATATATATATATATATATATATATATATATATATAGGGGAAAAGGGGTATGAGCAACTTGCTCATTTAGTAAATAAGCAATTGATAATGTGACATATATGTGATTGGAAAATTCTTAAAATGATTAGTTGTCCAATGTATCACATGCATGCCAAATAATTAATTGCCCATTTACTAAATGAGCAAGTTGCTCATATCCCTTTTACCCATATATATATATATATATATATATATATATATTAATTACATGACATTGAAATCAAAATTAAGTAAAATTAGTATGAGAATATGTAAGTAAAGCCCAATTTTTTTCTTTCCGCACAAGGCCCTATCTCAGAAAATCTCAGGACCGGCCCTGCTCAAGAGCCAAGATAGGTAAAGATCATGCAGCATTTAAAGGGTAAGGCCATGTGTAGATATAGACCTCTATGTACTCCAAAAATGAGACTGCAGATCTGCATCTTTCCGGTTAAATTTGTGTTCAATTCTAAAATGATTTCCTGCTACCTTCCTACATGCAGTTAATGTTTTTGAATCATTTTTTATTTCAGAATGATTCAAAAAAATGGGGAATTTTTATGATGTTTGAGAATTGATGGCAAATACAAAAAGGTTAATGGAGAAACAAAAAGAATGGACAGTAAATAGTAATCTAAATAACTAATATATAGAAACTAAATGGCAGAAATACAAGTCATAGTACATGCTTTTCTATTTAAAGTTATATACAGCTTTCAGCAGTACTAGTTGATTCAATATACAATGGAATGCACGTAAAAAGGGCAGATAAACTTCCATATCATTAAATTAATATTTACATCATGTTTTAAATTGAACAATAGAAAGATGTAAAGTACATGAATTGAGGGCTCCCATGTAACAGCAAGCAAGGTAATGATAAATTAACTAATTATGCACTGCCACTTCCCAAGTCATGGTTACTAATTTCTAGTTATGTATACACAGTGATAGCATAAAAAGTTTAAAATAAATATAAAAAAAAGCACCACTGAATGAAGCTTTCCCTAAGGATTAGGATAAATCAGGCTCACTACAGAATGCATCAGATTCAAATGACCTAATAGAGGCATCATAAACTCCAGGTATTGTTCGACCCCCATTCTCAACTGAATTCCTTGGAGTCTCAATATTAATGAAAAGAAGCGCACATGTCACTAACGCCACGCCAGACCAACTAATGTGATCTTCACTCGGTTTAGCACAGGCTTTACCTGCAGTTGGGGCATTACCATAATATTTGAGATAATGACCTTTTGCGGCTGATATTAAGCCAGACTATCTCAACTGTTATCTAAGACAAAGCTTGAAAGATATAGATGGCATTAGTTGGCTAATATACATGTATGTATACACTAAAAATGAAAATGATAAAGAGCCAAAAAATAGCTCAATATTTCAATGTGTAAGATCCATCAACTTACGGGCTTGCCAAATATTGAAACATTAGGATAACCAGCACTTAAAATATTCTCCACCTCTAAGCAGTTAGTTGCATGGAGATTGTCACTTTACAGTCAATTGTTGAAGAATTAGGATTGTGTCCCACTAGATAATTTGGCTTCATTTACGCCTTAGTTCTATAATTTACTTCACCTCATTAAATCTATCTTCTGTATACAGGCATCCTTTTTTCTTTCTGCAACCCTCACTTTTGTGTGGGTTGTCATAGGCCATTTGGGTGAAGGGGATTGGAGGGGAGCAGGCCATAACCTTTTGAGCTAATAAGCTCTTTCTTGGACAATGAGAATTTGGAGTGTCCCATAGTTGACAAGCTTGAAACTACCATGATCAATACAATAGTTTTTATCTACTAAGAGCATCCACTATCGTTTGTGCTAAAAATTCTGTATATAGCATTTAGCATTTAGCATTCGTCGATGAGCGCTGCAGATGTTGATGCAAAAATTTGGAAAAGAATTAAAAAAATTAGACGGAAGATGATGATCCGTCTATCCTTTTTTTAAATTTAAAAAATGGCATTTTCGTAAATAATGAATGACATTTTGGTAATATGTGAAAGAAAAATAAAGGAAGAAGTTGTGGGACGGAGCTTGATCTTCCGTCCAACATTTTTCGATTTTCTTTAAAATAATGGCATTTGTATAATTATTTGAGTGGCATTTCCGTAATTTTTAGGAAAAAAGTTTCTGAAAAAGATTGCGGACGGAAGATGATCTTCCGTCCGACTATATTTAAAAAAAAATTAAACGGACGGAGCTTGATTTCTCCGTCTTCTATATTTTTAGCATTTGTCTAACGCAGCTGATATCTTTAGCAATCGACTGTTCACTCTTATTCTAAATTTTGGGTTTTTAGCCAATAATAGTGGGGTGTTTTTTCATCTCAAATGCTAATATTTGGGTTTTTAGCAAACGATAGTGGATGCTCTAAGCAAATGACCTGTAATTTGTCCCAAGTCCATTTCTTGTCAATAGGTCCTGGCTAAATATTTGGTATTTTCAGTTTTATTTGGTATTTTCAGTTCTGCATTGTAAGTTATGTTCCAAATCGAACTTTATTATAGAGAGGAAAGGTTGATACATTATTAGATCATGAGGATGAATTTAATTGAGCATTTATACCACCAAACATTAGCAAAAAAGTACTAAAATGAGTTATTAATAGTTAGAGCCACGACTGCACAAACTTACAGAAAATGAACCTAGAAGTCTATCATGAGCTAACACCTCCGGTGTCTTTACCCATATCCTGCAACAAGAAAGGATTATTAAGAGCTTCTCCATATTAAGGCATATTTTCACATATATTTCTTCCTTTCACATCTTGGTTTGGCTTAATGTTAGCACATACTATCATATCCTTATTTTAAGTTGCAACATATCAGTACAAATATTTTCATGCAACAAAGAAAAATGATCTATATGAAGGATAGTTGCTAAAAATTGTCTTCTTGCTATGAGAGAACACCTAAAGGACACTTCTGAATAATCAACTAGCCAAACAAAGTGAGTGCCAGATGGTGCTTGACGAAAGGTTAGGGTATGGATTTTTTTTAAAAGACTCTGGGTGTAGATTATAGGATTTACTAAACAAGTTGTATGTGTTAATATCAAAATAATTTACTAACGCAAACAAGAAATAGTCCTCGATGATGACCTCAGTCACTTCAGTAACTCTCCACCCATAAGGTCAGGAAGAAATGGCAACTCTAGCAAAAAGAAGCCAATTCCAGAGGATTTTACTGGAAGACAACAAAATGGATATCTATGCTCTGCATTATAGGTGTAAGAAAGTCAATAGAAGCACAGAATAATTAGCAGAGCCTCACTACAAGTACTGAAACAAGAAGAAACCAGATGTGCATGATCATCCATTGCAAAAGTGGCTAACCAAAGGAATTGCATGTATCTTAATTCATCAAGACAACAATTCTTGGAAAATCTTAGCACAACTACAATCAGAGAAGGGTACAATCAGAGAAGGGTCAGATGTGCAAAACCCCGCGTATCTAGCCCACCCGGCAACTCAAGACCAAATCCTGAGACTGGTCAGGTCCTAATCTAGCCAGTTCAAGCTTGAACTCTATAAAATCTGAATAGATGAACATGGCCCTAAGGAAAGACACGGGTCATCTCCAAGAATGTCAATTATAGAGGATGAAACTCAATCCATGCACAAATGTGTCATGTTTGATGATCGAATTGTATCATCGGATAATCATAGACCTTCCTAATTTCAGCCACATCTATCTCAAGGCAGACATATGAATGGCAAGTTGGCAACCTTTTACCTCACCCAATTAATACATACAAAAAACAGCAAATAAGAAGACCTAATAATAAGCAAATGCTAAAAGTATGTATCTGAATTAAGAAGTACAAGACAAATACTATATACATTTAGGACGACAGAAATAAGAAATAATTCTGACAGTGGAGCATGATGATCGTTATATGTATCAAATTTCCACGTCTTCCACTGTATATAGATCGGACAAATTTACGTGAATCGCAATATATACAGCATATTCTCTCAAATGCAATAAATACAATCGAAGCAAACTAACCTGCCCCATCGTACCATCCGGTCTCCTCATCTGCAAAACAAATAACAATTCAGACAACGATAAAAACTGAAACTTCATCGATTCGGAATATCAAAATCAAGAAACCTACACTCAACAGTGGCACTGAGCAACCGGTTCCCGACAAAAGCCCAAACAAGATACATTCTCAACACCGCCAGCGTCCCCGTACGCGATCGGCCACCGGAGGTAGTGGTTGGAGGAGGGCGAAGAAGGCGCCGGTGAGGGCGAGGCGGGAGCAGTAGATACAGGGCCGGCCCTGGGTTCTCGGGGGCCCAAGGCAAAAGGCCCAAATAATTATTTTTGGGGCCCTCTAATTACAATATATATTTTTTTACGCGCAAAATACGTGTCTTTATTTATAAGGAGAATTCAAATTTGGGGCCCCTAAAATTGCAAAAAATTCGAAGGCCTGAGGTGGCCATCTTACCTGCCTCAAGGTGGGGGCCGGCCCTAAGTAGATGAGGAGGTCGGCGGCGGCCCAGGAGAAGGGGAAGGAGGTGGCGAGGGACTGGTACTCGTTAACGGGTTGCTGCCTGAATGGGACCGGGCATTCCGTTTCGGGTGGGGACCCGTTACGGGATGCGGATTTTGATGGGGTTGAAGCGGATTAACGGGTTTGGTTAGGGGGGAAAGAGAAGTAAGAATAACAGATTTGTCGTTAGGGATTAGCATAGGTATAAATACCCGAAATCTGGATCCGACCCGGACCTGACGTAAGACCGGAACTGACCCGGACCCGACATTGGACCGGAACCGACCCGAACCCGTTAAAAAGATCCAAAAAATTAATATACAAATAAATATTCTATCCTCATCCCTCCCCTCCTTCCTCAATTCTAAATGTTTCTCTTCCAAACTTCAAGCTCATGTCTTTTTCTTCTTTCCTCTATTCTAAATCCTCCACGCTCCGCCTCCGCTTGCCGCTCACACTCCCTCTCCTACCCGAACGGGTAGGAATATTTTAATAAGACCCGACCCGGTCCTCACGGGTTCGGGTACGGGTCCAAAAATTGGACCCGTAGGGGACCGGATCCGAGTCTGGGTAGTGAAGGACTTGACCCAATACCAATGCTATAAGGGATGAATTGGGTGATGCAATGGAAATATGGAATTGAATTTTTGCTCATACTAACCATTTTTTAAACTACTTTCCAAACTAGGACACTTTGCACACTATTTTCATAACTGAGTCAGTCGTTGTCACATCAGCAGCGGCCGTTATTTTAATTAGCGGTCTATACTTTTCGAAGAACGTTAATGAAAATAGCGGTCACTTGTATAAAAAGAAAATTGAAATTTCTATTTTCATCAGCGACTACAGTATATACGAAGTCGTTGATGGGAATAGCGACCTTATCTTAATCATATTGAAGCACTTGGTTATATACTAAAGAGCTATTGCTCAATGGTAAAGAAAAATAATACTAAGGACACTGAATTGGAACAACAGTGGTCTTAGTGTCCTACTTTGTTTCCTTAATTATTCGTTAATGAAACGATGGCGTAGACCATCATTCGATCAAAAAAAACAGTGGTCTTAGTATTAAAAAAAATTCTCCTTTTGAGAGCAATAACTCTCTGAAATGACAAAGTGTTTCGATATAATTGGGACAATATCGTTATTCTCATTAGTGACTTCATATATATTGTAGCTACTGATGGGAATAATGGCAACCCAAAAAAATTACTAATTTTTTTAACAAGTGTCCGCTATTCCAATTAGCGATCTTCGAAAAGCATAAACTATTTATTACAGTAGTGGTCGCTGGTGACATGGTATTGACTGACTCACTTAGGAAAATAGTTTGGAAAGTGTCTTTGTTTGGAAAATAATTTTTAAAGTTGCTTAGTACAAAAAAAACCAATGGAATTGAGGTTTATGGATTTTATTTTTTTTATTTTTTTAAAAAAAATATTTGGAAATGGAGGTTTTGGGATTAGCTGGTTGATTTTTTGAGAGGACAATTTTAAAAGATTTAGAAATGGAAGCATATACGTTTTGTTACTAGTGGACTTTTTTTTTTTAAAGAAATGATTTGTACCCTTCCCTCATCTTGCAAAACTAAACTTCTACCAAAAAAAACTCTCAAAAATAACCTTTTTCATGTGACTGAATTTGAAAAGGTGTTATTTCTTAGTTTTTGTATACTAGAAGGTTAAGATCATATAGCTCTAAAGTCCTGAATCCTCCGAGAACTCAATATAAAAATATTAGAAGTATGTTTTTAACTGCTTTACACTCGATAATAGAAATTATAATTTTTGTCCATCAATTAAGCAATGGGAATCTTAGGGGCTGTTTGGTTTCCTAAAAGTGAAATCCATCCCTTAATCATTACTTTTTTGGATTCAAAATCCATAAAAATAGTTCCTAGACAAGCATTTTTTATTGACATTATAAGTTCTGTAGCAACAGGAGTAGAGATAGAGAATAATTAAGAAAAAAATATTTCCTAGACAAGCACTTTGCTTGGCATTAAATCCAGTGTAGCATGCATAGGAATAGAGAGAGAGAAGAATTAAGAAATGATGAACAAATCAACTTCCAGCCACTTCCTCTCCTTAATTCTCTGATTTTTCTAACCCCTGAACAAAAAATGCTTAAGATATTTTTTATGTATTAATCTAACTTCTTTTACAGTGCAATTCATATCATTGTTAATATTTTTTTTTAATAAAATATGCAAGATTCATATGTAGCTTATGAAAGGTTTAGAAGTTATGACATAGCTACTTTCTAAGTCACAAGCAACAGGACAAAGATTTGAAACATGCATAAAACACTGTAATGAAATTCCGGGAACGTCATATCTTCTAGATCTAAGATTTAAAACTGTGAATAATTGCATTACTCTCAAGGAAAATACTTTGGCTACTTCCTTCCGTAGGTGAGGCTTTTTTGAGCATTACCCGATATTTGTTTTTGTCTAAACTAAATATGGTAATAACTTTTCTAACTAGTAGAAATTCATATATGTAACTCTTCCAGTTTTAAATAGCTATTAGTAATGTTCATCGACTGAGAAAAATACAGCATATTTAGGGGGAAATAATAATATTCATTTGTAGATTCTTCTACTTCTGTGATGCGCCAATTGTACGAGTTAAGAATAGGGATCACTACAATTTGTGTAGCTTAACTGGGTGACTGTCTTAAAAAAGGTGTGAGAAGATAGGCTAAAGTACTTACTTTATTTTTATTTTGTTTGAAGAAAATGTGATGTATAATTGCTGTGTTTTACGTTTGTTTCATTAATAAGATAGTAACGAAGTAAACTCAAACAACCAGTAGAGGCTAAAGTGCTTAATTGTTCTTATGTAGAATAATATATGCAGAATGAGTATATAAGATTGACTAGTTGAAAAAGACACAAAACCGACCACAACAATCCAGTCTGTGTGCTTAATTGTTCTTTGTTTCCGTCATTTCTGATGCATAAGATTTACTCTCTTATTCACGATTGGATTGTTATGACAGGTGGAAAGAAGAGACAACATTTTGATGAGGAATAGCAGTCTGAAGCAGCAGGATTGGACACTGGATGATTGTATATCTGTATCTTTACTTTTTGTTGTCTATTTTGGTCGTAAACTTCCTATTTGCTTTTCAGTAGATTTTGAGTATTGGAATTTGTAATATGTAGTAAGAACTTCTCTGTTTCGTTGATTAATCGTTAATGAAGCGATGACGTTGGTCATCATCTGTGCCGAAAAAGAAAAAAAAAAAAACAATCCAGTCTGTGTGGGAGGAGGGGTGGTAGCTCCACAGTCAAATACACAAACAGTAATAGGCTATGTTTATCTGTTATGACTTATGAGACTACCCAGTGCATTAAAGATGGGAAAAAATGGGTGCACTATAAGAACAAAAAAACATCAAGATGGATCACATGAACATATGATTTTATTTTATTCTGCTATAAAGAACCTATTTTGAACAAATTGAGTAGAAATAGGTTGCGCAATGTCAACCTTCTAACTCAGAAAACTGAAATTATCTTAACTCGGAATTATCTCAACTCGAAAAACAATCCCAAAGAACATAAAACTTTGAAGTCACTTGGGAACATTTGCAGTCATTTGCTGCCAAATTTGACAAAATGGCATTTGGCATTTTGGAGGTGTTGTAATCGTCAAATGCCATAATTTGGCTTTTTGATAAGAAAAATTGTGCATCCCCTCATTTTCCAATTTTTTTTTAAAAAAAAAATAAACATGTGTCGAAAACCTTTGCGATTAATAAAGTGAAAGAAAGAAGAAAAAAAATGCAACAGTACATGAGAGCATTTATGTACAAAACTTTTATAAAAAAATTAATTTAAAAAAGGTCTTCTTTCGTCCCTTTCATTTTTTTAATGATCTTTGAATAGATGGAAGATTTTCTCTTCCATCCGTTAGTTCTTTCATCCAATCAAATAAAAAAAATTAAAATATATCAAACTAAAGATCATCTTTGGCTCTTTATAACTTGTTAATTACCATTTATATTGTCAAATCTGACAACACGCTGTTCCTAGTTTACCAAAAATTTGGTAAATTGCCTAACACGTGCATTAGTTTTTTAGCCAAATTTTACAAAATTTGACAAAATAGAAAACCGACTACATATTCTCTAAGAGCATCTCCAACCACGTTAGCTATTTTGGTTAGCTACAATAGCCAAAATAGATAACAAATGGATAATTTAGCTAGTAAAAAAAGCTCACACTCCAACCATGCTATCTATTTTGGCTAGCTATAAATGTTTTAATTTTTATTTACTAATAAATAGTTACAATAATATTTTTTTTAAATGACAACAAATGGATAAATGCATCTGATATCTGATACTCCATCTGTGTGTATCCGATACTTACTCCATCATTCTATCTTGATACTTACTCCATATGTGTATACTCCATCTCTGATACTTACTCCATCTGTCTATACTCCATATCTCATACATACTCCATCCGTCTATCTCTGATACTTACTCCAACTGTCTGCTTCTTTTTACAGTCATTCTATAAGTTACAGAATATCCTGCTTGCCATTGCCAATTTCCCCCTATTATTGCCATTGCAGTTTCCATATGAAAAGTAGCCTCAAACTGCAACTACAATGCTTTTCCTACCTGAAAGTGATAACAAGACAAAAGAAATATTACAGTTTGCAGAAAATAGTTCTTGTCAAACTGAAAAATTACAATTTGCACAAAAACAACATAAATGAAAAAAAACAAACAGGAAGAATAGCAAATAAATATAAAAAAATTCTGCTGGGTTGTTACTAACTTACAAATTATATAACCCAGGCATAAACAAGAAATGTCACAGGCTCACAAATTCAGCAATGAAATGCCATAATTTGTCTATGTGTATGTAAAGGTATGCATCTTACTTCAGCAATGAAAGGCCATAATTTGCTCAGTTGCTTGTTCAACCACTTCACCTGCAGAACAAAGGCAATGACGAAAATGAAAACAAAAAATAGTATTGGAGTCAATACAATAAAACCTCACAATGGAAGATAAGATTATATAACAATATCAAAGAGTTTGAGTATTAGGTGTTCATGACAATCTGGTTGCTAACTTACAGATAACTTATAGTACAGCTGAGTAGGTTCCAATGCATTTTGTTTCTTTGTAATTAATGATTTCAGGATTGTTATCAAAGGTAAGAAATCCCTTTCACTAAAATGAAACATATGTATATATCTATATGTACTGATATATATATATATATATATATATATATAAGTATAGAAAAACCCTGAATAATATGCAGGAGTATCTGAAGTATATCTGAAATAAAAGCTGATGTATATTTCATAGTTATAAGCTGATGTACACTCATATCTGAAACATATCTGATGTATATAAGCTGAAGTATATCGGAAATATATAAGCTGATGAATATAAGCTGAAAAGGAATATAAGCTGATGAATATCCAATCGATAAAATCAAGTCATTGACATTTACACTCCAAGAATGAGTCAATTGCTTAAAACTACAGACAAATTTATGACACACCATGACAATTCTTACATTCAAAGATAGAATCTGTTAAAATATGTGGAAAACAACTATGTGAACAACCATGATTAGTATCTAGTTTTCTACCTGGGTACAAAATTTCCCCAAATATTTCAGCACACAATACGAACTACACCACTCTCTGACGACTCAAATTTCGGCTTTCTATTGACTGCAATTTTGGTGGACCTGATTATACTGCAATTTTTATTAATTTTCTAAAACTGTTCACCATGCTTTCTTCTCAGAAATAAGTAGTAAATCCTGATATCATAATCAGGTCCAGTATTCAATCAAATAATTAGGTCTAGTATAAACTTAGTAATAGCAAATCCTAGTACCAAAATTAGGTCTAGTATAAACACAGGAATTGGAAATTCTGATACCGAAATTAGGTCAAGTTTAAATAAGGTACTCCAACCCTCTGAACCTAAACTCGAACCCGAATCTAAAACCGTAGCAAACTCCGTTTGGTCCATTACTTATCAGTTGTTGTGTCATCTAATTTGGGTACTAGTAGGATCCTGATAACTTCAATTGCAGTCTCAATGACAGCCGATCTCTTCGGCCCACAGAATTTCTCCCTCAACCACAACATCATCATCTCCAACATCCCCATTGGCTCTCTCCTCTTCGGCTACATTGCAGCCACCGTATACGACCAAGAAGGCCAAGGAGTTGGAAGAGGGATGTGTGAAGGAGTACATTGCTATAGAACAACTTTCATCATATGGGATTCTATTTGCACATTTGGGACACTTCTTAGCTTTCTTCTGTACATTAGGACAAGGAGAACTTCTTTGAAAAAATAAATTGTATAGTCTATACTGATAGATGGCATGATGACTATAAAAGTTGTACATGGCATGTACTGATATGCATCAAATTTAGAGTAATAGGGTTTACTTGTTTTGTGTTGTATAGCTATGCATATATGAAGTTTTTGCATTAGCTTAATTATATCTATCTATGCAAGTTGTAACAGTGTATGAGTATGATGAAGTGACAAATGTTAACTAATATATATTGTTTGAAAATTTCTTCACAAGTTAATAACATGTCTTTTAATTTAATAAAGTTCACATCATGCATTACAGAAAATAGTTCCTATGTATTAATTTTTCTACTCAAACGATGGCAGAAGACCATCCGCATTGAAATAATTATACCAAGAGTCCATGAACCAAATAAACTCCAAATTATAAAGAAGAAATGGAATTACATACTTATATCGCATGATTTTCTCATATTGAGTAGTTGTATACACACGACGGGACCTATAATGCACGATTGGCAGCATTTACATGATTAGTACTTGTCATATTATCATGTGTATAAAAAATCAAGTTGTTTGGATGATTTTCTTCATGTTCCAATTAGTCACAAAATGAACAGTTTTTTAATAACACGATAATTGGCACCAAGAGATGAATGTGCTATAATCCTACAAACGAGCTCAATTTTTATACACATGTTTCTTATGATATAATGAACATGATGAATGGTACCGATAGTATATAGAGTCTCACCGTGTGTATAACTCTATATGAGAAAAAATCTCATACAAGTATGAAGCTCATTTTCCTCAATCGAGGAAAATAAAATACAACCAAAAGAATTAGACAATCACCAAAACTTCACCATCAAAATTCAAAAAACTTGCAAAAAACACCTCTGGGTAAAAGTGAAATGAACAAATAAATTGCTCCTTTGGATACGTCAACCAAAGAGCTCCCTTCAACATCCTAGTAAACCTGATGCCAGTATTAGTTTATTCTTCTAACCTAAGCATTGTGCAATGCCTACCATGCCGCAAATTATCAATTAATCAAATCGAGGAATATTTACAATGTTAAAAATAAGGTATACTTTGCTTGTTTATATCATTTCAATAACCAAAGAGTAAATTACTAGGATAAGCATACCCATCAACTAAGCATCACACTCAATCAAATCTATATATCTATATATATAAAATAAAAGTTAAAACCAAGATTTCACAATCCACAAGTAAATACTGAAGGCTTATATTCATCAGCTTATATATTTCAGCTTATAAATAAGATTTGTACCTCAAAACATATATATCAGTCGATGGAGAGGAATGGAGCCAGTCCTCGAGATTCAAGTACCTTGGAGGGGACTTCCCACCCACATTCCATGTCGCGGCGAATATCCTAAACATTAACATCAAAATCCAGAATTCGAAAAAACTTGAAATATAACTAAATTCATTTGAGAGCTGATTTGAAGTACCTGTAATCTTGAGTATCTGTAACCTGATAAGAATCCAAATTGCATCTTCCTCTTCGAGCCCGGTCAGAGTTCTTCTTTGAACATCTCTCTGAACCATCTGAGGAATTTCAATAAGAATCAGCTGCCTTTGAGATCTGAATAGCGGCTAAATGGAAAAACTAAAAAGAAGAAGAAGAAGAAGATACCTGATGAGTTTAGTCGATGAAGACCGTTGGGAGTCCCTGATCTCCGGCGGCTTGAGAGGAAAGAGATTTGGCGAGCGGATCCTCCATTTCGAAAATCGCCAGATCTGGCGAGCGGATCGCGAGCCATTCTCAATTCGCCAGATCCGCGAGTTGATTGGCGAGCCCGTTGGAGTGAATTTTTTGGGAATTTCTCGCTATTTTGGCGATTTCGATGGTTTGGCGAGCCTCCGTTGGAGATGGTCTAAGAAAACTCAATTCCCCACCACCGCCTAATGTTTAGGTTAATGCACAAATTTTACTACCTGAAAAAGAATCATCTACAACAAAGTATATCTCTAATATTATAATGGGAGAAGGGTTTAGTGTCATTTGTCATTGTGTCATTTTGTCAACACGTGCAGCGCACGTGTTGATATTTTTTTTTGTCCTTTTCATTCCCCCCCTCATTTTCTCCATGTGCAACGCACGTGTATAATACTAGATTTTTTTTGTCCTTTTCATTTCCCCTTCCCATTTTTCCCACGTGCAACGCACGTGTATAATACTAGTTATATTAATGCGACGGACAGAAAATCCGTCATACATTTTCAACGATCACATCAATTCCCGCTGCAACAGTGTAAAATAAAGAGGTCTGTTTCTCTTCTCAGTTTTTACAACAAAAAAAGACAGTCTATCCATCTGAAAGATTAATACAAACCTAATACTCAGATAAATTCAGTTGGAATGGTTCACAATAGAATTTAAACAGAACATAGCGGTTCCAAAAGCAAATTAATCTTTACTAATTCCTAAAATACACATAATTGAAGCATTCAACAACTCCAGTCATGTCTCACTTGCAAATAAATATCCTTGTACTTTAGTTTAAGAAGTATTACATAAGGAAACACTGGCAGATGCTAGGGCCAACAGAATCATTTTTTAATAAGGGTGAAACCTACGGCCGCCTTTGTTGTCATTGCCTCTGCGTCCACCGCTGCTACTAGAGCCAGTGCCACCACTCCGCCCACTACTACCACCTCTATGCAGTGGTGGGGCCACTGGTAGACCAGGCTGCTGCCTGCAATATATTAAAGCCCATATCAGTACATTAAATTGCTGTTAATAGAAAAGAAGAAAGTGAACTTAATTATGCATGGGGTTTATGATTAGAGAAAGGTAAGGTAATATCTATATGACATGTTTATAGATCAGAAATACTGAGAAGGTACAAGTTCAGCAGGTACACACAATACAGACCAAAAGAGCATCGTTTGCAGCAAAAATGATAAAATGGTAAAATAGAAATTGCAATTTCTAAGTTTGCTACAGTCGTGAATTGCAAAATTTGGCAATGAATATGATTAATATGCAATTCTCCAGTTGACTGAAATAATTATTCATTTACATTATGTGCGTCAATCAGAACAAGCCAAAGCCAAAATCTACGCTGGTTCAATTAGTACACAAGAAGGTCCATAAACCTTACCAACAAACAAGTATGCCAGAATCACAAGATAATGCTGTCAAATAAGCTTACAGTATTAAAGGAAAATCTGTGACTACTAGACCATCATTACTCAGTACAGAACACTACACTAGTACTTGATTACAATTTGAGGAGAACCTGGCAACATATTTTGTTTAGCTAGTGGTTGCAGACATGAGAAAGTATTTTTCCATCATCATGATTCCCATCAAAATATAAACAAGAGCAGGCAGAGAAGATCCATAAGAAATTACATACATTTAATGACCAACATAACCAGATGTCAACCATAGGGGTGGCATTCGGGCCTAGCGGGCCGAGCCAGGTTGGAACCCGCATGTTTTTACCCGGGCCGGGCTTTCGCGGGCTGGGCTGGGCTGGGTCTCGCCGGTGAAATGTCGGCCCGGACTTCGCCCTTGGCCCCTGGCTCGGGGGTCGGGCCGGATTCGGGTACGGACCGGGACGAAATTTTTTTTATTAAAATTTTTACAAAGATAAAGAAGGAAAATTGTTAAGAATTATCAAGAACATATAGATAAAAGAGATATTCATAAATTAAATTGTTTTTACGAATTACAAAGTTTGATATAAAATCAAATAGATTAGATATGGCTAAAATAGGATTAAATTGGGACCGTTCAAATCGGACACGAATCTTAAAGCTCTCAGGGGTAAAACGGTAATTTCACCTACAAACGGAGTCTGAAATGAAAACTAGGTCTTTCTTCAAAGCCCAATAACCCATAAACACATCTGTCCTATTGGGTATGAGTAGCAGCCCGCTACGAGCCAGCCCAGGATACTTAAAGAGTAATTCAAATTCATGGTTATCTCTATGAAACGATTTAAACTCTACATCTTATCCAAAAAACCGGGAAGTAGAGATAAATCCTTATCTCAAAACGGGTCACTAAGGCGATTATAAATACCCCTCTCCCCCACCATAACAAGGTAATCAATACTTTTTCACATTAAGCTCTTTCATAATCATCCTGATTACTGACAAAAGCGTCGAAGGGTTCGTCACCGGGATCAATCCCGATGTATCGAACTTTTTGCAGGTCAACGGCAACGGCAAGGAACGGTCAAACGCCGGTGAAGGTCAACAGGTTTGCCTTTATTTATTTCCAAAAGAATTCACAAATTCATCTGTTTGCTCCCACAGCAAAATTAGCAGCAACAGATTGGCGCCATCTATGGAAAACAGAAAAAGCAATCCAACTTTACTTCATCAGCGAAAGTCGTTTTCAAATCATGCATCTGAAAGAAAAGGAAAAGGCAGCGGCCTCCAGCTGAAGAGCCACTCTTCCTCCTCCAGTCCAAGATGTTCTTCTTCAACAGCCTCCTCAACAGGCCCCTCAGGGTCTCGAGGGGCTGCCAAGGGAGGCTCTCGTCGAAGTCGTCCAAAGCAACATCTCTTCATGACCATGTCTCGGTTCACAATCCTTCAATTGACTCTACGGCTCAAAGCCCTTCCGAGCAGGATCACTGTCAAGTAATTGTTCACCGCCAGCAGGGGTTGACCTCCAAACTCGCTTGAATGGATGGCAAGCCCTTGAGGGAGTCCATCAACCTTAGCACCCAGGGGCCCCGAGAGACCGGATCCCTGCAAACCGAGGACCAGAAGATCCCCTCCCCCGAGGAGGCGAAGAGAGTCCCCTTAACGTCATCGGCGGAGAAGCCATACTCCAGTAAGCCGAGCCACCCCTAGGGATCGCCGAGCAGGAGGGGCTACAGTCACTCGGGCCGAGCTCCAGAACTTCAAACAATTTATCATGCGAGCTCTTAATATTGCCACGAGTCAGGATTAGCATGCCCCTAACCCTCGGCATACCGCACTCATGAAGGAGAGTCCCAGGGCTCTACTACATCCGACCGAAGGGATGACTCGGTCCACCGCCGTCTCCACGAGATGGAGAAGCGCCTAAACAAGATAAATCCTAAAGAAGAACCACGGACCAATAGGCTCCGCCCAAGCAGATCCCTCTTCTCTAGGGCCATCATGGAAGCTCCGGTCCCCGAAGCCTTTAGGTCGCCCCGCTTTTTATCCTACAATGGGAAGTCGGACCCGACCGATCATATCGAAGGTTTTAAAACTCTCGTGATGATTCATCAAGCCTCGGATGCGGTCCTCTACAAGGCCTTCCCAGCAACATTGAGGGAACTAGCGCGAGAGTGGTTCTCCTGTCTAACCCCCGCCTCCATCTTCTCATTCGAAGAGTTTGAGGAACTCTTCCTCACCCACTTCGTGGGCAGTCGCCGAGCTGAGAAAACAAGTGCATCTTTGGTGACCCCCAGCCAAAGAAAGAGTGAACACCTAAGAGATTACGTTCGGCGCTTCACCACCGAAGCCCGGTCTATTGCCTCCCTCAACCAATCAGTAGCCTCGGCGGCATTCTGGCACAACGTCACTAACGCCAACTTCAAGGCGTTCCTTGCCAAAAAGCCTCCTTGGGACTTCTCAGAACTCCTGCTTAGAAGTGAGAAGTACATCCGAACGAAAGAGGCTCTCAACCCCCCTCTTGAGGAATCATCTTTCGGGAACAAACAGAAGAATACAAGCGAAGAAGGATCCCAGAAATTCCAGAGGAACGACAATAACCAATATCACCCAGCACCTTGTTTTGAGAAGTTCACCCCCCTCAATGCTAGTATATCAGTAGTTCTTATGGAGGTGGATAAGGAAGGACTACTCGGCGGTCCCCCTAGAATGAATACCCCTGGCAAGAAAAGGAACAGGGATAAGTGGTGCCGTTTTCATAGGGACCACAGCCACGACACGGATGATTGTCGGGCTCTCAAAGAGGAGATTGAAGAACTCATACAGCGGAGATACCTGGCCAAGTTCGACCGAAAAGATGGTACCGATCTTCCACCCCGATGAACCTACAAACAAACAGAGAAGCCCGCCGGATTCCAAGATTCCGAACCTGGGGCCGTCCACCTTATCCATGGAGTTCCAATGGGAGAATAACCAAACTCCTCCCAAGAGGCCTTCACCCTATCGTAGAAATAGATTTCAGTTTTCAACAAGGCCGATGCTTGTAACACGGCCCAAAGCATGTAATAATGGCTCGCCCCCATTGAAGCGGCCACTTAGTTTGTTTTCAATAAAACTTAGTTTTTTTCTATTGAAAATTACTGCATTTGCCTCATTTATATCTCTTTGAGTCACATTTACGACTCGTTAAGTGGTAAGTTCAAAGTCCAGCTTGTCTTACAGGGCTGCTCCCACAACCTACTTAGCTCAAAAAACGAGTTTGGAGTGCAACACTTGGTTCGGGGTTAATTTAGCTACTTGCGAACAAAGCTTGTACAAAGTGGCTCACCATTCGGAATTGCTCATACAACTCGTTAACCCCCTCAAACAACAAGTTCGGAGTCTAACACTTGGTTTGATGCAACTTTAGCTACTTGCGAACAAGCTTGTACAAAGTGGCTCACCATTCGGAATTACTCCTACAAAGTGGCTCACCATTCGGAATTACACCTACAAAGTGGCTCGCCGGATTCCAAGATTCCGAACCTGGGGCCGTCCTCCACCTTATCCATGGGGTTCCAATGGGAGAATAACCAAACTCCTCCCAAGAGGCCTTCACCCTATCGTAGAAATAGATTTCAGTTTTCAACAAGGCCGATGCTTGTAAGACGGCCAAAAGCATGTAATAATGGCTCGCCCCCATTGAGGCGGCCACTTAGTTTGTTTTCAATAAAACTTAGCTTTTTCTATTGAAAATTATCGCATTTGCCTCATTTCTCTCTCTGAGTCACATCTACGACTCGTTAAATGGTAAGTTCGGAGTCCAGCTTGTCCTACTGGGCTGCTCCCACAACCTACTAAGCTTAAAAAACGGGTTTGGAGTGCAACACTTGGTTCGATATTACTTTAGCTACTTGCGAACAAAGCTTGTACAAAGTGGCTCACCATTCGGAATTGCTTCTACAACTCGTTAACCCCCTCAAACAACAAGTTCGGAGTCTAACACTTGGTTCGATGCGACTTTAGCTACTTGCGAACAAGCTTGTACAAAGTGGCTCACCATTCAAAATTACTCCTACAACTCGTTAACCCCCTCAAACAAGTTCGGAGTCCAACACTTGGTTCGATGCTACTTTAGCTACTTGCAAACAAACTTGTACAAGTAGCTCCCATTCGAAATTGCTCCTACAACTGTTGATAACCCGTTACAACTAGTTCAAAATTCACAATCATGGTTCGAAATTGACCTCACAACTTACAAGTTCGGGATTTCGGGGCTCGAAACGACCATTCATGCTACTCTCTTTACTAGTAAATATCGCAACAAACAGGTTCGGAGCTCAAAACTCTACCCCAGAGTTGCTCCTCAAACTCGCCTCCCGAACGGCTCTCTCCTAGAGCCTGGAGATGATTCTTCGTCCCACTCGCCGCCCGAGTGGTCCTCTTCTAAATAAGTTCGGAGCTCAAAACTCTCCCCTAGAGTTGCTCTTCAAACTAGTCTCCCGAATGGCTCTCTTCGAGTCTGGAGATAATTCTTCGTCCCGCACGCCTCCCGAGTGGTTCTCTTCTAAACGAGTTCAGATCTCAACTCTCCCTAGAGTAGCTCCTCAAGCTTGTCTCCCGTAGAGTCTAGTGAAGCTCTTAGCTCCGCTCGCCTTCCGAGCGGCCTTCTTCTCAACAAGTTCGGAGCTCAAACTCTCCCCTAGAGTTGCTCCTCAAACTCAATCTCCCGAATGGCTCTCCTAGAGCCTAGTGATGCTCTTCACTCCGCACTCCGCTCGCCTCCCGAGTGGCATTCTTCTCTATGAGTTTGGAGCTCAACTCTCCCCTAGAAGCTCGTCTCCCAAACTTGCTCTCTCCTAAAGTCACACAAAACTCTTTCCACCCCATGGAGGCAAAGATGTTGCGAGACTATTTCAACCATGAGGAAGGATAATTCTTCAACCGACTTCTAAAAAGAAGTTGTAGATCTTTAGATCTTTGAGTCAGCTTCGAAATGAGGGATCACACGCCCCGATCGGACTTCCGTAGCACCGAAAAAATGGGTCACAACACAGTTGCACCGAGCTGCAAAATGGCGAAAACTATCGCCTCTGCCTTCCAAGCGGCCTTCTTCTCAACAAGTTCGGAGCTCAAACTCTCCCCTAGAGTTGCTCCTCAAACTCAATCTCCCGAACAGCTCTCCTAGAGCCTAGTGATGCTCTTCACTCCGCACTCCGCTCGCCTCCCGAGTGGCATTCTTCTCTACGAGTTTGGAGCTCAACTCTCCCCTAGAAGCTCGTCTCCCAAACTTGCTCTCTCCTAAAGTCACACAAAGCTCTTTCCACCCCGTGGAGGCAAAGATGTTGCGAGACTATTTCAACCATGAGGAAGGATAATTCTTCAACCGACTTCTAAAAAGAAGTTGTAGATCTTTAGATCTTTGAGTCAGCTTCGAAATGAGGGATCACACGCCCCGGTCGGACTTCCGTAGCACCGGAAAAATGGGTCACAACACAGTTGCACCGAGCTGCAAAATGGCGAAAACTATCGCCTCAGGATTCATGCCAGATCTTTATCAAGCGGCTCAGATCATGCAATGTACCTCGGATCTACAATCCGAGGATCCGAGCTACCGAGCTACAAAATGACAAAAACTATCGCCTCAAAATTCGTGTTCAATCACAATCAACAGATCAAATGCGCTAAACAAATTCTCAAAAAATAGGGGGGAGCTAACAGATCGGGTTCGAACCCGTTATGGACCCAAAAACCCAAAAGAAAAAGGAGGTTACTTGGCTTAACGGGCTCGGGTCTCAAACCTGCTAACCAAACCCACAAACCCTCCTTCATCCTCCTCTTCTTCTCCTTCAAATTTTCCCGCCCAAAAATCCATCTCCTTCCTTTAACTCGCCGACCATCTCCACCATAGCCTCGACGAACTCCCCCCTCGTGAGCTCTTCTCCTTGCCGACCCCTCACGACAGCCGAGCTCGAGCTCCGACATCTCCTTCGTCGAGCTCCACGTCACCGAGCGTCAACCCCCCTCGGCGAGCTCTTCTCCTCGCCGACCCCTCACAACAGCCGAGCTCGAGCTCCGACGTCTCCTTCGTCGAGCTCCACGTCACCGAGCTTCAACCTCCCTTGCCAAACCACCATGGCCTCGCCTTGCCGAGCTCCTCTAACAAGCCACGAAGCTCAAGCTCCTCTCCACTTCGCCGAGCTCCAATGTCGCTACCGCCGAGCTCCACGCCGACAGCCGAACTCCATCGCCATACGAAGGGGAAGTCGAAGAAGAAAGAAGGCGGGGGAAGGGGGGAAATGCCCACGTGTCGGTCAACGGTCAACATTGACCGGCCATGTGGTGCATCTTTGAGCTCTCTCACAGCCCCGTTCGGCGCTACCGACCCTGTAATTGCATCAAAACATCCCGCTTTGCGATGCGCGCCCCTTGATCGTGATGAACGCACAGGATTGTGCCACATGTACAGGTAAAATTTAATTAATTTATTTATTTATTTAATTGAATTAATTATTTTAAAAATCCGAAAAAATTAATTAAAAATTCTTAAAATTAATTATTAAATCGGAAAATAATTTTAAAATTCTGAAAATAATAATTATTAAATTAGAATAATTAATTAAAATTTTCAATAATTAATTATTAAAATTCAAAAATTGAATAAAAAATTCAAAAAAAGATTAAAAATTGGAAAAAAAATCAAAAAATTCTGAGAATAATTTTGGGTATTTTACAAACTTGATTGACACCGTTACACATTGAGCAAGATCCAAACTCCCTTAAGAACTGCGATAAAATCCCATACACCATTAGAACAACAAAACTACTCCTCAAAGACTGTAAAACTCAGTGTCCAAGAGTGGGGGCTCGTGATATGGCTAAAAATATGATTAAACCGGAACCGTTCAAATTGGACACGAATCTTAAAGCTCTCAGGGGTAAACGGTAATTTGACCTACAAACAGATCTGGAATGAAAACTGGGTCTTTCTTCAAAGCCCAATAACCCATAAACGGATCTGTCCTATTGGATATGGGTTGCAGCCCGCTACGAGCCAGCCCAGGATACTTAAAGAGTAATTCAAATTCATGGTTATCTCTATGAAACGATTTAAACTCTACATCTTATCCAAAAACACCTGGAAGTATAGATAAATCTTTATCTCGAAACGGGTTCCTAAGGCGACTATAAATACCCCTCTCCCCCCCACCACAACAAGGTAATCAATACTTTTATACATAAAGCTCTTTCATAATCTTTCTAATTACTGACAAGAGTGTCGGAGGGTTCGTCGCTGGAATCCGTCCCGGTGTATCGAACTTTTTGCAGGTCAACAGTAGTGGCAAGAAACAGCCAAACGTCAGTGAAGGTCAACAGGTTTGCCTTTATTTGTTTCCAAAAGAATCCACAAATTCATCTGTTTGCTCCCACACCAAAATTAGCAGCAATAGTAACATTTCATACAAATTTAATCAACTTACACTATGAGAGAAATATTTGTATTTTGAGATCGAGATGGCCTCTATTTAGATTGAATAGATGGCAATCGAGAGCTTGCAGTGTTGTTGTTGATGTTGATTGTTGTTGCATGTTGATGTTGCTAATGTGGATCCTTGTAAGAAAGTAGTTGAATATTGTTGATTTATTGAGAGAGATGAGAGATAGCAGAAAGTAGTGAATTTGTAAAGAGAATTGAATGAAATGATGTTGTATATATAGAATATGCTCTTTTTTTGAATTTCCCTAAATACCCCCACAAACAATTTAGTATAGATCCGTTGGGAGGTGTTTTAGTAATTACACAATATTTTTTAAAAATCTGGAAAACGAAACAGAAAATCCCCAACGGTCGGCCCGGGCCGGTTCAACCCGGTCCCGAGTCTGAGCGGGCCGGACCGGTTGTCGTCCGGGCCGGATTCGGTTTTTTTGGATAAATTGGCGGACCGGACCGGACCACCTAGGTTGGACAGGTTGGCCCTGGTTCAGCCCGAGTTTGGGCAGGCCAGGTCAGGTCGAGAACCGAGTGGGCCGGGCCGGGACAGGCCCTGGCTAGCCCGGCCCTAATGCCACCCCTAGTCAACCATTAATGTAGTGATATAATATTCCTAGCAAAGGCAACTATGAGCAAGAGAGTGTGGCATCATACAGATTGCAGCTGATAATTGGTGCATAATCAAACTACCTATTTTGGTCTTCCAGTGCTACCTAACCAAACTCCGCTGAAATTAAAGTCTGAATAATATTTTATAGGGCTATGGATTTGCACTAGTCTCAGAGGCGCATGATGAACCAATGAACAGTACAGAATCACATTCGTAAATCAAAGATAATTGTAAATCAACGCAATTATCAACTACAGCAGAAGTGTACTACTTACAAGACATATCCAATGCGCCCATCCGGTAATAGCATCGGCACCATCGCCATACCAGCAGGACCCTGCCCTCTCCCATACATCATAGGCTGCAAAACAAAGACAACAGACATTCAACAGGTATGGCATAAACTATCATACAATATTGACATAATTAAAATTATCAAAAGAATCTAAGAAAAAGCATTCCTACCTGTGCAAAACCTGGAGCAAGAGCACCAAAGGCACCCCCCATGACTCCATAACCACGGGGTGCAAAATTCGGTAGGAGGGCACCCTTTTGAGAATTAAGTCCCACCTCAACTTTCTTCTCAGATGGTGGTTTCGCAAGAGAACATTCAAGAACATCACCTGTAGTAGCAATATGCCGGTTTAGGGATCCTGTAACTTAAGTTGCATGCATATTGAAGCAAATAGCTCACTGAGTAAAAAATAGCACCATTTAGTTCATATTTCTCAGTGTTCTTCAGTGCCTTCATGGCATTTGAACGCTCCGCAAAGTGCACAAAGCCAAACCTCTTCTCTTGTCCAGACTTCGCAGGAGGAAGCACCACTTTTGTTATTTCACCATGGTGCTCAAACAGCTCCCTCAGCTGATCTTGAGTCACATCCTTTGGCAAATTTTTTACATAAACTGCCTTAATCTAAAACAAAAAAACAATACCGATGAATAAACGTGCCCTTTCTTTTTGTTGTTGTTGTTTGGGGGGGGGGGGGGGGGGGTCTTAAAAGGAAAAACTGAAGTGATAGAACCTGAGAATTGGATGAGGATTCCCCACTTTTGGGATCGGCCCAGCTCACAGTAGGGGCATTGTTGTCAAGTTTGAATTTTGGGGTGGACATCAACTTTCTTGAATATTCAGCACATGCATGGTTGTAGTACTCCACAAACCCAAAACCACGACTACGGTTCGAATTTTGTGGATCCTGTAAAATCAAAGAGTATGTTATCTATGCTAGATAGAGAGAGAGTGGATACTATATTATCTATGAGCGAAAGAGAGGCACCTTCATCAAATCAATAGTAATGACTCCTGGACCAACCTTTGTCACTGCCTTCCTTAAATCATCCTCCCCCCAGTTTCTAGGAACATTTCCAATAAACAATCGATGTTTTGCTTGAGAGGTTGAGCACTTTATCTTTTTTCCCTGAGGCAAAGCACATCCTTTCCTTTCATTAAAGTTGTCATAGATAGTGTTGTAAAACTAAAATGTCCATTGATATCAGCAAAGTTCAGCATTTAGTTCTTAAAAAATAACAATGACAGCAATAGAATAGTATGGACATTCAATCAAGGAAATTGACCTTGAGTTCAGTGTTATTCAGTTCTTTAATTGCTTTTGTAGCCAGTTCTTTCGTTCTAAATGTAACAAAGGCATAACCTTTGCTCTCTGATGAATCCTTGCCTTTCATCATCCTAACCTGTCAACATCAAAACCCTGCTGATAAATAATACGATTGAAACACTATAAACAGCCAAGAAATCAACAGGAGAAAAAGAAAACATACCTCTGCAACTTCCCCAGCTGACTCACAAAAGCTTTTCAAATCTTCTTCTGTTGCATCATGAGGGAGGCCGCCTACATATACCTCGGAGCCATGAGGAGGAAGGGCAAGGAGTTCCTTATGCTTTTTAGTTTCTTCCTCATCCTTGTCATCTTGATCATCATCAACTTTCATGTCATCACCACTAGCTTCAGTTCCATTAGCAGTGTCTTCTTCATCTTCATCTTCCTCCTCTTCCTCTTCCTCCTCCACCACTTCCTCTTCTTCCTCTTCTTCTACTTCCTCCTCAACTTCTTCATATTCAACCTCTTCTTCTTCCATAGGTTCCTCATCAGGACCATCAAGGTTCACCTGCTCTTCTTCAGGTTCAACTGGTTCTACTTCTACAAGTTCAGCTGCCTTGGCCACAGCTGCAGCATTCCTTCGAGCCCTCGGCATAATATAATCTAAAAGAAGCTTGCGAGACAACTGTGAAAGAAGCACAGAAGCCACAAGCATTTGGAAGAAGGTGCATACAAATATTGAAAAGGGGGAAAAAATAGAAAGGCCAGCAGGAGTTGCAAAGTAAGAATCTCGATTCAATCAAAGCCATGGAATGGCTCAAAGGAGTTTCAATGTGAAAGAATTTCTGTATCAGATGATAACTGTAGCAGTAGTAGTAGTAATAGAGACAAGCAAGAGTAACAATTTCAAAATGATAATCAAAGAGGGATATCAATGGGTCAAAATGATTAGATTTTTCTTGCTAAGTAGACAATGCCAACAGGCTGATGCCCAAATACTGGCTGGTTTTAAGTCAATAATTATTTATGTTCTGGGCAATGAATCAAACAAGGGGGACAAAAAGAACCAAAAAGGCAAAAATGTGAGAATTATGAAAATCGATATATCACATTGAATTAATGTAGAACAAATGTAACAGCCCAATTTTTTTGGCGGCTAAAAAGCAGTTTATCATCTCAACAAATATAGCATAAATTGCAAGACAATAAGAGATTGCAAATTGAATCAGGTTTGAAAAGCAAGTCATCACAACAGTGCCATAAACTAAAACCAGGCTAATACCAATAGTCTTAGCATAATTATAGTGTCAAAGTACAACTGTCAGGTCAATATCAAATTTCTGAAACACGTATCATGTGCCTATCTATCATAAGAGCAGATATTACTCTAAAGCTTGTTAACATGGAGGCAATAAAGTATTGAAATTTTGAGAAAACAATTGGATTGACTTTAATCTTATTGGAGTATTATTCATTCACATGACATTTGTATGGTGGTTAGTTGCAAGCACAAGGAAATTGCGATTATTGAGTCTCTACCAGACCCATTTGAGAAATCATTATAACGATACTCGAACAGTGTATAATTTACAAGTCAGACCAATACATGACACACACCTAGCCGGGGATGATCAATACACAACCAATTTCAATTAGGCAACTACGAGCATGAACTTTCTACCAAAAAACCCACTAAAATTATGATATCATAACATTTGGACAAATGGAAGTAATCTATGTGATGTATATAAAGACTTATTCGTTGTACATTTCAAACAACTAAACCTAAACTAAATTGCATCTAATCGAGGTCGCAAACGCGAAACTAATACAAAATAACTGAAACTACGGGGGCTAAGCCACCATTATGACCCAATAATTCAGAAACAAATGTAGTTTCGACAAGTAACAGCCAACTTAAGAAAGTCAACTTTTTCCTAAATTTCCACAAATTACCAATTTCCAAAACTAGGGTTTCTCTAAATTCCTAATTACAAGGTCAAATCATAAGATAACTACCTCGATTGAACCCTAGAAACGCAATTATGAAACCTAACAGTGAATGTACCCAAATGATGGACATGAAAGAGGGCAAAATTAGCATTAAAATGGCAGCTTTTGGGAATTAATTTGAAAAGAAGCAGCGATTGTAGGAGGGGAACTCACCAGATAGACGAATGAGCGAGATCGAATGAACAAGGTTAACAGCGCAAAATGAACTAATTTTGCCTTCTCTCTCTCTCTCTCGTTTTATAGAGGAACCCTAGATGTCAGGATGGCATTTGATGTTCTGAAAATACCAGATTACCCTTCTTTTCCAATGGTTCTTTTTTAAAAACGGGAAAACATATGATATTTTTTTTTGGGCAACGTTTGAAAAAATATACTAAACCCATTACTCCGTTAACTTAACTTATTCGGTTAAGTTAGAATTATTGAATTACATTTCTACCCTTATGCTTTCATATCTCAATGCCTTCTTTCTTCCTTTCTTTCTTCCTTTTTTCTTCTTTCGTCTTTCTCTATAAAAAACGATTTTTCAACAACAATTTCTTCGGTCCACGAACGTTTTAGAAGAGTGGGATGCTACAGTAGTGTACACGTATTATTGAATTCACAAGATTAAACAAGTTAATTTTCACATGAATATCTGCTTGTAAAAGGAACAGATGAACCATGCAAATTGTTTCATTGGTCATGTAATGATCCACGAACGTTTATAAAATTGTCTGTGGCTGTTTAAGAATTAGCAAGTCAGATCACATGGAACTTCTTCATTTATCGAAAGTTCTTGGTAATCTTAGAGGCTTCGTTTTATAACAACTATAATTTTGAGACGAGAGAACGGGTTGTTACTTTCATATTGTCCTTTACAATTTGAATATCCACAGTATAAATGTTGGTCGCGACTTGAATTTGATTTTAAAAAAGTTTCTGATCAGGTGTGGACCTTCTTCCAAATTTCACATTATGATATCAATTTTGATGAATATAATGTCATTAAATAGTTAGACAAATATGTCAATTCAATTATGAATTTAGGATGGGATATGTTAAATTATTTAATTTGATATTTTATTTTACCAAATTTATTGTGATTAGTTTGAAATTTATAAGAAGTTTTACTCGATCAAATAAGTGCTCTTCTTTTTATTAAATTAAATTTACTGCAGATGTTTTCTCTGTTGATATTTGAATTTTAAGGACTAAAGTTAAGATCTTGGTTTTCTAGTGTGCAATGGTTTCATAGAACTCTCTTCTTCCACAGATATTGTTAAGAGTCTTGCACCTCAGTTCATGTACTTTGTCTCAAAGAAATCGTTGCCGAATAAATCGTCATTAATAGAGAAAAATGAAATAAGAAAAAAGGAATGAAGAAAGGAAGAATGAAGAGATTGAGATATGAAAGGGTAAGGGTAGAAAGGCAATTCAATAATTCTAATTTAACTGTATAAGTTAAGTTAACGGAGTAATGGGTTTAGTGTATTTTTCCAAACGTTATATGGGCATATTGTACTTAGGCCAAATGTTTTGGGGGGGGGGGGGGGGGGGGGGGGGGGGGGGGGGGGGGGGGGGGGGGGG